>CM070015.1:2938759-3353759 GCA_036247105.1 Cirrhinus mrigala
AGGTCTACGGGAAAACGTCTCACCTCAAAGCGCACCTGAGGTGGCACACCGGCGAGAGGCCCTTTGTGTGCAACTGGCTTTTTTGCGGCAAACGGTTCACCAGGTCAGACGAGCTCCAGAGGCACCTGCGCACTCACACGGGCGAGAAGCGGTTTGCTTGCCCGGTGTGCAACAAGCGCTTCATGAGGAGCGACCACTTGAGCAAACACATCAAAACACACACCGCTGGAGGTGGAGGCAAAAAGGGCAGCGACAGTGACACCGACACCAGCAACCTGGAGACGCCCAGGTCTGAGTCGCCCGAACTGATTTTAGAGGGCGTAAACCCACGGGTCACGGTCAAAGATCAGTCTCCGCACCACGAGTCCTGAGCACGACTTACGAGAATGACCTCAGAAAGCATTTTCCTCCTAGGTGAATCAAGAAAAGGAAACGGGTCTGGAGTATGTGACAAACTCTGACAGTGCATTGGAAAGAGCACATTCAGTGCAGCAACACTGGCTATTTCTGCCGCGCACAGACGAGCGTCTCAGCTTTCAGGACGTTAAAGTCTCGTCAAGGCTAAGTGTTTTTAACAGTGGACATTCGGTTTGGAGTCGGTGCGCGAGAGAGGGAACTAAATAACCACGGCTGCCGGCTGAGCTAATTGTGTACATATATCCACAAAAATAACATGTTATTTTTCCCTGTAAATGTTACTTATGATTGTTTTGTGGTGGATCCTGAAATTCAGGGAATTTTCTTTCCTTTCGACGCACTTTGTGGATGTCAGTATGTATGTTACACAGCTATTTAAAATTCATTTAACCTTTCCTTTACCTTGCTAAAAATATATAAATGTTTAATTGTACAAAGTTACGCTTATAAGGCTTTCATTTTGTAATTAAAGGGATTTAAAATCGAAAGCTTGGCTTGTCTGATGCTAATGTTTTCATCCAAATCCAACCGAGGCTCTGCTAGTCTCAGTTGTAATCGTTTAAAGCCCGCGCGTAATTATTACGCGTATTTATTTACATTTTGGAAAAAAAAAAATTAAAAAAAAATGAAACGCTGCAGACTAAACATCGATAATATTGCGCTGATGTAGACTCGTTTTTTCCCCCCACTGGGATAAATCAATCGTTAATGCCCCGGAAAGGCATTTTTGTCCAAATGAAAATCTTGTTAAATAGTATTAATTATGACTTGGAGCACATCGCAGCCCCATGTGTCTTGTATTGGCGATTAGGGATTCGTGTCTTATCAAATATCTAATTACTCTCCGAGACATCATTTGTTCAGCAGCTCTTTATCGCACATTTTCCGAGGGGATTCATTGACAAAGGGCCTCTGAATATTTATTTGAATTGCTCAAATTAACTGCTTAAATTTGCATGTCAAATGGAAAATGTCCATCCAAGAGAGGGCTGAAGGCATAAAGCATCGTTTAGCTTTTATAAAACGCTACACTTGATTTGGTGTTATGGGAACAGTTTTTTTTCCTCCTCTCTTTCTTTCTTGCCTTTTCTGGATGCCACTTTTGAAAGGGGAAATGGGGAGAGGCCTTATGCAAATGTTGAATTTAAAATGCTCTCGCAGTCAAATGGTCTCTGGCTGTTATTTGAATATCAGTGGCCCTGTACTGAAAAGGTTCAAGGATGCTCTCTGACTTCTTTGTGTTTATCCAGTGCAGCGTCCGATCCCACAGAAAACCCGGCGGAATAATTACAGCCCGAGCCCTGCCTGGGAACTCGTTAGGGCTGCGCGTCTGCTCCAAACGCTTTCTGTGCTACAAGGTAAATTGACCAGAAGGCAATAGACTAAAATTATTTTCATTTCCTTTTGTGTGCTGCTGGTGGCCGGTGCCGAACAGGCAGAAGCCTATTCAGGAAAAAATACACAAATAGAAAACGCTCCATTATCATTTAATGACCTCGTGAAAAACTGGTAACATTTCGCAAATAACGAATAAAAAATATTTAAGGTTAATAAATCTTTCCGCTGCAAAATGTAGTAAGGTTTTAAATAAAACAAAATGCAATTTCCGTTTTACACCAATTTAGGCAAGTGTTTTCTCCAAATAGCAGGTGCACTCGGTCTTTTAAAAGTTAATGTAGGATGCGACGATTTTATGGCACACAATTCAAAATTTGTGTTACGGAAATGAGCGCTATTTGGGCGTGAAGGCATTCACGAGCACGCTTTACAATTATATGGTTCTATTAAGATTTACAAACGGGAGCTTTTACATGGACAAGATCTAAGTGCTTTTCAGGCTTTTGGAGGGGAATGATGCGCCTGGGGTGGCGGACAGTAGCGCTGTCACTCACAGCCTTTTGTTCGCGTTTTTCTGGAATGCCCTCTGACTGAGCGCGAGGCAGAAGTCAGCTTTGTTTGCGCGCGGCAATAAAAGAGAGATCAAAGAGGAGCACCGCTCCGGCCGCGGCGCGGGAAACTCAGCCGTGACGCTGGTGTGAGTTTCCCGCGCAGCCGGCGCGGCGCGGCTCTTTCATCTCCCCTTTAATCAGAAAAAGTCCATCAAGCGGCAGATCATGTCAACAAATTAAATGCTTATTATTATTAATAACAAATCAACCGATTCACACCAGCGAATGGTAGATGATAATGTTTCACTGTCACGTTCAGCCGTTCAATGGGTTATTAATGTTTTCCAGTGACATGCAAAAACTAGTCAAGTAGTCAGTGTTTGTGTTCCTACAATATCCAAAATAATCTGAATTGAAATTAAATTACTTTTATCAAAGTACTTCAGCGCCACCCTTGGGTTGGGTTTATTTGAATATTCCTAAATATTGATGAAGTGAGAGTTTGTTAACATGTTTGTGTGCTTCTATTTCAGGCAGTAAAAACGTGTTGATCATTTATGTGTATAAACCATGCGCTCTGAATGCAAAACTGACACATTCCGTTCAGTGTATGTTTTTGTTGCCGGTTTTCTCACGTATTTTTAAATTTTGAACGCCGCCACTTCGAACATGAAGAGTGGAATCAGCGGATTTTATATTCAGTTATATTAACATATTCACAGAGTTCAGTTCCGTTCCCTACTGGAAACGTAGCCTAAATAAATACAAAATTCATTGCAGCTAATCGCAATAATAAAGTCGCTCTGAATTTAAATCAAGATAGAAATAATTAGTAACAAACTTCCAAATAAGTACCAAAATGAGTGTAAAACTACAAATTTCATTTAAACAACCATTTCCACTCCTCTTTAAGATGAATACAGTTGAAAGCTGAATGTTGTTGAGTTTTAAGAGTAACTGACATGAAGTTTTGTGCCATTCACAATACATGTATTTTACATTTTTTTGAATTTACAGTGAGTATAAACAGATTTGCGGTAAGGAAGAAGCTAAAAAAAATCATAGTTAAGTGAACTTGATCAAAATAAATCCTAAAGCTATGTGTAAAATATATTCCATTTTGTAAAAAGATTAAAAAAAAAAAATCAAACAAACATCACATTTGGTAAGGGCTAAATGCTTAAAGAAAAGAGAACGTGTGTTGAACCAGGACTACAGCAGGGAATGAGTCAAACATCATTTAATTCCGCTCTATAACAGGTTCAGTTTCTACATTCTCAGAGCGCCCTCTTCTGGACAAATTTCCAGAGCTGCCTGTGAACGGAGAACAAATAGGAAAGCCATCCAGACAAATAATTCACCCCAAAAATTAAAATTCTGTCATTTATCATCATAGACCCTCATGTTGGTCCAAACCCTTCTGACTTTAGGAAAGGAAATGAAAAAAATATATACATTTAAACAGTTAGCTGTTGTACAACATCAGATATGACATCCAAAAATGACAAAGAAAAAAAAAAAAACACTGTGCTATATTCCAAGATTTATATAGAATATAACTTTATGTGACAAACAGACCATCCTTAAAGTCTTTATTCACTTAAAACCTTCTTCCTTCCCGCTAATCAGTACAATATTATCAAGTGTCTTTGATTCTCATGGTGAATTTACATGAATAAGGACTTGAATTTTGGTTTGTGCGTCACATAAAAGTTACTGTATGACTCCGCAAGACATGGAATATAAGAGCCACAAAAACTCCTTTTAAGGTGCTGCTTTGTCATTTTGAAGCCTGACAGCCAGTCTCCATGAAGTTTTATTATTTAAAGAGAGGGACCAGAAAAATAAAATAAAAGAAAAAAAAAAGGCTTGGAATGACATGAGGGTGAGTAAATTATGAACGAGGTTTCAATTGAATTATTCCTTTAATCTGAGATGAGACAGTGAAGTAATGATGGTGTCAGAAGCCAAACCACGTACTTCCAGCTATTTCCCTCTGCTGTGTTCTCTCCTCCTCTCTGCATCTCTGCTATCACTTCTGCCCCTCCCTCGTTCGCGACTGACACTCCTCCTTTTGACATTTCTATCCGAGTTTCTTTCTCTTTCCCGACTTCTGCTTCTTTCCCTCTTGCCCTTGTCACGTTCTCCACACCGGTCTCTCCTCTCTCGCCCTCTCTCCCTGCTCGTACTCCTGTATCTCTCCTTACCTCTGTCTTTCTCATCTCTCCGCCGCTGAGGGCTTCTGCTCCTGCTTTGTTCTCTCCTCCTCTCCCTACTCCTGCTCCTGTGTCTATCTTTAGCCTTCTCTTTGTCATCTCTCCATCTCTCTCTGCTGTTCTTGTGGTCTGGTGACCTCTGAACTCTGTGCTCATTGTGTTTTGAATGTGCGTGTTTGGAGTCCAGACTGTGGGAGCGTTCTTTCTCCTGGTGTCTCTCAGAGCTGCTGTCACTGGACGAGTCCCTCCTTCTCTTCCTCTTCTTCTTGGCTTTCTTTCCGGAGTGTTTCTCATCCTCAGAGTCGCTGCTGCTGTCACTGCTGTCTGATGAGCTGCTGGATGAAGTCTCACTCTTGGCTTGTTTCTTTTTCTGCTTCTTTTTGTTCTTCTTTTTCTCCTTTTTACTCTTCTTCTTTTTTTCCTTTTTCTTTTCAAGACGGTCAAGTTTTCTAAAAAAGACAGCAGATTAATTGGTCATTGTTACAGTATACTGTTGACGTATTCCATCTGGTTTTGTGCGCATTTTACATTTTATAATTCAATTGTTTTTTATATACACTACCGTTTAAAAGTTTGGGGTAAGTTTATTTATTTATTTAACAAATTAATACTTTTATTCAGCAAGGATGCATCAAATTGTCCAAAAGTGACAGTAAAGACATTTATAATGTTACAAAAAAAATGATATTCCTCTCTTTTGAACTTTATTTTCATCAAAAGAATCCTAAAATAAAACATGCATCATGGTTTCCACAAAAATATTAAGCACCACAACAGTTTTCAACATTGATAATAATAATAAATGTTTCTTAAGAAGCAAATCAGCATATTAAAATGATTTCTGAAAGATCATGTGACACTGAAGACTGGAGTAATGATGCTGAAAATTCAGCTTTGATTACCGGAATAATTAACATTTTAAAATATATTCAAATAGAAAATTGTTATTTCAAATGAAAATAAATTAAGATTAAGATAAATAAAGATTAAGATAAACAAAGATTAATAAAAGTAAAAAAAAAAAAAAAAAGAAAAGAAAAAGAAAAATCACAATTACAACATTTATATATCAAATAAATACAGCCTTGGTGAGCATAAGAGACATCTTTCAAAACCATTTTTTTTAATCTTTCTTTTAAACCCCAATCATTTAAATGGTAGTATATAGTGTGTGTATATGATCAATGTACATTTTGGGCCTTGTTTTTATTTTATTTTATTTTATAGTTTAGTTTAAATAAATTATTGCAACACAAATGGAAGGCTAATGCCACTATTTAGGTTAAACAGCTATTTACTTGCACTGAAACGTTTATAAAGAATAAATACAGATATTCTACTTTTCCATCTCAAAATAATGAAATGAAATTAATTAAATTAAATTAAATTAAATTAAATTAAATTAAATTAAATTAAATTAAATTAATTAATTAATTAATATTAATAACAGCAACAACAGTAATAATAATATGATTATATAATGCTAATAATAATGCTAATAATAATGCTAATAATAATAATAATAATAATAATAATATAATAATTTTGAACTTTATATTCAAAGAATCCTAAAAAAAAAAAATAAATGATCATGGTTTCCACAAAAATATTAGGCACCACAATTGTTTTCAACAGTCATAAAAATCAGCATAGAATTATTTCTGAAAAGTCATGTGACACTGAAGACTGGAGTAATGATGCTGAAAATTCAGCTTTACCATCACAGAAAATATATTCAAATAGAAAATTAAAATAAATAATATTAATAAAAGTAATAAAAAGTTTACAATATTACAGCATTTACTTCTGACTAAATAAATACAGCCTTGGTGAGCATAAAAACATATTTTGCTCAAAAACATTTTTAAAAACCTTTCTTTCAAAAATTTTATTTTATTTTATTTCATGTTATTTTATTTGTGTGTGCTCCACAAATGGAAGGCTAAGGCCACTATTTATGTTAAACTGCTACTTGCTTTGCACTGAAACTAGCTTATAAAAAAAAATAAATAAATAAATAATAATAATAATAATAGTAATACAGATATTCTACTTTTCAATCTCACAATTAATTAATAATTCAATTAATAAAATCAATCAATTAATAATAATAATAATAATAATAATAATAATAATAATAAAAGGTTAACACTAATAATATTAGTAACTTTCATTTCCTTCCCTTACTAAGTATAAATAAGCAGCAAATTAGGAGTTTGAGGCAAGTTAATTGTTAGTTAATTGTTAGTTAATGGTGAGAACTAGTCCCCAAAGTATGAACATTTTATTTATATCGATTTATATTAACAGTAAATACAGCTGGTTGTGTATGTGTAATAAATATTTAATTATACCTAAGCAGTTTCTGCTTTTGTTTGGTAGTCAGAGACTTCAGGAACTCCACCTCAGGGTCGTCCTCTTCCTCACTGGCCACAAGCTCCTGAAACATGAACACATACATTAACACACACACACAATCACTAGGTCCACTCACTGACCATACATATACAAGAGGCCAATCAGGAAGGCACTTTTGTGTAGAAGCACAGTGTGAAATCCGGCATGTCTCTGCTCTCGTGCAATTGTAGTTGTTGGTCTCATCAGTTGTAGTCGAACCCTTTAAGCGACGGGAATCGCTCGTGAGCCGCCTGTTCAATAATTGGACGTTTTTCTGCAATCACACGCTGAGCTCCAGACATGGATATCATGGGTCATATTTGGGCAGGGACCAGGAGATTACCTGTGCTGGATCACTCATGGTGCTGTCCCTCCCAAGGACACATTTCTTCAGCGCAAACCCACTGTTTCGCATCTCTGCCATTAACTCGGAGGGGTGCATTGACGGACCTGTTAGGACAAATCACTCTTTCAAAACAAATAATGTGTGATCATGCCCCCCCTCTGAGAGACGTACACTAGCGGCTTTGTTAACACAAAGACGCACCAAATCAACTCCCTTGTCTCCCAGCTGGGTAAGGCGTACAGTATTATTCTGCTGAAGCAGAGGTTTCAACCAATCAAAACACCAAATAATAACATTTCTCCACACAAGAGTAGTATCTATCTCCGCTCTGCTGCAACATACATATTACCGTACTGACACACACTGCCAGCAGCTCTCAGGAGGCACTGCCACCACATTGATTTATTTGAATAATAGAAAGGCTACATCACAAACTGAGAGAAAAATATCAAAGTACACCACAGGACTTCTACCAACTTTAGTTAAAGAGATACTCCACACCCAAAAACAAACTTTTGTAGTTATTTTCCCACCTTCATCCTGTTCCAAAACTATTTTAAGAAATATGAGTGGTTTATTTGTCAAATTCTGTCCAAATCAGTGTAGTTCACTTTCAAATGTTTTCAAAAAAATATCTTCTCTTGTGCTCTGCATAATAAAGAAAGAGGATGAGTAAATAAAAAAAAAAAAAAAAAAGATCTTTTAATTGTTGAGTGGAGAATCCATGTGATGTTATTTGGAGTTATTTTAGTATAATTGACAAACCATTATATATATATATATATATATATATATATATATATATATATATATATATATATATATTCAATTGTATTTTTTCCCCACTTTAATTTTAGTTAATTTTGAAATTGGAATTGTTAAATCTTTAGTTTTTATTTTTTAATTTTTATATACTGATTTTATTTTATTAATTGTTATTACATATATATATATATATATATATATATATATATATATATATATATAATATAATAGTCACCTAATTCTATGACATCATACATTGTACAATTTACACATTTAGACAAAATATTAAGTTTTATGATAAAAGTTCTGGAGTTTCGAAACATTACTATTATTATTTGTTTTATTTAATTAAGCTTTATTTATGTATTTGTTTATTTTATTTTATCATTTTTAAATGGTTTTAGTTTTAGTTAACTATAATAGCCCTTTCTGCAATTGGATTTATATGTTTGGAAAATACAAGTTGTGTTTGTATGAAATATTCCATCCAATGTTTTTTTCTTTAAAATATATGAATTTTCTATCATTAAATGTATCTAGTCTCAACAAAAATACATTGTATGGATATTTTGTACATTTCCTACCATAAATATATCAAAACTTAATTTTTGATTAGTAATATGCATTGCTAAGAACTTCATTTGGACAACTTTGAAGGCGATTTTCTCAATATTTTGATTTTTTTGCACCCTCAGATTTTCAGATTTTCAATAGTTGTATCTCGACCAAATATTGTCCTACCATAACAAATCATACATCAATGGAAAGCTTATTCAGCTTAATCATTAATTTCGACACTTATGACTGGTTTTGTGGTTCAGGGTCACATATGCTTGATGTTTTACAATAGGTTTGTCAGGTTAGTGTACTTAAAATAAAAAATTAATAAGCTGATTCATTAGGTTATAGTAGATCATCTTAAAAACAAGAAATGCACTTATATTTTTGCCTTACTGCCTCAGCTCAGAATAGTTACTACTGAAGTTTAGGGAGTGTGTTTTCTTACTTTCACATGATGCCATTATTCACATGGCATGTACGACTCTAGTGACTGGCTTAAAAACAGGTGTATTCAGAACTTAATAGCGAATGCTCTGTCCTGGTATTGTAGGATTTATAGGTGTATTATTAGACACTGTCGCCATCTACAGGTCTTAAAGTGTATATCAGCTCTAATACAAGTAGAACAAACCTGCAATAAGCATTGAGTTGGACACGATATATGATAGAATATATAAGGAAAGAGCAATTTACCTGCTTCATCACTGGCCATAGAGCTGGCGTTGATCCCTGATAGGCCAAAGAGGGGACACTCGCGATCCGTGTTCACATGACCCCATTTATGACACTTAATGCAGCGCACGTTCCGCACCTAAAACAATGAAACAACAAGAAAACAAGCATAATTCTTATGTTCACTCAGCATTAGACGTGTATTATTACTAACTTTTAATCTGCATATATGAGGCTGTAGCACACAAGGAAACATCACCTGAATGCCAAAAGGCTGATCCCGAATATTCATGTCATCCTTTGCATACCTAAGAAGATAGAAAATAACAGTAAGAAATGCATAAATGCACACATTTGAGAACTTTCGAGTACTTGTGAACTTACTTTTCACGAGGAGCTACTTTCTGCCACTCAAACTTGTACTCAGATTCTCCTTCCTGTGGAAGAAAAAGCATAAGGTCATTTTAGGTGACATAATGAGCTGTATCTATCATAGGCCTCTAGAAAATGCCTTCTGAATTTTGTAAGGCCTAACATATGAAATAATAGTCAGATAGAAAAAATACTAAGACAACAGAAGGCATCTTAAAAAAAAAAAAAAAAAAAAAAACAATTGCGTTTTTCAATCATTTTTTTTTTTAATCATGTTAATGATTTAGATGCCTTACAAAATGTGTGTATCAAATGTGCATAATACAGCAGGCTTTATAGGGTTTAACACACTTGACGAGATTAATATTCATATTTAAAAGTGTGACAGAGCACAATCACCAACAATCAACAACAAACTTTACCGTAATGTAAATGAACATTACCTCTTTAGTCTCCTCTGGAGGATGTTGGTGATGATGAAAAGATGACAAAAAAAAAAAAAAACAACAACAACAAAAAAACACTTTAGTTTAACTTCCCTTTTTTAGTTTCTGATCGATCAAAAATCTTTTATGTCTATTTAGTCATGATTTGGAAGCCAAAGATCAGTTAGCATCAGTTAGATTACTGTAATGACTTAATTTTTACTACATATATGACAATATATTTTTTGGTCTACAACAAGAAGAAAAAAACAGTGTTGTGAAAGGCATGTTTATAACCTTTAGATGCTCCCGGAGGTGCTTCATACATAAAATTAAGGCCATTCTTTACACGATCATCTCCCATCAGCAGCCTGGAATACAATATATGCAAGAGACAAAGTTACAGTAAATTATTTTAATAATATCAGGAAAAAACCCTAACCACTGAGGTTTTCAAAAGCATATACAGTATAATCTAATGAGCTAATGTCTTTCCAGCACATGTGACTGCTGGATCCAGTCCTGTGTGCAGCTCTTCTAACCTGTTGTTGTATGTGTCCTGCTCCTTCACGTAAGCCTGCATCAATTCCTCCTGCTTCTTCTTTTCGAAGGTTAATTTTTGCTCTGCGATCCATACCTAACAATCAAGGTTTAGGAGTTTAGCAGTTTCTCTTTAAACATACAAATAAATGACTGCCTTCATCTGAAAGTACCTGACACCAGACTCTGCTTTCTAAATGATTAACTAATCAAACTGAAAACCATTGTATCATTACAACCATATGTGACCCTGGACCACAAAACCAGTCTAAAATAGTACGGGTATATTTGTAGCAATAGCCAACAATACATTGTATGGGTCAAAATGACTGATTTTTCTTTTATGCCAAAAATCATTAGGATACTAGGTAAAGATCATGTTCCATGAACATATTTTGTAAATTTCCTACCGTAAATTTATCAAAACCTAATTTTTGAATAACTCCAAATATTGTACTATCCCAACAAACCATACACCAATTGAAAGCTTATTTATTCAGCTTTCATATTCAAAAATTGACCCTTATGACTGGTTTTGTTGTCCAAGATCACAAATGATGTGTTTTTGAATTAACATACTTGCGTATCTAATTAGAAAAATAAATAAAGATCTAATGTTTACACCATAGCAACAGTAGCTTGCTAGCTAAAAAAAAAAAATCCCGCTTAACGTTACCTTTTTTATGTTGGATTTTGATGCAGGATGAAAATCTTTCTTGCACATGAAATTAGCAAAAGATTTCCCCATATTTGACCACCAGCGTAACGATCAAATTGTTATTAAAAAACTGTTAGCGTTTCGCCGAACAAACAACATCAAAACATAACCGCGGCGCTTCTTAATGACGCAATGATGATAGCGACGTAAAACAACACATCCGGTTTTTTTTCATATTATTTAAATAAATCTGCTTTTTTACGAAATAAAAATTATATTTATTTTTCATGAATATAAATTTGAAAGAAATAAGCCGCCGAGTTCATTATTACCTATTAAAAAAAAAAAAAACTGTAAAATGAGCTAATATTGGTAAACATTTGTTTGTTTGTTTGTTTGTTTGTTCATAAACACACTCTGGCTGTATTTGTAAATCCTTTTTAAATAATCAAATATTTTTAAAACAACTGCCAACTGTCAAGTCATCATTATACGTTATTATACATGTGGTTCATTTTCTTTTTATTGATTTCAATTTCATTGTATTTGAACTCCTGTAATGTTAGTTATTAATATACTTTTTGTATTATGTTTAATTATTTATTTACTTAGTGTTTGTATGTTTTCTACATTGTTTTATTATAAGAACATATAATGCATACATAATCAGTGAACATATGACTGTATCTCTGGCAACATTTACGCTTACATCAACAAAACTAACAAAACATGGGTTTACATAAAACAAACCACAATAATAAGGTTAACGTGTCTTTAAAATGCATCCTCATAAAACAAAAATGTTTTGCTTTTTTGTTGTTTATAAGTCGAAGGGATGATATTAGAGAGCTGATTGCAGCAAGGAAAGGTTACACCGAAAACTTACACCGTTTGTGCTTATGGATAAAGAATTTTGTATACAAAATAACAATTTTATAACAATAAAAAAAAAAAAAAAAAACAGTTTTGTGGACAAAATTGTGAACCACATTAATAGTGCCAAAAACAAAACTTAAATCAACCCAAAATATATTAGTAATGCTACAATCAAAAAATAAATGTGCAGCTGTTACTTGTCCTTAAAATGTAAAATTATTATCAATGTAAGAATATTTAGAAATGGCAGGATAGATTTCATGAAGGATTTTATAACTGACTTCCTTTACCTTGTTAGAGATACATAACTTACTGGGCATAAACCATGCAGTGTTTGCGACAGCGAAATTAAACAGCCAATCAGAAATGCTACTGCACAACCACGTGACTGATGCGCCGTTGCCCCGCCCACTTTATTCGCTGATTAAACACACATGTGGATCGACTGGTCTCGTGCGTCAAAATGCATGTGCAGTTTGTTTGTATAGTTATAAATCAAGTAGCCGTGCATGCGGATTTGTGTCAAAGTCGGCAGGCAGTTTTGTTTATGGAGAAAGGAAAAGGAAAGTGAACAGATGTTAAATCTCATTGAATAGGACAGAGCTTCTCCTCGTACGTGTTATTTGTATATACGCTGAGTTGGACAAGGTAAATCATATTATTTAAGCTATATCGTATGCGAGTGTAAACAATTACTGCTATCTTAAAAGCTACTATATTAGTGGTAAATAACGCTTCTTGCAAATGCCTGTATCGTACTAAGAGTTCATTCATGCTGTTGATGTGGTATATTTTGTGTCGAAAAACATATTCTAATTTCCTGTTATTTCAAGGTCAGTGTTTTTAATAAACCAATGACTGTCCTGTCATCTGTGCGTGAACAGAAATCTTGGCATCATTACTCCTATAATAGGTTTTTTCCCCCCCAGCACTTCATGTAATAGCACTGGATGCTATTGGTCAAATAAATTAAATAATTTACACTGAATATTACTGCTTACACACTTCTTTCTTTCTTTCTTTCTTTATTTTAGGATGTACCCAACCTCCTGTGACACATTTGTAGCCCTGCCCCCATCTACTGAGGGTCAGCGGATAGTCTTCGGGAAGAACTCGGACAGACCTTGCGATGAAGTTCAAGAGGTGGTCTACTTCCCTGCCAAAGACCATGAAGCAGAAGAAAAAGTTGAGGTATCTCAAAAAGTTCTGATACAGCTGTATTTTCATCCACAGGCTTCATACAAGTCTGATTCTCCAACATAAAAGCACCCTTGTCTGAGATGAAATATTACATTAATCTTCTTGTCGTGTGATCAGTGTACATATATAGAGATAGAGCAGGTGGCTCACACGTATGCAGTGGTTCTGAGTCGTCCCGCCTGGCTGTGGGGGGCAGAGATGGGGGCAAATGAGCATCAGGTGTGCATCGGGAACGAGGCAGTGTGGGGGAAAGAGAGTGTGGATGGTGAAGAAGCTCTCCTGGGCATGGATCTTGTCAGGTAGTCCAAGAAACAGTTTTTCAATTGCAGTTAAAGTCAAAAGTTTACGTATACTATGCAGAATCTCCAAACTGTTTAATTATTTTACCAAAATAAGAGAGATCATACAAAATGCATGTTATTTTTTACTTAGTATTGACCTGAATAAGATATTTCACATAAAAGACATTTACATATAGTCCAATCAAAAGTTTACATACACTTGATTCTTCTTTTTTTCTTTGTGATGATTGTCATGATTTCCTTGTTTGTCCTGAACAGTTAAACTGCCTGCTGTTTTTCAGAAAAATCCTTCAGGTCCCACAATTGTTTTGGTTTTTCAGCATTTCTGTGTATTTAAACCCTTTCCAACAATGACTGTATGATTTTGAGATCCATCTTTTCACACTGAGGACAACTGAGGGACTCATATGCAACTATTACAGAAGGTTCAAATGCTCACTGATGCTCCAGAAGGAAAACGATGCAGTAAGAGTCGGGGGGTGAAAACTTTTGAACAGAATGAAGATGTGTACATTTTTCTTATTTTGCCCAAACATCATTTTTTTTTTTTTCATTTAGTACTGCCCTTAAGAAGCTGCAGAATATGTAATTATTTGTGATTTTATAATGGATTTTCATAATTTAAGATTCAGTTTGGCAACACTTTACAATAAGGTCCCATTATTTAACATTTGGTAATGCATTAAGGGAGACGTCCACTTCCAAGACAAAGACTCACATATAATGTACTCACCCCATTGTCATCCAAGATGTTCATGTCTTTCTTTCTTCAGTCGTAGATTCTTACATGTTTCCCAGAACAAGGCTCTTAATGCATTGTGTTTCCTTCTGGAGTGTAAGTGTTTGAAATTTCTGTAATAGTTGTATATGAGTCCCTCAGTTGTCCTCAGTGTGAAAAGATGGATCTCAAAATCATACAGTCATTTTTGGAAAGGGTTCAAATACACAAAAATGCTGAAAAATCAAAGAATTTGTGGGACCTGAGGATTTTTCTGAAGAACAGCGGGCAGGTTTAACTGTTCAGGACAAACAAGGGACTCATGAACAACTGAAAAAAAAGAAAACACAGCTGTGGATCATTCATGTAACAACACAGTATTAAGAATCAAGTGTATGTAAACTTTTGAAAAGGTAATTTTTAATTCAACTGTTATTTGCTATATATGACTAGACTAAATGTCTTTTTTTGTGTCAGTACTAAATAAAAAAATAACATGCATTTTGTATGATCTCTCTTATTTTGGTAAAACAGATTCGGCAAGGTGTATGTAAACTTTTGACTTCAACTGTATGTATTTCACATTCAGCATTCACTCTAATTTTAGTTACTACAATTCAGAATATGTTGCAGGTTAAAAGAAAAAAAAAAAAAAACTTTTTTATGCAGAAATGTGTGTTTATATGGGACAAACTGGATGTTAAATCTGTTGTTTCAGGTTTTTTTACACATCCTAAAAGTCCTAAAATGAAGTTTGATCAAATTTAGGGGCATAAATATATATGGTATAAATATGGTATATAAATGGTATTTTTGGGTGAACTATCCTTTTAAATGTAATTTTTTAAAAAGGGTTGAACGCTAGTTGTTTCTATTTAGGCTGGCTCTGGAGAGGGCCGACACCGCTGAGCGGGCTGTAGACGTGATAACAGATCTGCTGGAGAAATACGGCCAGGGAGGGAACTGTATGGAGGATGTGTGTGGATTCACCTACCACAACAGCTTCCTCATATCAGACCGCACAGAGGCCTGGGTGCTGGAGACTGCTGGGAAATATTGGGCCGCAGAGAAAGTGGAAGGTAAATCCTGAGTCATGTAACATTACAGCTTGAAACTGAAAGGTATCCAAGTGTTTAAAAGGTCTGATGCTGTTTCCCTCCCTTAAAGCCGGCTATCGGAACATCTCCAACGAGTACTCCATTACGACTAAGATCGATAAGGAGCATCCAGAGTTGAGGACGTACGCACAGGAGCAGCGCTGGTGGAACGGAAAGGCTCAGTTTGACTTCGCAAAGGTTTACTCCTACTCAAATACAGCCCGAATCGAGGCGGCAGAGGGACGCTATTGTGAGGGCCGCAAACTTCTGCAGAAAAACAGTGGTGATTATCAGTTTGGTGGTAGAAAATGACAAACAAGTTCATGCAAATTGTAATCTACTCACACATTCATTACAATGTAACTGAATGACTGTGAAGGACACTATCAGTTAATTAATATGTTTAATTATGGACAGAATCTAGACAAAGAAGCTCAAAATGATGATGATCGTGTGATATTTCTTAGTTTTAATGACTTTACTATTTTATTTTAATGTAATAAAGACTAATAGATTTGTCCAAACTTTTTGACTGGTACATGACTGTAAATTGCTATTTATGATTGTAAAGTAGATTCTATATTTTGTATAGATTATTAATGGACAGTTTTATAGAATCCTGAATGTGTTAGACAAATTGTTCTGTCATGATACTGTGTTACAGGTCACATCACAGCAGAGACGATGATGGATATTTTGAGGGATAAGGAGAGTGGAATCAACATGGAGGGAATGTTCATGACCACAGGAAGTATGGTTTCTGTAGTCCCGAAAGACCAAAATTTTCCCGGTGTGCACTTCTTCACTGCTACTCCAGACCCTGAAAGGTACAGTACAATGGAGTCACTGATATTCTGATGTGTTTATAAATGAAATCAATATATATGAAAATACACATAAGATTAATAAGTGCAGTAAAGTATTTTACATTGTACATTTTACATGGAAGTGTTACATGTAGATGATTGAACCTTATTGTAAAGTGTTACATTAAATTGTAATATTACTAAAGATTAAATATGATTTTTTAAAATAAATTATTTCCAATTATTATGTCAATTATTTCCTATTATGATTTTAAATAATACTTATTAGTTAGTAAGTTAATATATTATTACTAATCCTACTGGTGTTTGCTTTGGCAACTATTAGTATTGCTTTAAATGTAAATTTATTTGCTATTTTTGCCTGGTAGACAATGCCACATTGAATTATAAATTCAAAATCGAATTATACAAATTGATCCATTATTAAATTCAACCTTAATGTAAACTGTAACTGTAAACCTGCATATGTGTTGTTCTGTTGTCTGCAGGTCTGTCTTCAAGCCGTTCATTTTTGTATTAGACATAAAGCAGCTGAAGCATACGTGTTCTCCGTGTTTTGGAGAGGAAGATCCTGTGAAGAAGAAACCCCGCTTCCAGAGCAAACCCAATCGCAAACACCCTCTGTTTCTGAAACACGAGGTGGTCGCCGCCATCATCGACAGCAACAGCGTAAGTGAAAACTGAAAGCACTTTTTTTTAAATCTGTGAATGTGATTAAATATCACAAAGCAGTCGCAGTGCACAAAGTGTTTTAATATTGGCAGTATTTGTTCAGTAAGCTCTGCTGTTAAGTTCACATGCAAAGTGGTTAGCCAATCATAACAAAGGTCATTAGCATGGAAATCTTTAACTCTCTGTTGTGGAAATTCTCATAAAAACTAAATTACAGTGTTGTGCAACAAATTGCAGGAAATGTTTAATTTATCTCAAATAATAAATATTTATAATTTCATATAATGTGGCATATTGTTTGCTTTTTCAGGAGAAAAGACATAAGATCGAAGAGAAAATGAGAGTTCTGGAGATGCAGAAGTTGGCAGAGGTGGAGAAATATCTAACTGAGGGCATTGAAGATGCAACGCAGCTGGTTCATCTCTTCACAGACACTGTAGAAGAGGAGTTTAGTATTTACAGCGACGCCTGAAACTGTTTAAAAAAAAAAAGTTAATAAATTATGTTATTGGGTGTTTCTTCAACTGTGGGCACTCTAAACCTGTGGACCCTAAAACATACTTCGTCACTTGTTTTATTAAATTGCAGATTGATTAACAATATCCAGCTCACAAGTGATGTGAACTGAATATTTCATTGTGTTTGGCACATCATATGTCTCAAAATGCATTTCTAGCTCTTTACTGATTCTAACTGTATTCTATACTGATACTAAACTATATTTACATAAAATAAATCCCTTTTTTCCTGATATAGCAATAGTTTAATATGTAATTATTTGTGATTTTATAATGGATTTTCATAATTTAAGATTCAGTTTGGCAACACTTTACAATAAGGTCCCATTATTTAACATTTGGTAATGCATTAAGGGAGACGTCCACTTCCAAAACAAAGACTCACATATAATGTACTCACCCCATTGTCATCCAAGATGTTCATGTCTTTCTTTCTTCAGCCGTGAAGAAATTGTTTTTTGAGGAAACATTTCAGCATTTTTCTCCATATAATGGAGTGACATGGTGCCCCGAGTTTGAACTTCCAAAATGCAGTTTAAATGTGGCTGTAAACGATCCCAGTAAGAAAGAAGGATCTTATCTAGCGGAACGATCGGTTATTTTCATAAAAATAATACAGTTTATATACTTTTTAATGTCAAATGCTCGTCTTGTCTTGCTCTGCCTGAACTGTTTTTTTTTTTTTTTTTTTTCCGGTTCAAGACAGAGTATGTCGAAAAACTCCCATCTCATGTTCTCCCTCAACTTCAAAATCGTCCTATGTCACTGTTTTACCTTTTTTGTTAAGGGTGTTTGATATTCTTTGCATGCTTACTTTGCAAAGACTGTGTCGGTACTTCTGCAGCGATGTAGAATGAAAATACGATCAGAGTTTTTCGACATACCCTAACTGTCTTGAGCCAGAATACACAGAGTTCAGGGAGAAAACGGCAAGATGAGCATTTGAGAATAAAAAGTATTTAAATTGTATTTTTTTTAATGAAAATAACCAATCGTTTCGCTAGATAAGACCCTTCTTCCTCAGCTGGGATCGTTTACAACCGCATTTGGGATCGTTTGAAGCCGCATTTAAACTGCATTTTGGAAGTTTAATATCGGGGCACCACATCAGTCCATTATATGGAGAAAATGCTGAAATGTTTTCCTCAAAAAACATAATTTCTTTACAGCTGAAGAAAGAAAGACATGAACATCTTGAATGACAAGGGGGTGAGTACAAAACTAAAATCTACACATAACTTATAGACATAAAAGTTCCCAAAGTTGAATAAACACCCTTATACTGTTGCTGAGAGCTAGTGGGAGATATCATTTGCACAGTCATTCAGGCACTTCCATGATTGTACAGACGTTAATGGTTTGGTCACATTGTTGTCATTTCTGACGTTACATAGGTAGTGGTATGTTTTTACCATTTTAGAGTTTATGTCAAAGATCTCAGGTGTGTCTATCATGCCTTGTTATATTCATGTGTCATTGAATCCAGTGCCAATTCCAGTAGTTTTCACTAGAGAATGTCTCTATGATCCACATATATCCTATGCATTTATTAAACACGTATAGCTAAGTAATTAATTACAGAAGTATTCACTTTGAGAAATGTTTTATTGTGTGAACATTACATTTCTAAGACCTACTTACTCACTGCTCTATTACAGTATATCTGTTCAGAAAAGAATTAACACTCAATAAAGTCCATACCCACAAACACAATGAGCAAGTCTTTATTATTGTTTCATGGATTTTTTTTTTTTTTTTTTCCTCATCAAAACACAATCAAAAAAAGTCTGGCGCCCTCAAGTGGCTGTGAGAGGAAACGCAACCACTTCCTACCAATTACAGTGAAGATAATGAATCATTTGGAATTAAGATTATTTAGTGAATTGTGTGGAAAACCAAATAAACTACAAAAATATAGGATATGTGAGTTAGTTATCACATACTCTATCAATACAAGATTTCCAAATGCAACTATGTCCCTCCTGTTTTTAGTCTTAGAAGAAAATGTTTGTCAATTACCTTAATTACTTCAAGAATTTTCTATAGCTGCTGAGATAAACCTAGACACTTAATCAGATTTTCTACCCATTCTGATATTTGTTCTGAGCAGAAACGGAACTGAACCTCTTCATAATTGTATGCATTAAATTGCTGCAAGATGATAGGCTGACGAAATATTTGCATCAACCGGTGTACCTAATACAGTGGTCACAGAGTTTGTGGTCATTTTGTGGAACATATTGCTCCTTCAGTAGTCACACTTATATTGTCTGTTGTCCAAAAAAAAAAAAAAAAAAACACAACAATCACATTGTAATTTTATTTTATTATTATTATTATTATTTTTATTAAATGGGTTGCACTTTATTTTACAGTATATGCACTTACAGTGTACTTGCCAAATAAAGTACTGGGTAATAAAAGGTAACTACAATGGTTAAGTTCAGGGTTAGTACCTCTTTTATTTTCCCAGTTATTGTACTATAATGTACTATATTAAGTACATAATATGTATATACAGATCAAGACTGTATCAAGAGCAAATCAAGGGCTACCATTATTTAAATTCGATATAGTGCATTCATTTAAACAAGCTGTAATGTTTTGTATTTTTTTGAGCTGGGTATTAAACAATATTCACCTTTGCATTCTACACATCTATTTTTATATAAAACTATATATACAAAAATACCAAATATAGAAGCACAGATATCCCATGCAATTAACAAACACTTTCACTGAAGTGCTTTGTAAAGTTAATCATTCCAGAATGATTCATCTGGAGAAATGTTCTATCGTGAAAACTGTGAAAAGTTGGCTGGACTTAAATATGAAAGGAAAATAACTTACTAACTGTCCACCTTATTAAAATAATCACAAATAAAAAAAAAAAAATACTCTCATTACAAAAGTTTAGAAAAAAAAAAAAAACCCTGCAACAACACCTGTGTGCTGCAGAATCAGCTGTAAACCTTAGACTTTACATTCAATTCAATTCTATCTGTTCTGGATAAATGAAACTGTGAAATTAACATGTTAGCCAGGTCAATATAAGCTGTCAAAATAATCATAAAAATAACAAAATAAATAAAAAAAAAAAAAAAAAACACTAAGAGAAATAAAAGCAGATGAGCAGGATTTCCAGTCAGCCCTTTGCCATCCTGTATGTGTGAGGTAGGTTAAATCTTCAAGACCTCATTTTAACCAACTACTTTCACATCTGGTTATTGCTATTAGTATCAGCAGAATAAATAATTCACTTAAATGTGCGTTGTGTCATTGGCTAAAATGTGCGTCCGCCAGCCTTAGAAGCGATTTGACTCCTCTATGTGAAGCGATAGTGCAACGCTTCATCCTGGAAGCCGTGCTCAAGGGTGATGTGCTGAATGACTCCGCCCTCGAGCAGACGCGAGCCGTACGCTAGCGCCTCCCCCTGGTCGCTGGCCAATCCCACGCTCAGCAGCCAGCGCACCATGTCGCTGCCCAGAAACGTCTCTGCGGTGCTTCTCTTTCCACACCTGCACAGCAGAGCATGTGTCACCGACTACACCCAACCCAACCCAAACCAGACAGACAAGGACACAGACAGGCAGGCAGACAGGCAGGTGGACAAGGGTAGCAAGCAGACGGGAAATGAGATGATTAGAAAGCCAAGGAAAAGGTTTGAAAAAAGAAATCAAAAATGGTTATGATTTTTTTTTTTTTTTTTTTTTTAAATCATAAGATTCATGCAAATACGTTTTAAACATGCAAACATGATGCAACATGCAAAATTAGACTATAATTGCAAAAAGAAATAAGTGCATGCAAATGCATGGCTAAATTTAAATAATTCAATGCAAAAAAACAGGAATAGCAGTGGAGGGTCTCTCACCTTTTCTTGTGAACGATGTCTCTGACACACTGCTCCTTGTGATATTTGAGGAACTGACTGCAGGTCATTCTGATCTCCTCAGATGCTGCAGAGCCTGTGACCTCTTGACCCCAACCCTGCCACAGGCTCGCTAACCTTTAGCAACACAGAGAAAACCATCTAATCAAAATTCACATTAAAGGATTATTTTTCCTGAAAAAATGTAAACATGCTCACACTCAGGCCATCCAAGATGTAGATGAGTTTGTTTCTTTATCAGAACAGATCTGGAGAAATCTAGCATGACATCACTTGCTCACCAGTGGATCCTCTGCAGTGAATGGGTGCCGTCAAAATGAGAGTCCAAACAGCTGATAAAAACATCACAATAATCCACAAGTAATCCACACCACTCCAGTCCATCAATAAATGTCTTGTGAAGTGAAAAACTGTATGTTTGTAGTAAATTCATCAAAGTGTTTTAACCTTAAACTGTCGCTTCTGGCCAAAACATCCATTCATAATCCATAATGATGCTTCCGCCAGTGAAAAAGCTTCCGCCATCTCCTGTTGTCCTCTCACATCAAAATTCACCCACATATTTGTTTAGAGCCGTGTTGGACGTTTTTTCACTTTTAAACAGTGCTTGATCTGCGCATATTTCTCTCCTGATTAAGCCAAGCCAACTTTTTCACTGGAGAAGGCAATATTATGCATAGAAGACTTATATACTTAGCCAGAAGCAACTGTTTTAAGTTAAAATCATCTCACTGATGAATTTGTTTCTTACAAACACACAGTTTGTGGATTATTGTGATACTTTTATTAGCTATTCAGACTCTCATTCTGACGGCACCCATTCACTGCAGAGGATCTATTGATGAGCAAGTGATGTAAAGCCACATTTCTCCAAATCTGTTCTGATGAACAAACAAGCTCAACTATCTTGCATGGACTGACGGGGAGTACATTTTCAGGAAATTTTCATTTTTGGGTGAACTAATAAAAACATTTTTTTTTTGTTTTTGTCTACCTCTTTATAAATGAAAGCTTCTTCCCCTTTCCAGACCATTTATTGAAGAAAAGCCACAAAAACATTTAAAAAAATGTTTTCAAAGCAACCTTACAATGACATTAAATTGGTAATTTGACTACAAATGCTAAAAAATGTGGATTATGGCCCACTCAATTATTTATTCATTTTCCCCATCACTCACAAATGTCAATAAAGTTTTTTGTGCCAATTTTCTACCCTCTCTCTGACCCTTAAAATTAAACAGCTGCTGCGTTGTTAAGACTTATATAAATGCCATATTTGCATGTACAATCAGAGACAGCATTTTGCTGTGCTGTGGATTTGCTGTCAGGTTTAAAGTTGTTTTTAACTGCTCCATCCTTCAATAACAGCCTTTTTTGCAAAGCTGCATTACACTGTAACAGGATCACGAAGTAATCCTAAATTAAATTTGCCACACTGCCACTCAAAGTGTTTAGAGGTCAGGTCTTGTTCTTTGCTCCAGCCATTTACTTGTAATGTTGGGAATGTGCGGTAAGTGCTACATACAGCCAGAAACAACACACATCTTACTGCATTAGTTCTTCTCTGCTCTTTAATGTTTTATGTTCTCTATATAGCTTTTCCCAGATTACCTAACCATGACTTGGCAGCAGGTAGGTAAAAAGAGGATATGCAATGCATAGAGAAGCATTATTACATTTATTATGTGCTATTAGCCGTCTTAAAACCTACTTTAACTTGACTGGCAAATTTCAATAATTTTGATGAGCACTGTTAGAGCCCTGAGACAAACCAGCCTAAAAAGTTTTTGTCATCCTAACATCAAACACAGTGCTGCACAATGGAGTGCAGCACATCGATACAAGTATTTCAAAACTGTCCCTTTTTGGCATCAAATAAAGTTAGAAAAAGAACTGCATGTATTTTTCATCATTAATGTGTAAATGTGGATTGTCTCGTGTGCATACATTCAAATGAATTCACATGACTGATCTAAGTTTTGAAGAAGTAAAAAAAAACAAGCTGTTTTGCAGCTTAATCTCAATAAATGTTCTTGGACTGGAGAGGAAGTTGAAATTTCTGAAAAATATCAATACCATTTCAGAATTTCTCAAAAGACCATGGAAAATTTGATTTATCATCATATGACCTCTTTAATAAAGCTGAAAGAGTTTTGTTTAGTTACCTCTTTTTGAACGGAGAAATAATTAAATGCTTGTCAAGGCCAAAAAAGGCAAATGAAATGAGACCCTATAGTGGAAAAAGACAATAAAAGACATACGTTTTAGTAAAAGTTGTAACAAAGTTTGACTTCAGCAGCACAAAACACTGTGACAGGCACACAGATTTACCTGCCCATAGTTGACCACAACACAGAAGAATTGTAGCTCCAGATACAGTCGACCTGGATCTTTATTGAAGAGCCACCACAGACAGCTGGACAGATTCTACAAAACACACACAGTTCAGAGAAGAATGACTAGACTCTAACTGCTAATAACAGTAAAACCCCACCTAAGATAAGAGAGATATGCATAATGAAATGAGCTATTAAAAAATGTGGTATATATAAGCAAACAAAGTGTTTTTGGTTACAGACTCACGGCACTTATATCACTTTTTATTGTGGCACAAAAACGTGTTCGTGTTCATCACAAAAGAGGTATAATCAACTCATAGTGTCTATGAACTGTAATTTTAAGAATTACATCATTTCAGAATAAATTAATTGATCTGGACAAAAACAAAGATTCATCACATTGCTGACCCTCATTTTTGTGGTGGTTTTTTGTAACGGGTATAATGCCAAAATATAAATGACACATGTATGGTAAACGAAAGTACTCACAGCGAGCAGACTGATGGTCAGTAGGAGACACACAAGCACATGTCTCGTTGATTGGATATCTGTGTTCTGTCTGTCGGCTACTTTCTGTTCCTCTTCAACCAGCAAACAATTTGTGGATGTACACTGCTGGCTACATTGACCTAAAAACAGCATTAATTAATATTATGCATGTTTTACAATATATGTTTCCTTTCATAATGCAATCTGTCCAGTTTCAGTGAAGTCTTATTGATGCAGATGTCATTAAAGTAATAGTTCATCATGTAATAATAAAAACTCTATCATTACAGGCTCACATTTCATGTGGAACTCAAATACTCAATTTTTACACACATTTTCATGCAAATGTTCCATACATTCAGTTGAGGACAAAAGTTTACATTCACCTTGCAGAATCTGCAAAATGTTTATTATTTTGCCAAAATAAGAGGGATCATTTGTGCGATTTTCCAATAATGAGTGATTTTGAGATCCATCTTTTCACACTGAGGACAACTGAGGGACTCATATGCAACTATTACAGAAGGTTCAAACACTCACTGATGCTCCAGAAGGAAAAACAGTGCATTAAGAGCTGGGGGATGAAAACTTTTGAACAGAATGGAGATGTGTACATTTTTCTTATTTTGCCTAAATATCATATTTTTGTCCATTTAGTACTGCCCTTCAGAAGCTACAGAAGACAAAAGTTCAATTTACCCTGATCTTCTGGGCTACTTTTGGGCTAGATTCAAGTATCAATTGGGTGAGTTTCGTTGTGAAAACCTGGCAACCCTGTGTGAAATATCTTATTCAGGTCCGTACTAAATAAAAAAATAACATGCATTTTGTATGATCCCTCTTAGTTTGGTAAAATAATTAACATTTTGCAGGTTCTGCAAGGTGTATGTAAACTGTTTTACACACATACAGTACTGTGCAAAAGTCTTAGGCCACTAGTATTTTCACCAACAAAAAACTGGTTTTATGTCAGTTATTTCTATCTTTTGCTGTGGTGTGTCAGTAGGAAATATCAGTTTACATTTCCAAACATTCATTTTGCCATTAATTGTACTGTAATAATCCAGTGAGATTTTTGTTTGCACAAGGAGTCTGACAACAGCCAGTGCTCCACACAGAGATCTGATCTGACCATCATCCAGTCTGTCTGGAATGACATGAAGAAACAGAACAAACGGAGACAGACTAAATCCAGAAGAACTGTGGCAACATCTCCAAGATGCTTCAAGAAACCTACATGCAAAGCTACCTGAAAACCTATGCGCAAATGTACCTAGGGCAAAAGCTGTTTTAAACGCAAATATGGTTTACCAAATGTTGATTTAATTTAGTTAATAGAAGTTAATTGATAAATAAAATCTATTTAAGACATTATTTTTAACAGCATCCTCATTTTACAGCATTTTTACACAAGTGCCTAAAACATTTAACAGTACTTTGCAGGTAGGTTTCTTGAAGCATCTTGGAGACGTTGCCACGGTTTCTGGATTTAGTCTCAGTTTGTTCTGTTTCTTCATGTCATTCCAGACAGACTGGATGATGATGAGATCAGATCTCTGTGTGGAGCACTGGCTGTTGTCAGACTCCTTGTGCAAACAAAAATCTGACTGAATTATTATTACAATTAAAGGCAAAATGAATGTTTGGAAATGTAAAATGATATTTCCTACTCACACACTACAGCAAAACATAGAAATAACTGACTTAAAACCATTTTTTTGTTGGTGAAAATTCTAGTGGCCTAAGACTTTTGCACAGTACTATATATATATATATATATATATATATATATATATATATATATATATATATATATATATACTGTGACGAGTCGGCTGCCTCCCCCCCTAACTATCAGCTTCACCCCGTCGGTATTCACCAGGCTCCCGACGGGAGTGGGCGTGTGGGAGGAGGAGGGGCGCTGAAACATCCAGGTATGGCGGCGTGTGATGAGGCACACCTGATGTGAATGAAGCCTCATCACCGCCGCTGTTAAAATGCCGAGCGCGCCTCTCCTCAGGAGACCGGTCTCTTCCCCGTGCATGCACGCTGGTGTCCTCGTGGGTCCAGGAAGGGTGCGTAAAGGGACGAGCGCCGCCGATAGGATGGACGAGCTGCCGGACCCGCGGTCCAGACGTGAGCCGCATGGAAATGGCTGCAGGCCAGGATGCCGGGCCTTCTCACCCGACTGAGGAAGCGCCGCCGCTAAGGAATGGATGAAGCCGCTAAAGGAAGCGGCTACCCGTCATATTGCCGCGGACCCCGGCGGGGGAGCAAGTGCGGCCGCCGGACTCCGCCCCTTACCTGGACCCTTCCCTTCTGAACACTGCCCCTCCTTCACGTCGAGGACACCAGATCCCCCATTTATTTTGGACACTTTTTCCCCCTTTTTGGACACTTTCTGTTTATTGTTTAATAAAAGCCTCTCCGAGGCCTGACGTCACGCCCACTGTGTTTGTCGCTTTGCTCCGCACCCGTGACAATACATACATACATACATATAGGTGACATATCGGTGATAGTATAGGTGACCATGTCTGTCATGCTCCAAAAGCTCTTAAACGTATCAAAAAAGTGGTCCATACATGAGGAACAGACTAATATCAAAACCACTTTTCATTCTTTATTAGCCTAACTGAAGGTGTGTGTTGCAGACATGCTAAAATTCAAAACTGCTATGGACTTCATTTCTGCACTTCCTTACACAATTTACATTTGTTCAAAGCTGACATCTGAACATGTACAAAGACCAGAAAGAGATTCTGTAACTACACTGTTAGTTTTCTGTGTATAAAGGTGAACCGATCTTGAGAAAGTGAGAACTGTGACGCCTGTTTTCCGATGTAGTGAGCATGGGAACTTGATATCAAATTCTTTAATTTCTTTTTATTCTATGCTTCTTTTTATTCTATGCAGGTCTATTAGGAAAACTTCCTGAATCATATAACTGCTGTACATTCTGTTGAGCTTTAACTACAGTAATGCCTTAAAGGAGGACAACAAAGCCGTCTCTTAACTATCAAGAGTCAGTCTTAGTGAACAGGAACTGAAAGAAAGAGAGAACCTGTTTGGATGGATGCTTCCTCTTCGGTGGTTGTTATGTCAGGTGCGGACTGCAGGCGGCCACACGCACACTCGCACATCTGACAGTCTGACAAACACACAAAAACCTCAGTTAACAACCTCAGTCAAATTCTCTGACAGACTTTATTTTTCATGGAGTCATAGTTATTTTACATGTATTGTTTTTGCAGGCTCTGAATGGCATACTACATACTACCATTTACTAACTACTATTTTCATTCTCAAAGTAGTATGTATTCTGTGCTCACTATAAACGTTATTCTGTATTTAGGGAGATGAAACGAAAATGTGTTGTTTTGTTTACAACCAGAGCACAATGTGTGGATAACTGTATCCCACAATGCAGCATGCCTGACTTTCATTTCCAGTGCGATGACTCTGTTATATCTCCTTAACTCGAAAAGCAGACAAGGGTTTTAAATGTGACATAATGAGATCATGTAACATATTACTGTTTGAAATATTTTATATACAGTACACCATTTAGTGACTATAGTTATATATATATATATATATATATATATATATATATATATATATATATATATATATATATATATATATATATATATATATATATATATATACACACAGTGGGTACGGAAAGTATTCAGACCCCCTTAAATTTTTCACTCTTTGTTATATTGCAGCCATTTGCTAAAATCATTTAAGTTCATTTTTTTTTCCTCATTAATGTACACACAGCACCCCATATTGACAGAAAAACACAGCATTGTTGACATTTTTGCAGATTTATTAAAAAAGAAAAACTGAAATATCACATGGTCCTAAGTATTCAGACCCTTTGCTGTGACACTCATATATTTAACTCAGGTGCTGTCCATTTCTTCTGATCATCCTTGAGATGGTTCTACACCTTCATTTGAGTCCAGCTGTGTTTGATTATACTGATTGGACTTGATTAGGAAAGCCACACACCTGTCTATGTAAGACCTTACAGCTCACAGTGCATGTCAGAGCAAATGAGAATCATGAGGTCAAAGGAACTGCCTGAAGAGCTCAGAGACAGAATTGTGGCAAGGCACAGATCTGGCCAAGGTTACAAAACAATTTCTGCTGCACTTAAGGTTCCTAAGAGCACAGTGGCCTCCATAATCCTTAAATGGAAGACGTTTGGGACGACCAGAACCCTTCCTAGAGCTGGCCGTCCGGCCAAACTGAGCTATCGGGGGAGAAGAGCCTTGGTGAGAGAGGTAAAGAAGAACCCAAAGATCACTGTGGCTGAGCTCCAGAGATGCAGTCGGGAGATGGGAGAAAGTTGTAGAAAGTCAACCATCACTGCAGCCCTCCACCAGTTGGGGCTTTATTGGCAGAGTGGCCCGACGGAAGCCTCTCCTCAGTGCAAGATACATGAAAGCCCGCATGGACTCTAAGATGGTGAGAAATAAGATTCTCTGGTCTGATGAGACCAAGATAGAGCTTTTTGGCCTTAATTCTAAGTGGTATGTGTGGAGACAACCAGGCACTGCTCATCACCTGTCCAATACAGTCCCAACAGTGAAGCATGGTGGTGGCAGCATCATGCTGTGGGGGCGTTTTTCAGCCGTAGGGACAGGACAACTGGTTGCAATCGAGGGAAAGATGAATGCGGCCAAGTACAGGTATATCCTGGACTAAAACCTCCTCCAGAGTGCTCAGGACCTCAGACTGGGCTGAAGGTTTACCTTCCAACAAGACAATGACCCTAAGCACACAGCTAAAATAACGAAGGAGTGGCTTCACAACAACTCCGTGACTGTTCTTGAATGGCCCAGCTAGAGCCCTGACTTAAACCCAGTTGAGCATCTCTGGAGAGACCTAAAAATGGCTGTCCACCAACGTTTACCATCCAACCTGACAGAACTGGAGAGGATCTGCAAGGAGGAATGGCAGAGGATCCCAAATCCAGGTGTGAAAAACTTGTTGCATCTTTCCCAAAAAGACTCATGGCTGTATTAGATCAAAAGGGTGCTTCTACTAAATACTGAGCAAAACATTTCTGATTATTATCAGTGTTTAAAACATTTGTCCTGGTTCATATTTTTATGGAAATGTGATACATTACCATTCAGTCTGGGCTAGGGTAATATTAAAATATATATATAAATTAATACTGTCATTCAACAAGGTTGCATTAAATTGATTTAAGTGACAGTAAAGATATTTATACTTATTACAAATTATTTATATTTCAAATATATGCTGTTCTTTAACTTCGTATTCATCAAATAATCCTGAAAAAGTAAAGTACCAGTTTCCACAAAAATATTAAACAAAACAGTTTTCAACACTGATAATAATAAAAACAATTAGTAATAATTGATCACAAATAATAACTGATAATGATTAAGCAGCAAAACAGCATATCAGAATAATTTCTGAAGAGAAATGTCATGTAACACTGAAGACTGAAGTAATGATGCTAAAAAATTCACAGAAATGAATTATTTTAAAATAGCTTTAACAGAAAAAACACTACTTTAAGTATAATATTTCATATTATTATTTTTACTGTATTTATAATTATATAAATTCAGCCTTCTTTCAAAAAACAAATAAAAAGTCTTAATTATTTCAAACATTTGACCGACCATTTGTATACAAAATAAATTCATATGAAATAGTAAATTATATTTTTATTATAACCTAACATACAGTAGTCAACATTTGAAGTGGATCGAAAAAGTTATCTAAGACAAAAACAGGTACTGTTTTTGTTTTAGAACAACTTTGATGAAAGGTTTTGATCCACTTCAAATGTTGACTACTGTATGTCACTTTCATAATCACGGCACTTGAAAATGAAAGTCTTCAGATTTACAATGTTCTGGAGCAAGCTTAAGAATGATATTTTAGGCTTGTGTTTTTCTTTTTTAAAAATGTTCTTAGACACGTGAAATTACAGAAGAAAGCCTAGATATAGATTTACAAACATCCACCTTTATTTTGTGATTAATAACGTAAATGGCATTAAGAAATTCGAAAAGGCCAGGAGTAGTTTGCATCCCTGAAAATTTATGTATGTCGTTTAACATTTGTTTTATATCGTAAACACTTAGCAAATATTGCTGAATTCATCATGTTCAGCTACTTACATTGCCTCGCAGCTCAGCTCTGTGAACGGTATAAATCTCGCCTTCTACACTTTGACTGGCAACTGATTTTGACACTGACGAGCGCTTTTGAGCCACTGCACTGAGCTGGATCGTGCAAAATTAAATAGGATGTTTGAGTCAAGTTGTCTGGGCCGATGGACGTATATGGGCTACGTACATTCATAAATTCATTCTTTATATATATATTTACATAATGGGCTGGCCCACACTGCACAGTAAGGAAAACTTCTGGTGCTCGACATGACCAGCCCACCACAAATCGTGCAAGCCGGAGGGAAGAGGAAAAAAAAAAAAAAAAAAAAAAACACATCCTACAAATTTGACCTGCCCACATTAAAAAAAAAATGGGCCGGACCCTTTGGCATCTGCCAAAATTGCCCGATGGCCGATCCGCCCATGTTCAACCCATTTATCCCCACTAAAGTTCACTATATGGAGAAAAATCTTGGAATGTTTTCCTCAAAAACCTTAATTTCATTTTTGACTGAAGAAAGAAAGACATGAGCATGCTGGATAACATAGGGATGAGTGAATTATCAGGAAGTCTTTATTCTAGAAGTGAACTTCTCCTTTAAGATTTCCATGATTCCTGCCCCATAGTTTTACAAGTGGAGGAGTTGTGGGTGTCATACCTGTGTTGATGCTGCCTACAGCACAGGGCTGCTCCACAGAGCTCTGTGTGTCATAAGGAAGGCGCACATCCTCCTCGCTTTCAGACAGAGATTCATGTTCAAGACTGTGATAGTCTCGACTTTGTCTGCTGAGCAGCGTAAGAGAGACGCCACACAGCACGATACTCACAAATAACACCACAGACGTGCAGATCACCTACAACACACAAACACCCACAAGAAATTATTTCAGGGCCTTTCAGTGAAAATATACTCTTAATACAATTACTGACGGTAAACACACAGTTTATTAATTTAGGATGAATACAGGTACAGCTTTTACGAGAACACTAGATCACCTTGAAACTAAAGACCTAAACATCACAAAACCACATAAACTACATGAAACTACACACAGTTCTAGTGTTGTTCACATACTTGAGCCTAGTTTACACTGATAGCCCAATTTGTGTTGCCTAAACACCTAAAATGTAATGAAATGGCTTTTTCTCACATTTTAGCAACCAAATTCACATGTGGTTTGAAATCCAATAAATATTAGACTGTGTTGTAGTCTGACTATAAGGGTGGAATACATTTTTTTTGTTTATGGGGGACAGACTGTGTTTCTGTCCCCCATGAACATGATTTCAGCTTTTTAAACAGCTCTTTCCATTCAAACATTTGAACTTAAGAAGAACGTATCTTGTTATCACGCTACCTTTACACCATTGCTAAAGCAAACAATTCTGACTGCATTATCAGAACAGACAGATCAGACTTGCAAAATAACAGTGCAGAGTGTGCTTAAAGACGGCATGTGGAATTGTGTGCAGGGTGAAAGGTTTTGTACCTGCGTCTTTCCATAAAAGAATGCAGAGTCAATAGTGTTTGGCAGTCTTTTCCCTGTCAGGAGGAGGACACTGACAGCCAAAACAGGGACACTGCAAAAAAAACAGCAGATATCAGCATTTTTGGCTTTAAAAAAAAAAACAATTTCAATCGTCTAATAGAGCACAACAGTTACTACATACTTTTTCAGCCAAATATATTTAGATTCAAGTATTTTGAGACTGTAGGGCAACAATTTTTTTGTCATTTGCAATGCCTCACAGGACTTCAAGGACTTATGGGGCTTTTTTCAATTGCAATACAACAACAGCAACTTCTCTGACTGAATTATGGGTAGGGATGGGCAATATGGCCAAAAAATGATCACGATAATGTTTTTTCATATCAGTCAATATAATTATCGATAATTATCAAAATAATTGTCAAATTTTGATTTCTTTCAAGTTTAAAGGCAGATTTTTGTGAAAGTTGTAAAAACCAGATGGTTAAAAGTGGCTTTAAATTATTCCTTATGGTCATAACATGACAAACACTTTGTTTTTTGAATTCTTCACTTTTTCATTTTTCATTTTTCCTTAACAAAACAAATATCTTTTTTTTTTTTTTTTTTTTCAAAAAATACATATTTTTCTTAGTTTTGCATGCTTTAATGAGTAATATTGTTTCAAATAAAAAAACAGGTTTGTGTTACCTGATAAAATTAATAATAATAATAATAATAATAATAAAATTTTTTGGGGTCACACTTTATATTAGGTGGCCTTAACTACTATGTACTTGCATCAAAAAAATAAGTACAATGTACTTATTGCAGTTATTTTGTAAGGTTAGGGAGAGGTTTGGTGGTATGGGTAGGTTCAAGGGTGGGTTAAGGTTTAAGGGATGGGTCAACAGTGTAATTGTAAATGTATTTACAGAAATTAATTACAGATGTAATTACATACAGGTATTTTTAAAACTATAAGTACATTGTAAAAACATGTATGTACATAATAAGTGCATTGTACCAAATGATTAATTTAAATGCAAGTACATAGTAGTTAAGGCCACCTAAAATAAAGTGGGGCCTTTTTTTGTCTTAGAACAAAAGAAATATACTCTTAGAAATATACACATATATATTCTCTTAGAAATATACATTTGATAGTAGCTTGAGTTCGGATGCAGATGTAGACTTATGTTCATGATCAAAATCAGTAATATCTGTAAAAATTGTAGCAACCTCATTTTTATATGGTGAAATTGAATTATTCCGACTGTTTGAGTTTTTTTTTTTTTTTTTTTTTTTTTTTTTTAAATTAACCATTGCTCTTCCACAGTATCATCCATAGATCATAATAACAGCTAAAACCACAAATATAGCACCTCAATAGCATGGTTAAATGTCATGGTTCCTAGGTATTTGTATAAAAAACAGTCCTCTAACTTTAGCATAAATGCATAAACGCTATAGCTTAATCACAAAAAATACTGTAATTATATTCAATTACTCCTCCTTTGATACATTTAATACATGTCTACATTAATAATATAATAAAACGCAAAACAAATATACGCACATTTCTGACCACTGTGAAGTTAGTGCTACTACAGTAAATCTATGGTAAATTATGGCGATTTGTAGATTAAAAAGCCTTCTGACTTTGTCGTTGCGCACAGAGTTTCTCCCATTTGTCAGCGCGGTTTCATCTGGCTTTAAACCGAGTCATTTGTGTTCTTCACTGAATTCAAGCGCTTCACGCTGGCGCAGTTTAGTGACTGAGACTCCTCAGCGAGTGAACGCATCTGCTTTAGTAAGTTCGCGCCGCACCGCCGTTTGAACTTTGATCTGAGTGGATAAACGATCGGAGTGGCGCGCTTTGATTAGCGCTCTTTAGTTCCACTTTTGCCGCATAAACATTATATCGAACATTTATTGAACTCTTGCTATCGTTTATCGAGGAAATCCATATTGCGTGATAATTATCGTTATTGATTTATCACCCAGCCCTAATTATGGATAATGTGGTTTGACATTAACATAAAACGTTTTTTTTTTGTTTTTGTTTTTTTTGTGATAACTAACCATTCTATTGACAAACAATCTCAGACCTCATAGTAGTTTTATACTACAGTATATTTGACACATACAGTTGAAGTCAAAAGTTTACATACACCTTGCAGAATCTGCAAAATGCTAATTATTTTACCAAAATAAGAGGGATCATACAAAATGCATGTTATTTTTTATGTAGTACTAAACTAAATAAGATATTTCACATAAAAGACGTTTACATATAGTCCACAAGAGAAAATAATAGTTGAATTTATAAAAATGACCCTGTTCAACAGTTTACATACGCTTGATTCTTAATACTGTGTTGTTATCTGAATGATTCACAGCTGTGTTTTTTTGTTTTGTTGTGGTTTGGTTTGTTTGTTTGTTTTTTTTGTTTGTTTAGTGATAGTTGTTCATTGGTTTTTTCAACATTTTGTGTATTTGAACACTTTCCAACAGTGACTGTATGATTTTGAGATCCATCTTTTCACCCTGAGGACAACTAAGGGACTCATAAACAACTATTACAGAAGGTTCAAAAGCTCACTGATGCTCCAGAGGGTAAAACGATGCATTTAGAGCCAGGGGTGTAAACTTTTAAACAGAATGAAGCGGTGTGCATTTATCTTATTTTGCCTAAATATCATATTTTTTCATTTAAGTATTACAGAGTAGCTAATATTTGATTCTGCCATGTTCTATATCTACAGGCACACAGCTGTTTAACTATGTAAAACACATGTATGTATGTTGAATGTGTCACTCACCCCCAGCCAGTGATCACAGTGAGCCCTGGCCTGAAGTTGACATCCTCACGATTCCTCATGAGGAGCAGAGTCAGAGCGATCAGACCTTTACAACACAATAAATAACATTATTCAAACACTTTAAACACAAGCCCAAAACTCTGTTAATTTGCCAAAAACTGAACTCTCAAAGGATTCTTCAAAGGTTTTCTTCAGTAGTATTCCACAAGTCTGTTATGCTGTTGTGTGGACCAGGTAGTGTTTAAGGGTGTTGAACCTGATGTTTTGAAACAGGTGATGTTTAGTGATTTTTTTTTTAACTCTAATGACTCACCAGGCCAAATATAGGTGCTGTAGAGAGAGCCATACAGTAGAGTAAAGGTCAGCACCTGACCCAGGAAATTATCCTGCTCTGCCATGAAGTTCCACACTATCATCCCAATGCAGGTTAATAACTACAATCACAGGACAGAATTAGTTAATGCAGAACCTGCAGTTGGAAAAATCATCAGGTTGCATTTTGACTGCACATTCATGTTAATCAAAATGTCCAGAAACATATTTATGATTTTAATGGAAAAGTACAGTGTCTCTAAAACCTTAAAGCATCTACACAATAAGCTCACCTGCGCCACAAAAAGGTTTATGGTGAAAATGTGAGGAATTCTGTGAAACTTTCTGCTCAGTAGCATAACTGCCACACTCCACACCTGCAGGGACAGGAAGAATGAACACAAACAGAGCATTTCAGAGAAGTGTAGGCCAGAGTTCGAATACTTTTTGCACAACATGTTTCCATCACCTCTGGTAAAAAATACTGTACACCTACAGTAACAACCTCTCAAAACCAGTTTAACTAGTTCAGAGAGTCAGTGTGTGCATGTATATGCTTGAATATTGTTAGATGTTGCTTGAAACAAACTTCAGGTTTTTTTTTTTTTTTTCCTCAAGCTGAACCCAAAGAGGAAGGAAGTGTCAACAGCTGCATCTGACAACAGCATGACACCATCTGAGATTGAAAGCACCCTGACTAATATCAACACTAGACACGCAAACACAGGAACTACTTGAACCTGCATTGGAGCGTTTGAATTTCAATGGTCATAACAACATAAGCTGAAAATTTGTGTTTACATGCATCTTATAATTATTACGCTTAATAACCTGATAACATGTATGATCATGCGAACACCAACAGTGCTTTTCTGTTGAGTTCTTATTCTTGTCGTTTCTGATCTGTGCATATTAACTGTTACCCTTTAACCCAATTTTACTTTGCATGTGAACACTTTTACTGGCATTCTGGTTCATTTATTCAAAACATGTTTTGTGCACTTTGTTTATTTTTTTGACGTCAAAACCAAAGAAAATCTATCGTCAATTTTTTTAATGAGCTGACTGTATCAGTGTTTTGTTGTATACATGAATGAAATCGATGTCAGTTTTGATTTATCCGATTTCTCTGAATAATCTTGATATAACTTTATCTTATTCGAAATGACAAATAATGGAGTTTAAGACAACGAACAGGAAAAATCTTTTAAAAATGCCCAAAAATGTACTCTTTGTATTTATTTTAGGGTCATATGGTTTTGAAAGACACGCCCTTTTCAACAAAAGTTAATATTTAACGACTCTATGTTTGTCATATAATAATAATAATAATAATAATAATAATATATATTTTAATAATAATATATTTTTTTACTTTCAATACATGTCTTATTTATTATTATTTATTAATTATTAAAATGAATTAATTAAATAACTGTATAAAAAGATATTTTCTAATATCATGAATTATTATTTAAATTAAGTTAAATAATTGTGTCACATGACATTTTACAGTTTGAACTAACTTAAAAAGGTAGAAAGATTATGACAAAATTATAATTTTATATATATATATATATATATATATATATATATATATATATATATATATATATATATATATATATACTTATTATGACACCAGGACAGTTGTACTGTGCCACCCTATCCTTTTTTTACCCTCCAACAATTTAAAATTCTAGTTAATTAAGACATTGCTGAAAGAACTGCATTTTTTGAATATATTATTATAGTTTTAATACATTTCATGTTTTAAGAAATTAATAATTTATTTTGAATAAATGTATAGATCCAGACAAATATACGTACACAAATCTTTTTTTCTCAATTACCCGAAAAATGTCTGCACTGAAATCCATTTAATTTCTGGTTCCCACGGCATCTCCGTCAATACTGACAATAACACAGATTTACCTTCATCCCATAATAATCACCTGCATGAGAGCAGAAGCAACACAAAAATGTGCTCTCACCACCAGCATGAGGGACAACAACAAAATCACCACACTATAACCATTCATGTCTTTAAAGAGGAAGCAAAACGACACAAAATTATAAAACTGAAATAAAGAGAAATGAAAACCGAGCATCTGGATGTGAGCTTGTCGACACTCACCAGTGCAAAGAGGCTGATAATGCTTATGTTGAAGCTGACATGCTGCAGGGCTGATGCTAGCGGATCCGAGTCCATCCATGGAATGGTCAACAGCCAGGCAGACACATACATGATGGGAGCAGACAGAAACGTGCTGATCACCATACCTGACGTCACCTGAACGGGGACACATATTTCATATAAGAGGTGATCATTACAGAAAAGTCAATCAAAGATGAGCCAATGAAATTAAATAAAGTGTGTCATGGTAGTGGTGTTTAGTGCTAATTTAAAACAAATAAATGGTGCAAAAACACATCTACACAATGCACATACCACTTCCAGCTCCATGTTGTAATGTGATGCATATATGGCCACACTAGGGGCAGTGGGGAAGACTCCATACAGGAAAGCGTAGTTTGACAGACTGGTGTGGTTCAGAGAGCTTCTGTTTCCACAGTCCAAAACCTCAACCATTCCTCTACAGATCAGCGGCATCACCAGCCTGAAGAGATCATGCGTGCATTATATAATGAAACCAAGAACTTCCGATTACAGGAACCATATTTAACCTTGTCAACATTATTTTTAATCATACTCATCAATACGTAAGAAACAGAAAGTAAGAACAGAAAAAGTTTGGGAGTAACCTAAATATACAGGTCAAAAACGAGCAGAACAAAAAGATCAGTTGTCGCTTGGGTTGCAAAAAGGTGGGAATTTTCAGTAAATTTCAGAAACATTCCAGAAATGGTGGATACTTTCCTGGATCTCTTTGAATCTTCCAGGGATTTTTAGAAAGTTTCTGGAAATTTATCTGAAATTTTCCACCCCTTTGCAACCCTCACTTGTCACAGACAGTGTTTCTGTCCTCTAACTAAGCTTGTGCCTTTAAAGTACATGAATTAACTCTCTTAACGAATGTTTCTTGAGAAACATTCCCATTGGACCAACACTGTGTTGTACTGTTGCCAAGTTACACTGGGAGCTGTAACATGCAAATTTACAGATTCAAACAACCTGAGTGTCAAACAACAATCTGAGGGTGCAAATAATCCTAAATATTGAGAAAATCGCCTTTAAAGTGGTCCAAATGAAGTTCTTAGCAATGCACATTACTAATCAAAAATTAGGTTTTTATATATTTATGGTAGGAAATTTACAAAATATCTTTATGGAACACGATCTTTACTTAATATCCTAATGATTTTTGGCATAAAAGAAAAATCGATAATTTAGACCAATATAATGTATTTTTGGCTATTGCTACAAATATACCTGTGACTGGTTTTGTGATCCAGGGTCACAAATGATGACAGAAAATTCCATCTTTTACCACAAAAAAATTTGCATTGTACACTCACAGTTTTGCCGTGATGAGGAGAATAAGGGCGACCACAGTAGAGCGGGTAAGCTTTTTCAGCTGACCGACCATGGTTAGACCCAGATAAAACAGCGCTGCTCCTCCAAAAGAGTTTGCCAGACCATCTACAAACTCTTCCATGAAGGGTGGGATCTTCTGGCCCAGCAGGAAGTGAGAAATGACACCGATCACCACCATAAAGACAATGGGGTTCTTGACTACTTGAAGGAGCACCAAACCTAGCACTTGCAGCTTACTCTTCTGGTGAGGTTCACCGTTCCTCCACCTCTGCACCTCACAGAATGCAAAGCCTATCGGGTTTAGGACCATGAGAGAGACGGGAGCAACCAGGTAGATGTACTGAAGATACTCAGGATGAGTGTTGCGGTACAGAGCTTCAACTGTGGAGGCAGAGACAACTACTATTAGATATGATTAACAGGAGACACACCAAAACTGAACATTTTTTCATCATTTACTCAGCCTAAGTTGGTTCCAAACCCATTTGACTTTCTTTCTTTACAAAAGGAGATGTTCAGCACAATGTCCAAGGTGCTCCTTTTCATAAACCATAAGTTTATGAAATTGTCAAACAACATTGGTTAGGGTCTTAAAGGTGCAGTATGTAATTTTTTGACTGTACTAAGGCATAAAAAAGCATTATATGTTTGCAGATATTTAGGAAACATGTCAAGTTTGCATACACATTTCTCAGTAAAACAATGTTACCAGCCATTATTCAACTTTGAAAATGTGCGTTCCATCTCGGATTGTCTGTTTTTGTTTTGGTCTGTGTGACTCCTTTCACTGCCAGCTTACCCAAAGCTTACCCAATAGCCAATATTTTGATGCCCCCGGTTGTCAGTTGGTGGAAAACACAGCGTACTGCAGCCTTGGAAGCCAATACTACAGCCAGTTGTTCAATTTTGAAAATGTGCATTCAGTATTTTAGATTGTCTGTTTTTGCTCGTTCCTGTTGGGCGTCCTCAATCTGGCAATCCACGTGAGCCTTGAGTCTGAGGAGGAGGGGCAGGAGTAACATTTCTCTCCAATATTTTGGATTTGCACTGCAGTAGCTATTCAAACACTAGCTGTCAATATTACCTACAGCACCTTTAAGAGTCATGGTTGAAAATGTGCAAACGCCCATTAACATTTCAAAAAAAAAAAAAAAAAAAAAAAAAAAAATCAACAAATACGCAGCTTGGACATTATTCTAATAAATATCTTTGTGTTAAAGAAATAAGATAATACAGGCTTGAAACAGCATGTGATCTAAAGGTTAAACTCTAACTTTTTTGTTTTGCTTTGTTTTAGTAATAATGTTTTAGTTGCATTTGACCTCCTGCTTGCAAACTTTCTGTGTTAAAGGTTTACGGAACATCATTGACCTTGTACACTATCAACCAACACTATATTTTTGTAACTTTAAAGGCCTGTTAAGCAAAGATGATAACCAACGATAACTAAATTATAGATAATTTTAATAATCACATTAATTCTTTAAGAAATGTGAAGTCCACTCCACAACTATAATAACAACAACATAAAAGAACAATATAGTTGGAAACACTTTCAAAACAAAAGATATCATTCTTGGTGTGAACAGGCCGCAAGGCTTATTCTTTGTATGTATTGCTTAATATTGCTTGATAATTTTCTGTAGCAACATTTCTACATTACTTCAAAGACTGAATCATTGTGGATTTTCTTTTAGTTTTGCAAATCATTGATGATATCGCAATGTTGTTTTAACATCCTTTCTACATGGGTGATTTAAAACTTCAACACCGATTTAGAAGTATTTTGTTAACCTTTTTACAACCATTTAGCATTTAATGTTATTTCAATGTTTTTTCAATGCTGAAACAACAACTGGCATTATTTGAACCACTTCTGAACACTGTAGGTTGTCCAAGAGTATGTGCAGACTGGGTAAAGTATTATGTGAATCATTCCAGTACTTTGTGTCAAGCACTGGAAAAGCATCCAAGGGTGTGAAAATAAAGCTCAAACTAAACTAACAGGCTGTACAGAATGTGGATTGTGTTACATATGAACTAATCAGGCATGCTGAGGACTCTGAGCAGAGGAAAGTGAAAGAACATAAATGTATCCAGTCAGAAATATCACAGATTTTTTTGAAGATCAAGTTTTTCATGATTTGTGGGTTTGGTTCTATTTTTGGGTTTGTTCTGTTTCCCATAATCTAGAGTTTCCTCATGGTAACAGGTCTATAACATATGCCATATTTATTTATTTATTTATTTATTTATAGCTTCTCTTTTTCAACTTACCTATGGGAAATCCAAGAGCAAAGTCATTACTCTGTGTGGCAAATATGGAGAACAGGCCAGCTTTGGAGAAACGGCTCTCTCTGTTTGCCACCAAAAGTGTGAGTACACACACAAATAAGAACACAGTCACTTTAGCTACCAAAATACTAAAGAAAAAAGGCCATATGACGTCCCCGAAATCCAGCAGCACCATGTTTTTGAAAAGCAGGGCTGGAAGCGCAAACTTGGACACAAAGCTGCCCAGTCCTTTAGCTTGAGTAGCCGGGATGATGTTTGTGCGGCCCGCCACGTATCCGCAGAGAATGATCCCAAAACACTCAAGCAGGGCTGGAAGGAGTTTGTCGATCGACATGCTGGGTGGGAGGGAGGGGGAGGCAGATCCATCCCTGCTGCTGAAAATGGGGCTATTAACTGACAGATCACCCATCTTCAGACTGACTACAGTCCCCTCATTACACTCTGAAAGTAAATAGAAAAAAGTTCTTTGGTTTATTCAAATATTGTGTGGCTTTTTTTTATTAGAATACAATATATAACAGTCATGTCTAGTGAACATGTAAATGTGTTTCTAACCAAATGTTTTGCATCGCATTGACTATGAATATATGCAGAGATAGTCAAATCCTGGTAAGAAGTCAACTCTTAACATTATAAAGCCTACCATATCATATTTGACACATACATTTTTCTAGGGCCTCTAAATTATCATCATAATGAAAACTTTGGTAAACAGCCTGCTGCTGTACAAAATATTGCACGCCTTCTGTTGTCTCACTGATAGTTTATACTTTTTTACAAAGCCAAAGGCCTTTAGTATAATTATATGCAAGTATAAGTCTCCCTTATAGTATAAGTCTAGTATAAGTCTCCCTTCAGATTATGGTTTTGAATGATGTTTATAAAGCAAACATAAAAATAACTTTTATATTGTAATTAATATTTCAAGACAAATAATGAAAAACCACATAATGATCATTATTTCTGTGTTACAGACATTTAAATAACAGAAGTACTGGGCAAAAAGTTTATAGTTTGAGTATAAACACTTCTTTTCTACAGTAGCGATCAAAGCGAAAGTATAACGCATGTATGTTTTGTAACGATTATCCATTTCCGCCAGGAGGTGGCGACAACTGGACGTTTTAAAAAGTATTTATTGAATCATTCATTCAGGAGATTCCAATAGTGAAACGATTATTGATTGAGACACTTTTTACAATTTTGTTTCAATATATGTTTTTTTAAGCAATGAACATTTTGTTAGAACCACAAGTAAATTAATATGGTAATTTATACCATTATATATGGTATAAATTACCATATATAATGAGGATATTTTTCCTATTTAAAACTTGACTCTTTCTGTAGTTACATCATGTACTAAGACTGACGGAAAATGAAAAGTTGCGAATTTCTAGGCTGATATGGCTAGGAACTGTACTCTCATTTCGGCGTAATAATCAAGGAACTTTGCTGCCGTACCATGGGTGCAGCAGGCGCAATGATATTACGCAGCACCTGAAAGTGACCGGCACTAAGTTTGTGTAGATGCAGAGTTGTAATATCATTACGCCTGCTGCACCCATAATACAGCAGCAAAGTTCCTTGATTATTACGCCGAAATGAGAGTATAGTGCCTAGCCATATCGACTTAGAAAATCGCAACTTTTAATTTTTCGTCCGTCTTAGTACACGATGTAACTACAGAAGAGTCAAGTTTTAAATAGGAAAAATATTGAAACTGTTTGGTCATTTTTGAGCAAGATGCTAACGGTCTAATCGGATTTAATGATCTATGCTAAGCTGTGCTAATAGTGCTACCGCCAGACCCGGAGATCGGCTGAATGGATGCAAAAATGGTAAAACACAACTGTTTAACTGTAGGGGAGCTGGAAAATGAGCTTATTTTCAAAAAAAAAAAAAAAAAAATGGAGTATTCCTTTAAATGATCCATTAGGTTCATTTGTTCATCTCTCAGTCATAATTGTATTGTATTCTCCCCACAATAAAAACTACAGAGCTTTGATCATAAAACTAAATATCACATTACTAAGACATATTATTGGGAGATACAGGGAGTGACAACTGATATTTATATCCATTTTAAATTTAAATAGTCTGCTATATTATTATAAAAAATCTCAGTGAGTTACATTATAAACCATCAGATTTTTTCCCCGTTTTTTTGCATACAGTATGCCAGGCTTTACATGGTTAAAGGGTATCATGATGTTTCTAACCAAACTTTTTGTTACATTCAAATATATAGACACATGAGAATATGTTTTAAGTAAAACCCTAACGTTACACCCAAAAAGCGGCGTATCGTGATGGCATCAGATGGTACTACCATGGTACTGAATGATTACCATATTTACGTAACTTCAAGTATTTACTGAAATTATGATATGACTAATAATGTGATCCTGCAATCGTGCTAAATATCCACTAGCGGTACTTTCTTGTACTAGCCAGCAAAAAAAATCCGCATTGCCAAATAATCTGAACAACACGTGAATATACTATACATGTACCGGGTTCTGTATGTACAGGAGTGAGTTGTTGACAGACTCACCGGATCAGCTGATTCGTGTAAATCCGATCTAGTGTGTGACAAACACACAAACACACTTTCACTCATGCTGTCTCATTCAGATGACTTTGAGGAGTGAACGCAGCTTCATGACATCTCTTCCGCGTCGGGTCTGCTCGCCTCTGCTCTCAGTGCTGTAAGCATGTGTCTTGTTATCTGAGTAGTAACACACACCGCTGCACTGAAGTAACCATCACACAAACTTGAGCTCGCCAATAGAAAGCGGCCAAGATTGTGCGCATGCGCACATAAGCAGGGACCTTTCACGTGGTGCTTTGCATAAACCCAAAACAGACTTGATATGGAAACCTCCTTTATTAAAAACAGATATGAAGTCTGACAGTTATACAGGAATAATATTTACATTCCATACATTCAAATGTATTTATTCTTAAAAACTGAACAATTCATCGTTAATTCCTACTTGATTTTGATAGCTTACAAAATAGGACCAATACAAGTTCTCGTAATGTCCGATAGAGGGCAGCGTTTCTCCAAGTGAACAATTTACAATGTATTGCTAATTTGGAACTTTTTACTTTTTACTTTTTGATCGAACTTCATAGTTTGGGCCACTGAACTGTTTGTGTGTAAGAAAAATAAGACTCTTATTAAGCAGCTTCAAATACATGAATGTAAAAGAACAGCACATGTAATAAAATATACCTTTAGGCTGCTAAATAACGTCCTTGAACAGGAAATACAGGCCATTTCACATAATTGGAATACAAAGCAGAATATACTGTAAGGTTATGCTCACTGACATCAAGTTTAATACAAAAAGCTCTCACACAAAAAGCACATACCCCATACAAAACTGTATCTAAAGATTTGGTGTCACAAAATTGTGCAAATTGGCAAATTTAGCCATTGTTCCATCTTCAAAAGCACTCATTGTATCAGCCTTGTTAACACAACTTCGCTTTTTCAAAAGGCCTGATGAAGCGTGTTTTCTGTGGGTTTGGCAGAAGTTTGCATCGCTTACAGCTGGATAGGCTACACTTCCTTGATTACAGCATCTTTAATATACTGTAAATTAAATTATATAACTATTTTATTATTTCCTATATGTTATTTATAGGAAATAATAAAGTAGAGAATTTCCATTGAGAATTGCCATATCAGCTGATGATATTCACAGCATTATGCTACTTGGCACAAGTTAATTTGTTCATATTGCATATGTAGCCAATTCAGTTTCAGAGTTTCTCTGAAGCCCTCCACCTCCCCAGCTCCACCTGTTTAGATCTGTTACAGGTTATTTTATATGCTACTTGTGCAGCAGCAACAGTGTGTCTTAAATGCTCACAGCACCATATTGGCATATGTATTGGCACTAGCAAGTTCCTGTACGTGCTTTGCAGCAGCAGCAGCAGCGATAATCTACAATAACAGTAACACCATAATTATCATCTTTGTGGGGACATTCGGACCCCACAATGTATATTATACCTGGACACACACATAATTCCTTCATTTCAAATTGCAGATGAATTGATTAAAACAAACTTTCTTAGATAATGAGAGAATGCACTTTAATTGCCATATATGGACACACATTTTATTAGGATTTAAAATTCCACCCCAAAGATATTGATATTTTTTAAAGATATTTTTAAAAAATGCAAATAAAAAGTTAAACACATTTATATTTTCACAAGTTCCTGAGTCTCATTCAGCAGATGAACATCCAGCTCACACTATATAATGTCAAAGCATTTCATCTGGGAATTGGCGGCAAGGGTGGCGCCCCTCTGTCTCTCGGTCCTAAAATACAAATGCATATAGATACAAACTGATCAAATGGATTATTCTCACATTAAAACACTGAAATATTGCATGAAAAATATGCAAATCAAGACAAGTTTCACACATCTTATGTAAAAGCAGAAAAAACTAAAATTCTTTGTGGGTGGACAGCATAATACTAAAACACACACTGAACAATAACATTTAAAAAACTCTCATTACAAATCTGCACAACATATTACAGTGCTCACCTTTGCTGCCAGCTTTGCTGGGGTAAGACTTAGAGAAGGAGACGTACGGCTCTGGTGGAGGTAATTCCGACAGAGGATGGAAGGGAAACCTCATCCCCCACTCATCTAAACGAAAAGAATACAATAGAATATGCACAGCCAAAGAGACTCAGTCAGTAACAGTTATATTAGCCCTCAGATTTTCAATAGTTTCATAAGCATACTGAGTCAATATTTACATTTAGACATTTAGCATACACTTTTATCCAAAGCAACTTCCAGTATAATATAATATTTATATCAACATCATGCTGTCTCTGCTATCCATTGACGTTAAAGAGACATTTAACCCAAAATGAAAATTCTGTCATAATTTACTCCCCCCACCCCCACCCCCCATTATGTTGTTCTAAATCTGTATTTCTTCTGCAAAATACAAAAAAATGCTATGAAGAATGTAAGTAATCAAAATTAAGTTCCCATTGACTTCTATTGTATTTTTTGTCCATACAATGAATGTCAGTGAGAACCAAAACTGTTTGATTAGCAACATTCTTCAAAAATCTCATATTTTGTTTGTTTGTTTGTTTGTTTGTTTACATTTCACAGAAGAAAGAAAGTCATACAAGTTTGGAACAACATGAGGGCAAGTAAATGATGACAGAATAGTCATTTTTGGGTGAATTATTCCTTTAAGTTAAATCTTGTTAAACTGACCAACAGTTTTTCCTTTTAAAATACTATTCCAGAAAACCTTTGTATTGTTGACCTATAGGTTGCCATTCTCTCATAAGCAGGTAAAAGAATCTTGTGGCAGTCATACCTGTGGCAGGCGGAGGAGGGCACTGGTAGCCGTTGATGGTGTCAGGGGGTGGTGGAGGAAAACCTGACCCTCTGGGAGGGTCTGGGGGTAGAGGGGGTCTGCCTGATCCACCGGGACGATTAGGAGGAGGTACGGGGGGAGACATTCCTCTGCCTCCTCCTCCAGTGGGTGGAGGTGGTAGAGGACCTGAAGTGGAGGCCCAGTCACAAAATCCACAAATTACAAAACAATTTCTCATTCCCAAACCTCACAACAGTCATCTGAACTTCCTCATACCTGACCGCATGGATGGGCTCCTTCCCGATGGAGGCGGCCTCTCATTGGGTGGTGGTGGCAGTGGGCTGGAGCGTCCAGGCGGTGGTGGAGGAGGAAAGTTGTTTCTCGGAGGGCCTCTAGTGTTGGGCTCGTCCCTTGGGGATGGTGGGATGGGTGGGGCCCCTCCTCTTGCTGGAGGTAAGGATGGAGGTGGATTACCCATAGGCCTCTGAGAACTCATCGGTTTACTCTCAGTTGATGGTGGCGGTGGTGGTAGTGCTCCATCTCGAGAAAATGACGCTCTGCTTCCTCCAGTGGGTGGAGGAGGGGGAGGGAAGTCATCTGAGGGCCTGCTTGGGACTGTGGGTAATGGCGGCCGGGAGCTTGCGGGCATTGGGGGTGGAGGGAAGGAAGACTGGGACTCCCTTGGTTGAGCAGGAAGGCTTGTACGTCTGCCCGGCTGGCTAGGGGGAGGTGCAGAAAATGAGGAGCTTGGCGGTCGACCACCAGGTAGAGGTGGTGGGCCGCTAGGAGAACTGTGCTGGGGTGAGCGTGATGAGGAAGGTACAGGTGGGGGTCCGGCCCTCCCAGGAGAAGGTCGTCCGGCGGTTGGGAGTGGGGGTCTGCTTCCTGCTGGGGTGCTGGGTGCTGGGAATCTCCCCGTAGTAGGAGGCATCGGTGGTCTTACTCCTTTAGTGGCACCATAAAACAAAGAACATGAAGAAAAGTTTTAAGTACAGCACATTTCAGTTTTTGTCACAATATGTTTTTGGCAAACAATATAAGGATTCAATTATTATTCAGTTACAATTGCTATTACATTATATAAGTATAGTATAGCATAGCATAGTATAGTATAATATAGTATAAACATTTTGATTTAAATTTTTGTCACAATGCAAAACATTAATAATTAATTAAGAAAAATTATAGTGTGCATTATATAAACATCTTGATTTCAATTTTCATCACTATGCAGATAAGATTTTAAATTATAAATACAAATATAGTACAGTAGAGTATAGCGTAGCATTTTTGTCACAATGCAAAAATAATAGGATTAGATTATAAACCGTATACGTATCATTAGTAGTAGAAATATTTATCTTATGTAATTTTTATTTCATTTTTACCCCCTTTATATAAGGCTTGTCCAATATTAAATGCTCATAAATATGATTAATTTTGGATGATTACCAGTGTTTCCTGATGATCTCAGTCTTGGCATTCCACCCTGAAACAGTCCACCCATTCCACCTGGAGCTCCGCCCCCAAACCCTCCCCCTCCTCCTCCTCCTCCTCCTCCACCTCCTTTGGGCTCTGCGTAAATTAAAAACATTATCAATAGATATTTTGATCATAAGAATTCATTCTACACTCTTAAAAATGAAGGACATACACACACACACACACACAAAATATGATACAAAGTATACTGCAGACAAGGAAGACGAACTCACTGTCCAGCACTGGGGCGCTGCGATCATTGGTGACGGTTTTCTTCAGTCGAGCTCCTTTGCCGATATCTGATAGTAAAGCATTTCTCCCTTGCTGCTCAGATCTGCTCAGATTTGGCTTCTCTGTGTTTGCCTTGTGAAAGTTAATGGAAGTTAGACCGGCTCCATAAACAAACACAAATTGCCACCAGCTCAAAATAGCTATTGAGCCTTGAATAGCAAGAACTTTGAATAGAATTACAGAGAATCCTACATAATTATACATGCTACAGGTGTGCATTTGTGACCAGTCTTAAGTAGCAAAATTACACTGTATGGGTCAAAATGCATTGCAATCCAAACTTCATTTGGACAACTGTAAAGGCGATTTTCTCAATATTTTGATTTTTTTGCACCCTCAGATTCCAGATTTTCAAATACCTCTCAGCCAGATATTGTCCTATCCTAACAAACCATACATCGATGGAAATCTTATTTATTCAGCTTTCAGATGGGTGATGTATAAATCTTAATTCCAAAAAAAATGACACTTATCACTGATTTTGTGGTCCGGGGTCACATTTATGACAACATGGTTTAAATAAAAGTAAAAAGGCAAAGTTGATATTCGATTTTGGTTACATGGTTTCTTAAAAAGTGTGTTGAGTGCTATTTTCTAGTAATCAGTTATTTTGACAACATCAATAAATACTCAATGAGTTTCTGTAAACTTAATGGTGGTGATGTTTAAGTCATGTCATTTATTAAAGTTATATGATAAACAACATGTAATCTGAGAATCATAATCTTGTGTTGGTCACAGAGGCTATTTCAGCAATAATCAAAAAGGCATAACATGTTATTAGGTTTTGTTGAGGAAACCAGGCTGATGCAAACTTAAGGTTCATTGCAGTATTTCTGTATTTCTACATATTTGAGACTGAAGGCAACAGTTAAAGAACCTTGTTCTTCTTTTGGTTGGTCTGACAATTCGTTACTAGTAATTTAAAGTGGCAAAATACGGCGTCTTCAGCAGTAACCTTGTGAAATGAAATTATATCAAAATATATCAATTATATAAAAACCAACTGGAACTGTTTCCTGAAAACAAATGCACAACCTGCAGACTCACATGTATGTATGATACAGTTCTATTTCATACAAGTGAACTATATGCTCCAGAATAAATATTTTATATTTAAGTTCTAAGTTAAGCTATTCATCAACATATGTATGGTGCCATACCACTGCAAAAGTTGGAGGAGGGCCAGGAGGGGGTGGTGGTGGTGGTCCAGACATATTTCCTCTTCTTTCTCTCTAACCTAAAAGACTGAGAGCACACACACACACACACACAGAAAACACACATCAGTAACAACCAATCGACAGCAAGCAGTGTTGGGAAGGCTACTTTGGAAATGTAATAGGTTACGTATTACCCTATTTAAAATGTAATAAGCAGTGTAACTATTTCAGTTACTTTTTATTCATGTAACTGATTACATTTGATTACTTTTTGATTACTATTCTAAATTTCTCATGAATGTATTTTAATTACACCTTTTTTTAGTAACTGTAACAAATTACAGTTACATTTATTTTGATAAAGCTGATAAATGGAGGAAGTGTCACAGTAGCACATCCTCTGAAGACACATAGCTCATTTTCAATAGTTTTTGTTGCAATTTTCATTAAGTTGCAAAGTAACGGACATGATATCACATATACAGACATATTTACACACATACTTCAAACGTACCCTTCTGTAGTTTAATACAACCATATGAAAGTATGCATTCACTATCTTAGGGTGACATAAGCAAATAAATTAATAAATACTAAAGGCTTTATCTCCGACAAAGAATTAGCATGTGAATATATTTTGCTCAGTTTTTACCCCATATGTATTTTTAGGAAATATAAAACTTATGCAATTTTTGGTTGATGTTGTATAGACCACCAGCAGCAAAAGGACTTTCATAATAAGGGCTATTCATAACTGCACAGGCGACAGCCGTGACCTGATTACTCATGTGCATCGCTGTGGATATTTTACATGGGCAGTAAAATCATGACGTGCTGCTCGTGTCCCTTTAATTTTTAAGTGCCTTTAAACGTATGCTGGCACTCATTTCCTTTTAATAGCAGAAGTGCTACCGAAATACACAAGAACCACATAACAAACCAAAACCAACCTTGGTATTTAACACTACCTACCAACACCCTAACATCCTCCCAGAACACCGTTAAACTGAAAGTGTAAATCAACTCACAACACTCAGGCAACTAGTCAGTACAACTTAATGTAAGTTGTACTGTCAGCATGTGAGCAATAGATTTGTGTTTTATCTTCAGCAAAGTAAAAGCTTACTGTCTTCATATCTGTTTTGTTATCCCAAGCAAAAAAAAGGTGACTTGTTTCACACTTGAAAACTGTAAAGGAGTTGCTAAAGTGTCAAACGCTTTTATCTCCTTTTCAAGTGAAAAGCCAAAGACTTCCTGACACTAGCAGAAATAAACAGCTGTGCTGTGCAAAGAAACACACTCCACATCTCTCTCTTCACCTAGAAACATGGTCCAAACACGCACTAACTGCTTAATTTGCAACTTCATTGCAGATTATACAATGACCTTCAGATGGTCCATGTACAGTCCAGTAGGTGGTCACTTAAACCCCCTGCAAAGTCAAAGTGGCCTACATGCAGAACATAAGTACACATTATTCGAACTGGTGCACAAATATAGAAAAGTAGGTCCCACTTTATATTAGGTGGCCTTAACTACTATGTACTTACATCAGGAAATAAGTACAGTGTACTTATTGTGTTCATACTGCATTGCAAAACACTTTTGCTGCTATTGAGGTGGGATACAGGTAAAGTTAGGAACAGGTTTGGTGGTAGGTTTAAGGGTAGGTTAAGGTGTAAAGGATTGGTCAACAGTGTCTTTATAAATATAATTACAGAAAACAATTAAAGATGTAATTATTATTTTTTAAATATAAGTACATAAGAAGAGTTCAGATGCAAAAGCCTCTAAATCCATCTGACGTTTTTCTTTAAAATGAGCATTTCTTTCTGGCTACTTTGTATAGGTTTCTATGTAAGTACTGGTACTTCTGATTGGGCTGAGGCTGGAATTTAGCGAGTTTGAAGTAAAAGTATTTGATGGACGTATACTATGTGTCAGGAGCATTCACTCAGTATCATTATCTCATTTTTGACCGAGATGGCTTTTAGCTGGTTTTGCATCTGAGCTCTTCATATATATATATATATACAAAAAGTGTATTGTATCAAGTTTAAATGTAAGTAATACTTATAAAGCCACCTAATATAAAGTGGGACCAAAAAGTATTATTGAGAACAAAATGCTATTTTTTTTTCTTCACCAATTTAAATGAAAATATGAATCAGGGATGAGAGAAAATTTCCAAACATCAGTAAATCATCCTGCCACTCAGTGAAGACAATTCTAAATCTTTTAAAGATTTAATAATCTTTTCTAAGATTATTATTTTAAAAGTTGAGAAATGGCATATTTTATATATATTTTCAAATAAAATGTAATATTTTTGTGGAAACTGTGCTTTTTTCAGGATGCTTTAATGAATAGAAACTTCAAAAGAACAACAATTAATTGAAATAATTACTTTTTTGTAACATTTAACAGTATTTACTGCCACTTTAAACCATATTTAGTGCATCCTTGCTGGATAAAAGTATTAATTTCTTTGAATAAATAAATAAATAAATACAATTGACCTCCAGAATATTGAAAGTTAGTGTATATTCAACATGGCTCTGTAAGGACAAATGTGCTACAATATAATTACATTTTTGGCTTAATTTCTTGAGACATTATTTTACATTTCTTTTAAATATTTGCATTCAAATTCATGTGTATCCTGTTCTCCATTTACTAGATGTCAAAGAAAAACAGTTATCACATACATTAAATCCAAAGATGCACATAATTTGCACTGAAAATGCAGCTTTTATGATGTGAAATGCAAGCTCTAGTTATTTTAGTTTTGTTCAGAAGCTGTGAGCAAACCAAGAGAGTGAGCTACATTTCCTCTGTTGAGTTTCCTCTGTGGTTGAGCACTGTTAGAAAAGCAGCAGCTAAAAATGAAACACCAACTCTCATCTATCCGTCAATGGATGCTCACTACCCTTTACAGGACACCGAGTCGCTCCCTCACAAGCTTCACTCCTTCATTTCTACACTTAAAGAAAGACTCACCTGTGTCGGAGCATTTGGAGCCACCAGATCCAAGGTTTTGTACAAAGCTGCGCTTCACTTCCTATGTGCGACTGCACAGACCAATCAGAGTCTGCAGTGGTGCTGCGAAGAGTTTTAATGCAAGAGAAGGAGCTGATGAATGCAGCATGCAAACGATTGTGACCACATGCGTTTCCTCACACAGTGTCTGTGAAAGAGTGAGATTAGCCAGGCGAGTGCTCTTATGAACTCCAGCTACTGAGAACATTAACAGAAACAGGAACTAACTGACTAATTTGGAGAAAATAGATCTGACGTTGGTCTCGCCTGCTGCTCACACTGAGCTTGTTCTTAGAATCGGCCCTCTGTGAACATTTTAGTGCACATACTCCGAATGTGTGGATTTGGAATCACTGGACTCATCATTGATTCAGATAATCTGGTGGTTTATAGAGTTTTGTTAAAATGTGATTGAATTAAAGCACATTTCTGTCAAAGGAAATAAGTTTATGACTGAAAAAGAGATGTTGTGCACAAGACCCAGAAAGTATTTTGACACTTGAAATATCTGAACGTCACTGCGTTAGATGCAAAATGTCACAGCGAGTGTCTAACTTTGTGCTCAAGCAGTGCAGGAGCTTTTCTCAAAACTAACTTCACTTTTCTGAGTCATTTTTGCTTGGTGACTCGCAATCAGCTGGTGTCAAGTTTGCTGAATTTGGAAAGCACACTATCTGTATCATGCTATTTCAGTTAGCGAAGTTCACATAGTAAAACCACTTTGGTAAATAATCACGTTAACATACACTGCCGTTCAACAGTTTGGGTCTGTGAGATTTTTTAATGCTTTTGTCTCTTATGCTAAACGGGGCGACATTTATTTGACCAAAAATACAATAAAATCAGTAATATTGTGATACATTATAATTAGTTTTCAATTTTAATACATTTCAAAATGTATTCAATTTATTCCTGTGATGCATCATGCAAAGCTTAATTTTCTGCATCATTACTCCAGTCTTCAATGTCACATGATTCACAATACCAAGTTTACTGTCATTTATAAATATTTAAGTGTGGTTTCAGTGTCTAAATGCTTGTGGGTTCATGTCACAACACACTATTTAATATTATTGTTATGTAATTTAAGCCCTAAACATTCATGCAGTGGTTAACCATTGTTCAAATGCGATGTACGGAAGGTAATCCAAAGATACTTGTGTTAACTCTATAAAGCGTGCTGTATTATATTTGATACATTTCTAATGTCTCTCAATGATCATCATGGTCTAAATTTTGCAGAAAAACTGCTACATGTCTCCTGTCATCTAGTTACAGAAGTCTGCACTTTTGTAGAATTTAACATTTCTTATTTTCATAAAAGTTTCCAACTATGGGCCATGGTACACATTTCATATGAGCCATAAAAGCTTAATATATCAATGTCAAATATTTTTATAGTATGCACTGCAAAATAATTTTACAGTATGCATATTTAACTACGATGCACTTACATCATAATAAATAATAATAGTTAGGTACAGTGTACTTATTGTGTTATGTTGTATTGCAAAACACTTTTGCTGCTATTGAGGTGGGTATACGGGTAGGGTTAGTCACAGCTTTCAAGGTTGGGTGTAAGAGTGGGTTAAAGAGTAGTGGAAGGGGTAAACAGTGTTATTATACATATAATCACGGATGTAATACACGCAGGGTTTTTTTTTTTTTTTTTTTTTTTTTTTAAATATAACAGCAATGTACAAACATGTATGTACACAGTAATTGCACTTATTAGAAAGGAATCAGGATTGTTTACAGTAAGCAGTCATTACCAAATAGACAAAGTCACTCCTACAGTTATAATCGGTTCCACTTATTTTGATAGTTCATTTTAGTCATGCTACTATCTATAGAGGGTTTGCACATAGGCCACGGTTTCAGTTACCCAGGCTCATTAGAAATACGTGCCTCTACATACATTTCTGCAACACGGTAATTACGCACCTTACTGCACGTTTCATGGTAGTTTCAAGTGAAATGTCCGGAGAGTATGGAACGCCATTGGGGACAATACCTATTATATGAAACGCGTGAAATCTGGACGCATTAACACGCAAAGTTTGTACGTGTCTTTTTGGTACGTGTAAACGCGAACGTTTTGTACGTCTATACACGAAATTTTTTGTCGTGTTATTTAAAGACACGATCGTTTGTATCGCCTTAACGTAACATTTTTGGCCGTGTATTTTTGTTACGTGTTTCTAGAGGAACGTTTCGTGTAAACATGACACTTTTGAACTTGTAATATTTCTAAGTCTTATTTGATGTGCGACATACTAATTTTTCTGTTTTAGCTGAACTGGTGATAATTTAGGGTCAATGATTAAATACACTCAATGACTGCATGAATTAACATTATATTCTTTTGTAACGTTAAAGGAATTTGTCCTGTAGGTAAAGTGAGTGGTCTCGGTGATCCAACGACCACATTTCCCCTCTGATTAATACATTCGAGGTGTCCACTGCAAATAGCCTACTTGTTGGCAGAACTAAATACACTAGGCCAGTCTAACGTTACCCTATATGTGGAAAAAGTCACCTCTTTAGTCAGCCGTTTCTGTGGCGTAACGTGTAAAGGGAGACCGGGGTTCTATTCCCACTGACAGCGCTTTTTTTATTACTTTACAGTTAATAAACGCATTTGTTTTCAATAAAAATGATTTGACTTAAAATTCATTTTAATTCATAAAAGTTACATTTAGGGTAAGGTTAGGGGTAGCGCTCTTTAATATCTCAATAAGTTGCCATGATTTTAATATTGTTTTATAAATATAATGATTTACTGTCAATTATATTGCAGGATGTTTAATGCACAACAATACTGAGGAGCAAATAGTAACGTTATCTCTCACTATTTATAAGTAAATAGCATCTAAATGTCTACTGAATCCACAACTGTTGCTATTCACACTTGGACTTGGACTGGCTGCCCCACAGTTTACGTTGCATGGTCCGCCTGTTGTAGTGATTCTGTAATGTTTACGTGTCGTATGATTGTGTCTGGGTTTAAAGGTTGAATAAAGATTTGTGAATTGTCATAGGCTACTGGTGCTTTGTTTTCTGCTTTTGGATTTGCCTGATTGTTATAATATAATTGTTAAATTTGTGATTGTTACAATATATTGTTGTTATTACATTATTTTTATCTGACATATACAGTATACATTCAATATATTTGTATTATTTGTATTATTTCTAACCTGCATGAGTACAAACGGGATGAGATGACACAGCACTGACATCACAACCAACGTATAAATGCATCATTGACTAAAGTTTTACGCTTGCCTATGTACATGCCAACGTAAAATTATGATCTCATTCACGAACAAATGTTACGTGTGACGTTTGCATAGGTATTTGCTTACCTAACAGCATGTCATCCCTCACGAAGTTTATATACCTATACAGCAACATGCCATCCCATCACAAATGCAAATTAAATCCTAAATAGTAGTGATGGGTCGTTCTTGAACGATTCGTTCATTTTGAACGAATCTTTAATGTGACTCGGGACGAACGAGTCGTCTCGGCGAGTGATTCGTTCAGTCGCGCATGCGCAACATCCTATTAGGTCCTGTACTGGAATTAGTTCACCTGTTTTAGAGTCGTTCGTTCACCTTATGGGGCTGTCACGTGATGAACGAACGACTCAAACCCGAAGACTCAAAAGATGAACTAATCAATTCTCTTTCCGGCTCAGGCTGCATAGGTTAACATTACGGGGATGTCACGTGATGAACGAACGACTCAAACCCGAGGACTCGAGAAATGAACTAATCAATTCTCTTTCCGGCTCAGGCTGCATAGGTTAACATTACGGGGGTGTCACGTGATGAACGAACGACTCAAACCCGAGGACTCGAGAAATGAACTAATCAATTCTCTTTCCGGCTCAGGCTGCATAGGTTAACATTACGGGGATGTCACGTGATGAACGAACGACTCAAACCCGAGGACTCGAGAAATGAACTAATCAATTCTCTTTCCGGCTCAGGCTGCATAGGTTAACATTACGGGGCTGTCACGTGATGAACGAACGACTCAAACCCGAGGACTCGAGAAATGAACTAATCAATTCTCTTTCCGGCTCAGGCTGCGTTGGTTAAGCTAATTGGGCTGTCAGGTGATGAACGAACGACTCAAAACCGAAATCTTGTCAGATAAGAGGTGAGGTGAGCGAATCATAGACTAAAGACACAGGTAAACAATGAATTAATATTTTCTGTTTCTTATAGCATTATAGTTTTGTTTTGTTTGTAGTGTGATCAACGTTTGTGTAAGCAGTAGATGTGTTAGGGAAGTAAAACGTGACATTTTAATTATGTTTTGCTAAAATGAACAAAATGAACGAAATGACTCGAAAAAAGATTCGTTCATTTTGCTGAACGAGACTCAAAGGACCGAGTCGGTAAAATGATCCGAACTTCCCATCACTATTAACAAATGCAAAACTGATTAAAAAAATGCATTTTGTGATGCAGTCGTACTGTTGCTATTTCCTCACTCAGATTTGAGATATTTTGTCGAATCTTATTTTCACGGGTTCGAACTGGAGCTTTTCATCACCCAAGTGCAACGGCGTATCGCGTGAGCCACCGAGCAAACTGCGGTGGAAAACCCATATATATGAAGCTGTATATGTGATGACAACATTCTAAAGTATCAATTTTCAAAACGCGCAGGATGTTAAAATTGTTTTAAAACCATAATATAATATTCAGCAGTAGTAATCGTCTGAAAATTGGGCTTTATTAATCAAAACTCTGTGTGTAAATCATACTATGTGTGAAAAGGAATCAAAGTTACTGCCTCTAGCGTTCATTTTAACTGGAAACCGCAGATTCGTAAATATAGGTGCATTTTTTCAGGTTTGCAGAAATGTATATAGAGGCACATATTTCCAATGAGCCTAAGTTGGCGCTGCCATATAGGAAATACTCGGATGTAAACCTACAGCATGGTTAATCCACTACTAAATACATTTTTCTGCTAATTTATGCTGTCTAAACGTGTGGAAGCTACTAAATCATATAGAGAAGGACTTAGTAAGTAGGAAAGGCCACAATATTTTAACAAACTAAATTTAATAGGTATAAGATACATACCAGCAGTATTAATTAAGATACAGTATTAGCCTAATATTTCACCTACCTGACTGGAAATGATAAGAACAAACACAAATGTTGTCAAGATTGTTACCTTGGAAATCCTGGTTCAGTTTGGCCAACCACAAATGCATTTTGTTCCTCAGACAGTTTTTTTTTTGCCCTCTTCTCCTTGATTTGTTATAACTTTCGGAAGTCTATAGCAGTGGTTCTCAACTCCAGTCCTCGGGGTCTACTGCTCTGCACATTTTGTATGTTTCTGAATCTGACACACTCAGTTCAGTTCATGGATCTTTCGCCTAACGAGCTGATGATCTGAATCAGGTGCGTTAAATGAGGGAGACATACAAAATGTGCAGAGCAGTGGGCCCCGAGGACTGGAGTTGAGAACCACTGGTCTATAGTACTCCAAATGTTTTTCCCTGGCCGACCGATTAGTACAGCCCAAAACATGACAATAACTGACCATCTTCATTTACATCATCAGCAAAATATGCAAGTTTTGTTAGGTTCAGTGGCATTGTTTACATTTAGTGCTACCAATGTGGCGGATTGATGACGCGTCGTGAAAACACTCTATAAGTGGGTAAAAATAGTTTTTTATAAAAGACCATTTTAGAGGAAGAAATGCATATGTAGTGTGAAGTCTGATCGTTGAGAAAATATAAAGGGTCACTACATTTTTTTTTATATAGATACATTTTTACTGCACCAGAAATTTGTTATATAGTGTGATTTAGCAAAAATTAAAAACAAACAAAAAAAAACTCTTAATAATATACAAATTGCATAAGAGAGATTTGTCTTCATTGTTTTACACTTTAAATATAGTGTTATTTATTTAATATGAATTTATAATTAACATCATTTTTTCCCCATGACTTGTTGGACAATTTCGAGACAAACTTTCACAATAAGATAAACTTTGCTGCAGTGTTGCTAAGTCTGTGGTTTTTCCAGTGGAATCGGGCAACTTTAACACTGTTGCCGCAGGTTGTTTTTGATGTCCACAGGTTGAATCAGCCCCAATTACGTCATATTTATCCCCTGAAAGGTGAATTTACCAGGGGAACCCTGACAAAAAAAAAAAAAAAATGTGTATTTCATCCCCCAGAACGCGATTTTTAATAGGGACCCCCCCTCGAAACGTGATTGGGCTAGTTTTGGGCTAGTTTTGAGTAGCAATTGGGCGAGTTTTGTTGTGAAACCCTGGCAACACTGCTTTGCTGTCATCTGTTCAAAACTGCTGAAAATTATGCCATTTTAAGATGAGAGATTTCTATCGCCCCTATTACAAAACTCAACTGTTTTTTAAAGATATTTTGAAATAAAAACAAATCTGTGGTTGTTTTATGTGTCACACCATGGGACATTACGTCACACCATAGAACATAACACACTGAAGGACAGAAATAGTAAATTTTATATCCATAAAGGGAAATTTGCCAAATGCATACCAAAGTGTAATCTATTTTTATCAGAAATGGAAATTTTGAAAAAGTCTCTAATGCAAATTAATAACAAAAAGAATGACATATTTTTAGATTTCATGGAGATTATTTTTTATTTATTTATTTATTTTTTCTGGTATAGCTCCCCTGCTGCAACCTTTGAATATGTCCTAAGGAAAAAGGAAGAACATTTTAACTATTGTTTACTTGTTTCTATGGTTTTTTTATTTTATTTTTATTTATTTTGTTTGTTTTTTTCTATGTGGTTATTTGTTTATTTTATCTGTTTGTTTCTCTCCTTTTAAACACTGTTGTACAGTATAAGATTGCTCTTATATTATATCTGGATTTACTTGTTAATATTTTTGTAATGTTTACTCATTTTTCTTTAATAAAAAAAGGAAAGAAATGCTAGTTATTAAAGTATTTCTATTTAATTTTGAACATTTGAAAAATTTTGAAAGGAGAAAGAAAGTTTAATTTTGATATAAACAATATCAAGTAATTTTCATCAACAAAATGTATTCTCTTTCGATCAGTATGTTACTGAAACTCTTAACGACAATATTAATTATATTCATCTTGTGGGACAGTGAAAATGTCATGTCAGGTCAACAACCCAAGTAACTTCGCAACTAACTGTCATTATGGTATTAGTACACTGTTAGGTTAGTAGGTTAGTAGAATAACTTGACATGTACTTGCAAAGTTACTCTTAGTCAGTAGAATGTCTTATGCAAAACCATCAAAAAAAAAATAAAAAGTGTTAGCAGATATAAAGCAGAACATCCGCTAATATTCTAAAAACTGCTAGTTGGCATGTGGTTGCAAAGACACATGGTCAACAGAATGTCTAAAGTGGTTTTATTAAAATAAGTGCCACCTCACAATCCTCCGGAGTGATCTAAGGCACAATATTTTTCATATTGCTCATCCTTTCTGGTTATAAAGCCTTCCACTTTAGCCGCTACGCCAACAACACCCCACTGTTCAGTGTGTGAACTGCAGGTGGCAGCACTTAGTAAGATATTGCCACTGGGTTGACTGAGTTGTGTATTGCAACAAAACATGTAACCACAAATGGTTTAAATTTACCGTGCAGCATGCAAATTTTCTCTTCATGTAAAACAGTATCCCGCTCTGCAGTGCATTTAATTTTACCTTCCATTTCAAGAGTGATCAAGAAAGTAATATCAAACATAATGTGAAATGTTTTCTTGACTCATTCTTTTAAAAAAGGAGAAAACAAAATTGAATTCAAAATGCATTATCACTAACACCTCACCATGTAGTATTATAACTTTTAATACTTTATAATTATTTAAAAATGTATAATTATTAATAGTAATTTTTTATTATAGTTTTATATTGTAATATTGTATACTGCATACTATTTAACATACTTTGTAAAATAAATACAAAAAAATTAATAAGAATTATATATATATATATATATATATATATATATATATATATATATATATATATATATATATATATAAAAGCAGTAGCAGGATGTATAGTACTTACAGTAGGCAAGTTTTGAATTCTGAACCTAGCCTTTTGGATAAAAATAGAATAAGGAAGTGTATATATATGAGAAGAGACAGGATGAAAAGGAGAATGGAGACAAAATAAGGAGGATGTAAACACACAGAGACAGCCTGCCAGGAGCCTGGCTTAACACCACCCTCACTGCAAGCCGTGCCAGCCAACCAGAGAGCCACCAGCACAAGGCTGAGCACTCACATGCACAAGAGCCGTTGTCGGGGAGAAAAGCCCTGAGTGTGTGCTTGTGTGTGTGCATACTGATGGAGAGACCTCAATTATTCTGATGGAGTCCTCTAGAACCATACACACCGAAAAGAGCTCAACCATACACAGCAGTGTCTGTCAGTGTTCGAATTGAGGGGGGGCTGGGTGGGTCCCGGACCTCCCATAAACGTTAAGGGACCCCCATAACACCCCAAAAAATATGCTTGGGGGGTCCCCTGGTTTTTCATTAAAAATATAATACTTCAAACATAAAAAGTATGGGGCTGCTGAATTTAGACCTACTTATATTAAATCGTATTTTATTTTTACGTGTTTTTACAGCGTGGTGCATCATAACCAATCACACACGATTCTGTTGAGTTTTGAATGCAGTGGCCAATCAGAGGCGTTCAGAACAGTCATTGCTGAAACCTGGAGTTTTGTTCAGATTGTTTTGTCCTCATCATAAGCAACAAAGTGCAGATGAACTATGTAAGTAACAGATTTATTTATCATACAGTGTATGGACAGCTTTATTGATTATAAGAGGAGTTATGAGTGCTAGAAGTTAAACTAGAAATAAATATAAAGAGACTTACGTTTTAGACACCATATTGCCTATTAGGAATAAACAGTTTAAGATTTAAATATTTAAATTTAGCTTAAATATGAAATTCCTTTAAGATGTTTACAGGATTGCTAATGGAATTTCTGTCCTAAAGGATCATGAAATTATTTTCTGATTATTTTCCCTGAATTTTAGTTTATCCAGTAAGATCTTTGTAGATTCTTAGAAGATTCTTTTTTGATCTTTTTAGAATTTGTTCCATTATTTACGACTGAAAATCCACTAGAAGTTCTTCCCTGTTGAAAAACCAGCCTATGCTGGTTAGGTAGGTTTTGATGCTGGGAAGCTGGTTTTAGCTGGTTCTTTGCTGGTTTATGCTGGTCATGTGCTGGTCCAGGACCGGCTTAAACCAGCTAATCACCAGCAAAGAGCAAGCATAAACCAGCAAAGGACCAGCTAAAACCAGCATCTCAGCATCAAAACGTACCTAACCAGCATATGCTGGTCTTTTCAACAGGGTTTACACATTTTTGAGGGTGATTGGACAACATACTGGGATATAACTTTGCTTAGAGACATGACATGACCAGAAATGTAATCTAATATTTTATAGTCTTTATTCTGATGGTCTGATGGTGTCACTAGTCAAATGTGCCAATCTGTGGTCAAATATTTTTTTCTATGAGTTTCTCATAAATGCACTCTTTTTCTTTCCTTTGTCCAAAAAATATCTGGACACTTGTAGTGCAGACCAGTGCACTGTTTGGGGAAGGTGACCTCTGGTGGTGGGGAGGTGCTATGACAGGCACCAAGTGTCACTAACAAACCACAAATATCAGTTGTGTTGCTTATATATCAGGTACAACAGACGTCCAGTTTAGAAAGATTTGTTTTCACGTGTTGAAATCATCATAATTGGAAAAAAGTGTTTGAATCACCAGTTGTCACAGAGCATAACTTACTTTCACACACTCACAGCATCAGAATTATACACAAGTCTTTCTAATCTAGCATGATATAAATGAAAGCAAAAATAGATTTTTTTTTTCTTTTGCCACAAAGAACCTTTTGTGAAACAGAAAGGTTGTTCAGATGTTAAAGATTCTTTATGGAACCATTTAAACAAAAAACGTTCTTCTATGGCATCTTAAAGCACCTTTCAGAGTGTATGCTGTGTATATTTTACCTAAGCAAAACACCAGCAACTGACATTAATTCACAGATGTAGCCGTAATTTTTAACCACCAGATGGCAAAGAGATGTTTTATATTTACTCTTTCCTCCTCAGGAGAAAGAGAAGGCAGAACGATTCATTTGTCCTCTCTTACTCATTCTTTGTCATTTCTATAGTGGCTGATCTAAGAGCAGCCCTCTGTGGACACAGTCTGCACCTCTGTTTGATGCCAACCACTTTGGCACACATGCCAGCTGCCAGCAGTCACTGCAGATGACACCATGGTCATACCGCTGTAAATGCTGTCTGCTGTAGAATATTTAATATTCTTATATTATACAACTGTACACTCTTAAAAATAAAGGTGCTTTAAAAGGTCCTTCACAGTGATGCCATAGAAGAACCATTTTTGGTTCCACAAAGAACCATTCAGTCAAAAGTTCTTAAAAGAACCATCTCTTTCTTACCTTTTTATAATCTTAGGAACCTTCTTTCTCCACAAAGAACATTTTGTGAAACAGAAAGGTTCTTCAGATGTTAAAGGTTCTTTATGGAACCATTTAGACAGAAAGGTTCTTTTACAGCATCGTGAAGCACTTTTATTTTTAAGAGTGTATTGTGTTGGATTCTTAAGCCCATGCCAGATTCCTGTTTCTTGCTACCTGATTCGTCCCTGTCCCTAAAGCCCTTTGACATTTGAATGACTGAGCAGTGATCCAAGAGAGCCTTTTACTTCATGACATTACTTATGTTTGCGCATTTTAGGCAGACTGGCAGTTTATGGATTAGGGATTTTTTTTTTTTTTTTTTAATGACTTTCCGCAGGTTACATCAATACACTAGTAAGTGGTTTGTGTTTAAGTTATTGAATCAACTGATTTGTTCAAGACTGTTGATCCATTTAGGGATGAAACAAGTGACTATGGCTGTAAATAAAATTGCATACTCCCTAAATAGGAAATCATTCTGAATAAGTTATTAGGTCACAACCATTAAAAATATGTAGAATGATTGTATGTAGTATTCATGAAATTTTTGTTATGTGACCTACCAGCGTCAGTTGTGTTGAATCCTCTTCTGTGGCAACATGGTATAGTAAAATCTCCACTGAATGCACACTTTAGGATTTCAAAAGAAGTAGTAAGTCATCTGGGTACTTTTCTCCTTCTGTTTCATTAATACTGTGAATTTGAACATACTACTGTTTCACATACTGTTTTTGGTCTACTATTTTGTAGGAAAGTGCTTGATTTCAGATGCAGGCACTGTCTTAGTAAATGAGTCACTGAATTACTCACTCAACCAATTCGTTCAAAAACGCTTATCCATTTGGGAATTAAATAAATTAATATCTTTGTCAGTAAGTCATTGAATTATACACTCAACCAATTTGTTCAAAAACACTGATCCATTAAGTTATGACACAAGTGACTATCTTTGTGAGTCAATGAATTATTTACTGAACTAATTTGTTCAAATTGCTTAATCATTTAGGACGAAACAAGTGACTATCTTTGTGAGTGAGTCATTGAATTATTCACTCAACCAATTTGTTCAAAAACAGTGATCCATTTAGGACTGACACAGGTGACAATCTTTGTTCGTGAGTCATTGAATTATTCACTCAACCAATTCGTTCAAAAACACTGATCCGTTTAGAAATGACACAAGTGACTATATTTGTTAGTCGATGAATTATTAACTCGACCATTTAGTTCAAAAACACTGATCCATTTAGAAATCACACAAATGATTTTGTGAGTGAGTCACTGAATTAATCACTTGATCAATTTGTTGAAAAACGCTTAACCAGTTTGTTCAAAAATGCTGATCCATTTAGGCATGACACAGGTTAGTAAGTCGTTGAATTATTCACTCAATCAGTTCATCTAAAAACACTGATCCATTTAGGAACGAAACAAGTTCTTATCTTTGTGAGAGAGTTGTTGAATTATTCACTTAACTAAATTGTTTAAAAACACTGATCCATTTAGGAATGACACAAGTGACTATCTTTGTGAGTTTTTTTGAATTTATTCAAAATTGTTACATTTAGGAACCATTTAGGAATGAAACAAGTGACTATCTTTGTGACTGAGTCTGATTTACTCAATCGATCTGTTCAAGTGACTAATTTCATCACTACTCTGTTACCTGCTGATATATATATATATATATATATATATACATTTTATTTGTTGGATGCTGGTGTGCTGTTCTCAGCACAAAGCTATTTCAGCAGTTTTACCAGCAAGACTAAATTTGGTCAGCTATCTAGACCAACAATCTAACCTTAATAAACCAATTTGGATTAATATCCACAGGGATACCATAAAAAATACTATGGCATATGAATATGATAATCATACAATATATACCCCACTACAGCACTTTTTGTAAGGCTTTTGTCTTTGCCATTGAAAAGGTCCTTTGTGTGTGAATATATTTATTTGAACAGGCGTGTTTGGCATGCAAAATACATACGCACACACACAGGGCTGAAAATTGTGTGCCCTATTCCATTACCTCACAAAGGTGATTGACTGGATTGATTTAGATTTTCGTTTTCCAGATAGCGGCGTCTGACATCCATTTCACCGCCTCCCGCCTCTAACAGATTCAACACAACCTGCCCCCACCCGCAGACCCACTGCCCTTGCACATATGCCTTCCAAAACCACAATATCACTAGCTGATGATCCCAGTAAATACACAGCCTACCACTACTGACTTAAATCTATTGCTTTTTACCTGCCAAGCCCCAAATCTCCTCAAGGAAAGAACCACCCCCACCTCTGCGCCATCTGAAATCCTCCCCCATCCTGCTGAGCTGCTGATGGGGTGAGCGTTCCCCGTTCCTCCCCTTCACAGGACACACTCAACACCATGCTTCATTCATCTTACTTAGAAGCGGACTGTCACATTTGGCAACCTCTGAATTAAGAGAGATCAGTACTCCACCCGCTCTTCAACACCCCGGGCCGCATGGATTCCAGCCCCCACACGTGTCCCCTGCAAATATTAAAGCCATTCGACCTTGACCTAAGGAGAAGCCCATTCAGAGGAGTCAAACGCAGAGCTTTCTGAAGCGCGCCGGTAGAGCCCTGCGTCCCAGCAGGGGCAGACAGCCTGCCCTTTTCTTAATGTGCTTTTTACATTTGATTACCAGGCTTGTAAAAGCTCACTCTAAACATGGGGACCATGCTGAACATCTGTTAGCCATGCTGGGAGAGCCTGAACTCAGCCCTGTGTCCTCTCATGTCCTCAGTCTGGATTAGAGTTTTCTCTCTGGCATTGGAGTGTAATTGGATATTTTTCATTATTGTTTGCTCTTCTGTCAACAAAAGATGTGCGTTAGACCGCCCGCCTGTCAACGCCAAGCATAGGAACATTATATATACGCATGTTAATGGATAAAACCAAAGTATTTAACAGTGTACACTAGGATATGCGGGCTTAGAAGCAATATATTATACACCAGTGTGTGCATTACAACACAGGTAATGGGTAATTCTCAGAAATTTGTACCTTTTATGAAACGTTTGTGTTTTCATGTCTTAGTACTAATTTAAATACCCTCAAAATGATCTAAAATAAAAATGTATAACTATATTTAAAATGTAGTTAAAATGATTGTTGACCACTAATCTCATTGCGGGGTGGTAATGGAAAAACAAACAAACAAATATAAAAAATATTACATAAAAATGGCACTATTTCTTAAGACTGGCTCTGGATGTCCAAGAGTCAAAGGTGTCAAAGCATTTAAGGTCACTGAAACACCTCAGGTTATTTCAGTATTCATAGTTAGCATTCGCCTATTTGAGCGAGCACACCATGTGTGGAAAGTTGGAATTAACGTCAATCAGCGCACAGAGAAAGGTCACTTATTTCATGGATCACACACAAACACAAATACATATTCCATCAGACTGTAATTCACGATTGTGCCGCAGCCATGGCACATGTCATTTGATGCATGTGGAGAGTAATTCAAGCACTGCAGCATTACCTCCACAGCAGCCAGCCGGAAATCACCTTCTTATTCAGCAGACTGACTCTTTACTAATGGAGATGGATTACTAATTTAGACTATAATTCCCCCCATAAATTACACTGTTTTGGTCCATTTTATATGGAGTCAGTGGTGTGAATCAGAACTGTGAATATAATTTATTCAAACTGCAGACAGAAAATGATGCAGTCAGTATGTTATAAGGCTCGACAGTCTTGTGAATCTGACTGCAGGATATTTCAAAATAGGAGTCTGATCACTCTCAGCTTCATAAATGCCTCTGGGTTTGGCTTCATCTCTGATAAATACTGAAATGTTATTAAATCAATTTTTGTCAACTGATTCTGGAGTGATTTTGGATAATATATATCTGTTTTACTACAATACTGTTTAAAACTTGGGGGCTGGTAAGATTTTGTAATGTTTTTGAATATATAAAAAAATACAGTAAAAATAGTACTATTGTGAAATATTATTACAATTTGAAATAACTGTTTGCACAACTGTGTTTTAGTGTCATGTTAAAAAATAAAATAAGATTACGAGATTAAAGTCGTAATATTTAGAGAATAATGTTGAGATTACGAGAATAAAGTCGAAATACTATGAGAATAGAGTAGAAATACTTCGAGAATAAAGTTGAAATGTTATGAGAATAGTCAAAATACTAAGGGAATAAAGTAAAAATATTACAAGAATAAATTCGAAATATTTTAGGAATAAAGTTGAAATATTTAGAGAATAAAGTCGAAATATTACAAGAATAAATTCTAAATATTTCAAAAATAAAGTCAAAATTACAAGAATAAAGTCAAAATATTTTAAGAATAAAGTAGAAATTATGAGAATAAAGTCAAAATATTACGAGAATACAGTCGTAATATTCCGAGAATAAAGTCGAAATTACAAGAATAAAGTAGAACTATAACGAGATTAATGTCAAAATGTTAATGTCAAATAAAGTAGAAATTAAATAAAGTATTACGAAATTAAAAAAAAGTATTACGAGAATAAATGTTTCCAGAATAAATTCAAAATATTTCAAGAATACAGTATAAATTACGGGAATAAAGTCTAAATATTACGAGAATAAAGTCGGCATTATGAGAATAAAGTCGAAATTATAAGAATAAAGTCATAATATTTAGAGAATGAAGTCTAAATGTTTTGAGAATAAAGTCGAAATGTTTAGAGAATAAAGTTGAAATTACGAGAATAAAGTTGTAATTTTTTTACGTGAATGTCGTAGTTGAAGTTGATTTGTCATCTGCGCCAGTGAGTTAGTTCTTAGTTCTACGAAATGCCTTGCTATGACGACGTTTTAGTGCCATGTTAAAAAAAACAAAACAAAAAAAAAACATACGATTATGAAGTCAAAATAATTGGAGAACAAGTTGAAATTACAAGAATAAAGTCCTAAAATTTTGAGATTGAAGTCTAAATATTTGGACAATAAAGTCAAAATTGAGAGAATAAAGTCGAAATTACGAGAATAAAGTCAAAATGTTTCGAGAATAAAGTCCAAATATGTTGAGAATAAAGTCAAAATAAGAGAATTAATTCGTAGCAATTACGAGATTAAAGTTATAATATTTTGAGAGTATATTCTAGCCTGTTGTGCATGCAGATGGTCCGGATTGGAAGAAATTCCAAAGTCTCAGCTTTCAAAATCTGTCAGTTTTAGAGAAATACAAACAATATGTCTTACAATAATGTGTTTTTCACACTCTTTATTGTGACGTGACACATCACTGTATTTGCCTTAGTTTAAGCGGCATCAGTCATCTTTCCGATTACAGTGAGACATTTGTTTTATTAAATAAGACCATACTGTTTTTTCATTCCTTCTGATGTTCCTTCACATTTATATTGTGCTATAAATTTGAAATAAAGAGGAAAAATTAAATTTTATAATAATAATTTAATAATTTGTATTTTGTGACAAAACTGACAATTTGAAAGCTAAGCTGTGTTATATTAAAAGCAACAAAGCACAAAATGATTGCGTTTACTGGGTGGTGCGCTACAAATAATGACGTTAAATATTGTTTCCAATCATTTACTGTATTATACTGTGAATAAAACAGCTTGTGAATAGTCACTTATATACCTCAGAAAAGACAACAATATAACTTACGTTAACAAGTTGGAGTCCAACCTTTAGAATGTTTTATTGTTTTTAATTAAATACATGTGAGGTATGAAAGATTGGACTGGATTTTTTACAGTAGATGGTGGAATTTTCACAAAGAAAACAGCATAATTTAAAGAAACGGATGTCTCATTGTGATCGAAAAGATCGATTCACATGAATACAGCGATCTGTCCTGCCACATTGAAGAGCGTGAAAAACACATTATTGCAAGACACATTGTTTGTATTTCGCTATAAAACTGACAGATTTTGTAAGCGGAGACTTTGTTTTATATTAAAAGTACCAAAAGCACAAAGCTTATTGCTATTAGGTGGCCGGTGCACTACAAATAGGCCTAATAAATACAATCAAAGACGTAAAATATTATTTCCAAGCACACTGTCCCTGTGAGTATAACACATGCTATGATTTCTGATAATAATAAATTCTGGTGGCCTGGAAACTCCCAGTGCTCCCAATCCGGGCCATTTGCATGCGCAGGCTATACTCTCAAAATATTGTAACTTTAATTGCTACGATTTAATTCTCGTAATTTTGACGTTATTCTTGAAACATTTCTACATAATTCTCGCAATTTTGACTTTATTCTCAAAATATTTACACTTTATTCTCATAATTTCGGCTTTATTCTCAAAATATTATAAATATACTTTAATCTCATAATCTAAAATTTGTAATTTTTTAACGTGGCACTAATACTCTGGCTCTTAACCCTAATCCTAACTTAACGTTGTAGTTTTGTATTTGAATATATGTTAAAATGTAATTTTCAGCATTACTGCAGTCTTTAGTGTCAAATGATCCTTCAGAAATCATTCTAATATGCTGATTTGCTGCTCAAGAAACATTTATTATTATCAGTATTATCAATGATGAAAACTGTTGTGCAGCATAATATTTTTGTGGAAACTGTGATATAATTTTTGAATGGTATATACAGTATATTGCCTGCAGATTTTATACATTTATAGATTTTTATATATTTAAACCCTCAGTTTAACATCACAGCAATGAGTGATAATATTCAAAAACAATGAAAGGTCACAAAATCCAAAAACATGGGTAGCCATCAAAGCTTGTCAAGCTTCATGTATTTTTATGAGTGCAGCTCTGAAGGCCATTCGTGCTTAGCAGCAAAAAGAATGGAAGATAATTTATTGGGATTTCACGGAAAATGAAGGCTCTGCAGCTGACAGAAGGGTCACGAATGAAGGAGAGCCGTCCGACCTGAAACACACGCTGTCATCTAAAGCCTTGAGCTCTGGAGAAGAAACCTCTGGGACACAGACACAACACACAACCTGCTCTGAGATAATGCCATATAAAGCCTGACAGCATTTTTGTTACTGCAGGGCGAAGCCATGAAAATCTCCTCTGAAGCGATTTGCATGTACATCTAGTAATTAAAACAGGGCTGTGAATTTAAAGAGGGTCCGCCGCAGGACCACTGATGTCTGTGTTCATCTCTAAACAAATCAGCATGATTGAGACAGACCTGCAGGGCTCAAGGCTCTTAACTCAGCTGTCACTCCAGATATCATACATACAAACCCTGCTGCAGCAAGCTAAAAAAAACCCATACAATTAGTTATAATTTTTCTCAAAATATGCTGCAATGTCCATGAATAGGACACACAATAGGGCTGAAGAGTCTTTAAAAAAGGCATATTTTACTTGTTTTCAACACAGGGTCAGTAAAAGGAGGTGGTTTGTTCAGGACATCAAGCAAATATTATATGAGATGCTTTATTTTAGATTTCTGCAATTAGACTGCAATTTTTTCTGTTACCAAAAGTTGCAAATCTGTGTCTGATTAATTTTGAAGAATAAACATTACATAAACATAAAAGCTGCAGGAATACAAAATAATAATCAAGTCAAAATGAGTAACAGAATTGCAAGTTACAGGGTTGCAGATTTATCCTAAATTAAGCATCCAGTAGCAACCAACTCGTCTGTGACCACATATTTTTACAAAACTTTTATTTTCTATAATTTATTTTTGGAAACGATATTTTGGGTAACAGGGTTGAATGACTTATCCTAACAAATGCAGTCAAGTGTATAAAAATCGACAATGTAAACCAATTATCTTCCCATAATGGTGCAGAAAGCGTCTATGATGATGTCACTTCCTGGGTGTCACAATGTCCCCCTTTCATTTTACTATGGTGCTAAACACTGCTATTCAGCACAATTTCTGTGTATAATAGTTTAAAAGGTGCTTTTTTGTGTTCTTAAGTTTCTATCTTATACTGTTTGACTTTGTGTGGTACTGTAGTGCAGTGGGACTAAAGAGGCATTAAATACAGAAAGGAGGAAGATGATTTTGATGCACTGTGTTTGAATTTGCTTGGTAGTTGTCTTTTGAGTGTTCTTTAAATAGTTACATTTCCACAGACTGAGAGGTCAGACATTTACAGCATAATCCTCTCTAAACTGAACCTTTGTGCTGTAGCAATTTGACCTGTAAGAGCAGGTGAGGCTGTTTGTAAATTTTATGGGTCCAGCTTCCAGATGCGGGTCCAGCTATTTTTAGCTGTACTTGTTTTGCTGCTTAATGTTACAAATTGGTGTGTCTTACCATATTATTTTAATGTGTCATCTTAATTATTAACACACTGGTTTGTAGTGGAAACAGTTTTACTATTTACTGCACGTTGATATTCTTCTCCTTATTTCACTATAGCGAATAATAAATGCAAAGTCTCGTCCATAGGTTTTTATTTCCACACTGAAGTATAAGGTGGATTTTTCTCATAGGAATTAAAAAATAAAAAATAAAACAGAAAAAAAAAAAACTTTGTTGAACAGTTCTAAGCCATGAACTAAACCAGCTACAAAGTAAATCACAACATTACAAAACCGAAGCAAAAAATATTAGAAAATTGGCAAGAAAGACAAAGGTACAAGTCTGCATACATAACGGCTTTAACGAGGGAAAGAACTACAATCCAATGAAGCACTGTGAAAAACGACAGATAGATATTAAAAGATACTAAATGCAGATAGAAACAACATATTTTGTTTACTGCAAAATAATGTGGCACTAAAGTGTTCTTTTGATACAATTTTCTTGTTTCATTCTCTGGTTGAAATGTCTTTTTTGAATCATGGGTAATGTAGTTTTTTAACAGGAATTCTGCTAAACAATTTTTAGAAAAAGTTGAAATAATGTGGGCTTTAATGATGGCTTTAACAAAAACATACAGCATTGATTAACAACATCATAGCTCACAGAAGGTCTGTCTTTAAAGGTTAATAAGCTATTGGTAAAAATTAAATCCCCTATCCACTTTATTTTTCAATGCGGAAGCAAGTCTATGGACGAGACTTCAGTTTCATTAGCTGCTATAAGGAAATAATAAGAAAAATAACGATGTGCAGAAAACTATAAAACTGTTTGCACTACAAACCAGTGTGGTCATTGTTAAGATAATACATTAAAGTAATATGGTAAGACACACCAATTTGCAAAATCAAGCAGCAAAACGAGACATTTTGTACAGCTAAAAATAGACACAGATGAGCCAATTTACAAATGCTTAAAAAAAAAAAACCTCTACAGGGCACTTCATTTAACGTCACTGCTTCCAACTAGCATAGTGTGGAGTTACCTTATGTCAAGCTTAAAAATATTAGACATTAAGTTTATAAATGAAACCTTAATTTTAGCTTTTCGTCAGCTGTTTTCAAAACGAAAGACGACATTTAATTGAAAAAATGTTAACGTGACAACTTGGATGTTCCCTCTTCCAACCTTGTCTGGAATGCGGCACAAGTTAAATAGAGGAAATAAATTGGATTTTTACTTCCAAAACCCCACTGTTGCAATAAATTTCAAATGTTATTTAACTTAACAAAAAAAAATATAATTTTAATGGATACTTTTTTTTTTGAATGAATGAATGAATGAATGAATGAACTGACCCAGAACACTGTACTAAAAGTAAATTTTAATAAATTAACGTATTCATGCTTAAATCAAATACAAAAACACTGAACCAAAAACATCAAGCAGTCATGTGAGTGTAAGAGTGTTTTCTAAAGGCGAGTCTAAGATCAAGGATCCTGAAATGTACATGGACTGTAAATAATCTTCCTGTCTACAGCAGAAGTAATTCTTTCGGCATGTGAAGGCAGAACAGAGTCAGATCAACCTGACGGAAGGAATAAAAAAAACAACCAAAAAATAAAAACAAATCACAGATTTTGAAAAATCCCTGGCGACACTTTACCTGCCGAGCCATAAATATGTCAAAGATAAACATTCATAGCATTTACATACATGAATAACAAACGTCGCATATTCCAGCTGAATGAGCAGTGTGAATGATGACTGAAGATTGTCTAAACAAGATCATATGAAGAGATTATTATGCCAGCACAATGTCACCATCATTATTTACGGCTCTTCAGACAAAGTGTCTCCAAAACTGACAATATCAAATTCACAATGTTTTACAAAAACAAAACAAAAACGCCCATTTGGAACAGAAACATGATCTGCCGGACTCTGCCGGGCAGAGCGATGCCATCCCGTAATAATGCTGAAGTACGTCACACCCTTCAGCTTCAGCAACCCCCGACAAAAATGGGGAGGAAGACATGCAAGATACAGGAACAGAACCCATCAGACAGGGAAAAGTGTTAGTAAGTACTGGTCCAAAAAATTTACTATAATACAAGAGTCCTTCATATTCAAGTCCAGACTGAGTCAAAGTAGAAGAGCGCAGCTCAGAGCTGCGGTAAACAGTATCGGGGTTCATTCACGTCAGCGGTGAATGACAGTGGTGCTAGAAGAGGATGTCTTCATTTTTGATGAGTAACTCCACCACCTGCCTTTGGTAGCGGATGTCGTTCAGAGCCGTCATGGCATCCAGATCGGGCGCCCGCATCAAAGTCGGGCCGAATACGATCCCGAGATTCTCAGCGTTCATCAGGTTATCCTTCTCGTTCTGAGTTACCCTGCACAAACACACATACACACACACACACATAAACGCGTTAATAAAAATAAATTTTAACTGTACTTTTGACAGTACAAGACTAAAAGTGCTACGCTAAAAACCTATTCACTGGTTAACATCACATTTGTGATGATAAGATTATGTGTATCTTTAGCCAGATGCATTTACATTGTGACTATGCCTCAGATGAACCAAACGGTCCATACAGTTAGAATAACAAAGGAACACCATTTTTCAGGAACGTCTTGTAGGCTGCAGGATCTCTAGCAGGAGGTCCTAACAGTATCTATTGTTGTAGCCCTTTTGTTTTCAGGTATAAAGTTCTGTCTCACTGAAGCTAGGACTCTTACAAGCATTAAGATTCTTGAAGACCGACACTGCTACCTTCAAAAAATTCTTCTCCCCACCAAAACCCTGGTCAATCTTACTTATTTTATGTATTAGAGAAATCTAATACATTGGCAAGCCACCCAAACCACTGCTCAGCTAAATACAGCAAAATCTAAAAATTTGGCGAGCCAGCCAGGAGATACTGACAAGAGGAAAACTCACCAATTTCAGTAAGATCTTTGTGAATAGTTTACAAATAAAAACTGTAATATATCTAATAGGATATTTAATGTAATTCTACAGTAAAATACTGTGAAATGTAAAGATTTTGAAAGTAAAATGAAGAGTCAATTTGTATTTTACAGTGAAAAACCGTAAACTGACATTCCCACAATTCCCTGTATGACACTACATTTGATGGTATTTCGTTTAAATATTATTTCTTGTTAGTTTTTGTTAGCAGTTATGTACATTAGGGCTTTATATGTTACATCTTATTTTAAATGAACATTTTTAGTGTCATGTGTTGCCATGATGATATTTTGTATTTACACATATGACACTGTGCAGCTTCTACTTATTAATATTTACCTGAAAAAAGCTACTTGTTATGAAATGGCTGGAATTCATCATGTTACTATTTTACCATATGCTTATTATTATTATTATTATTATTACAGTGGTTAGCAGGTACAAAACACATTTTGTTACTTCAGATCGAATTTTAACATTAGATTAACTAATTAAATATGCAGTTTTTACAATAAATTTGGTTCAGACTTGTTTTTTTATTTTTCTTTTTTAATTAACCATACATTTCTGTTGGTTTATATATATAATTTACATAAAAAAAAATGATATATATATATATATATATATATATATATATATATATATATATATATATATATATATATAATTTAATATTTAATATATTTTTTTAACATTATTATTTTTTTTTTTTTATTTAAAAAAATGTTTGTGTTCCAAGGAGAAAAGAAACGCCTACAGATGATGGGGGGAAAAAATGACAGATTTTCATTTGATGTTATTACAGCAGGTCTGATACCCATAGGTTTCTCACCTCTTTAAATGTGCCATGAGATATCGCAGTGTTTCGCAGTGAGCGGGCGGCAGCTGCTTCAGAGCTTCATGTAGAGCTTCCAAACGCTCATCTGGGTCTGTCAGCTCTGACACAAACAAACAAACAAATGAACAAACACATCAGAAACTCTCATCTGTCTCAACACATCTGCAGTACGATTGTCAAACTGATTTTCTGGATATCAAATTGAATATTATATGGGCTGCTTTATTTTATATTTATTAGATTGGAGATCTACAGTTTTTATCCTGTTTCCAGAACTTGGGACAGTTTTAAAGTTTAAAACCCTGATTTATGTGATTATTTTTAAAGAATACACATTAAATAAACATGAAAACTATGTGTACTGTTTAAAATGCTATGTTTAAAAAACAAAAAAACAAAAAACACTTCTAGCAATTCTGGCATCGGCTCATACAAGAATGGATACTTTTACGATGCTGCCTTAGTTGTTTATCAAAACGCGCCATGTTTTAAAGCATCACAGTTTTGCAATGTCAGCACACATATGATACAAATATCTCAGAGATACAAATCTAGAGGATTCATGTGGTTCCATGTGCACAGCATTGCAAATATCTCTAACTTTTGATGAATTTAGCTTTTTTATTAGATAAAACCAAGTGAAATATGGACGAAGAGTCAGAATTGAGTGTCAATCACATTCGCTAATAGAGAAACGTGGAGTTTGTGACTCACTGGCAGCCTCGATGAAGCGTGGATATGCATCATACGTGATGACGGGGATCGGCAGGTCCCTGAAGTAAAGTTTAAGAGCACCTGTGATGACGTTGATGTCTTCATAGACGTTCACGGAGATGTCTGCTTTCTCTCCATCTGAACACATTCACACATAAACACTTAGATCAAAGTCACGTTTTATCCTCAGCTCCAGGGAGAGTCAATCCTCTGCTACTGGAAGCAATGCAATGGGAAGTGCACTTATCCGCACAGACAGCACTCTTGTTTGGCTCCAGGGACTGAGCATGAAGACATTTAGCTAGCTTTAACTTATTCTGTGGTTGTGAGAATACTGGTGCATTGTGATGCTGCCATTGTGCCAGTATTTTAGTGCTATATGCCATAGATTCCAGTGTTACATCAGTATTATTTATAAACTACCGGTCAAACGTTTGGAGTCATTACAATTTCTCTGCAAGAAGTCTTTTATGATCACAAAGGCTGCATTTATTTGCATTTATCAGTAGAAACCTGTAGATATCACATGTTTTTTTTCTCTCTCTCTAGCTTGCTGGTATCCTCTCTCACTTTCTCTTGTACTGTCCTCATGTCATCTGAGAGTCATTATGAAAGAGTAATGCATCTGAATGCCAACAGATGGGCGAAAATCCTCCTACAAATGTGCCACTTTAACATTTAAGCAGCTCAGACTATTTCACATTACATAAACCCACAGCTCTATACGCAAGACAAAGAGTGACCTAAAAAAGCAGCGGTGAGCATGTTTATGCGATTCATCAGGATTACACACACAGATGCACGTGTAGGCGTGTGTATGTGTGTGCTTGTGTATAGGAATGTGGGGGTTGTGATGGATCACTACAGTACACAATCAGACAAAATGACACTCACCTCTGTCAAACGATAACTTCACATCTTCAATTAAATCACTGAATCCAGAGATTCGATAGAGACCCTCTGACTTCAAACCTGAGAGACAAGACAGTTCAAGAATGTTATGTAGCACACACAATGTAATAAATGTAATAAAGGCTAGGGTAATAATGTGTAACACTGTCAAGAACTCTGAACATTTTGCCTGTTAAACTAAATGATTCTTTTTTTTTTGTTTTAAAGGTTTATTTTTGGCCTTTTTGCCTTTATTATGATAGGACAGATCATAGCTGAAGTGGGAGAGAGAGAAGGGGCGGGATCAGGAAAGGTCCTCGAGCTGGGATTCGAACTCGGGACACCTGTAGCGCAACGGAGCTGAATATCAGTGCGCTGCCCACGAGGCTATTGGTGCCGACAAACTAAAAGATTCTAAGGTATTAGAAAAGCACAAGATATCCTCGACCATGTTGTGAAAAAACAAACCAAAACAAAACAAAACAAGCCTCCAATGGAAAAAACAAAAAAACACACACAATAAACAAACAAAAACAAAAAACAAACAAAACAAAACAAAACAAAAAAAATAATAATAATGAATGAACAAAAATAAAAAAGGCTGAAAGACAAAACAAATAAACAAAAAAAAAAAAAGCCACTGGTCATAACATTGTCTCAGTGTAAGCAAGTATTATTATTTGTTTTTTTTTAAATTGAAAAGCACCATTGATCTTGTTGTGAAAAACAAAACAAAACACAAAACAAACAAAAACAGACAAAAAAAGAAACAAACAAAAAATAAATAAATAAATAAATGAAAATGACCCCCCCCCCCCCAAAAAAAAAAAAAAAACCAAAACAAACCTAATAATAAACCAAAAATAAAGCCAATAATAATAAATAAATGAATAAATAAAACAAAATAAAACATGAAACGCGAAACAAAAATACACAAAAAAATAAAATAATAAATAAAAAAATAAAGAATAAATAAAAATGGAAAAAAAGGGATGAAAAACCCAAAAAAGCCACCAATCATAACATTGTCTATCAGTATTAGCAAGTAGTTTTTTATTGAAAAGCACCATTGATCTTGTTGTAAAAAACAAAACAAAACGAAACAATAACCAAAAACACATACACACACAAAACAACAAACAAACAAGCAAATAAAAAGGGCACAAAAAACTAAAATAAATAAATAAATAAATAAATAAATAAATAAATAAATAAATTAAAACATGAAACAAACAAAAATACACAAAAAAAAACAAGAACATAGTAATAATAAATAAATAAATAAATAAATAAATAAATAAATAAATAAAAAAGGCTGAAAAAAATGAACAAAAACCCAAAACAAACCTCCTAAAAATAATAAAATAAATAAAAAACATGAAACAATAATCAAACATACACACACAAAATAAAATAAAAATAAATAAAAATGAGTATTACCAAGTAGTTTTTTTTTTTATTGAAAAGCATTATTTGTTGTGAAAAACAAAAACAAAAGAATAAATATAAACAAACAAACAAACAAATAAATAAAGGGCTGAAAACAAAACAAAACAAATAAAAATAAGCCATTAGTCATAACACTGTCTTTCAGTATTAGCAACTACTTTTTTATTTATAAGAATAGCACTATATATATATATATATATATCATTGACCCTGCTGTGATAAAACAAACACAAAACACACATACAAACACACACACGCATATGCAAAACAACAAAACAAACCAAACAAACAAAGCTCGACACAAAAAAATAATATAACTCACTGGTCATAACACAGGCTACTAGTATTAGTAATCAGTTATAGCTGTTTATTAGAGAAGCCCCAAGTAAACAAACAAACAAACAAACAAATAAAAGTAAAGAAAACCAAAACCAACCAAACAAAACCATTTACACAACATTTATAATACGATATCAGCCACTGGCCATAACACTGGCTATCTGTTATATCCCTGCATCTCTGTTTAGTGTAAATCAAAGTCAGTGATTTACTCACCTCGTGATTCGATCTCTCGTATGCACATGTCCACCACCATGGGTCGTTTAGCGTTATGAGCCTTGACGAGTGTGGTCAGATCACAGCTGTAAACCTTCTTCACATGCTTCAGGTCCGGTTTGCAGTCATTGGGCACCATCTTCGAGCACTGCTTATGGACATTCAACCCACAATCTGAGAAACACACACACAAAACACTCAGCTTTAAATCAAATACACTTCAGCTGACCAAACAACCCCATTCTAGGCTTCATTTCATCATTCCTGTCAAAACAATGGCTAAATCAATCAGTAATCAGTCACTGTGTTCAGTCATACGCTGAAATCACTGAATAAGTATGTTGTGTGTACAGCGCAGCAGTCTCAACACAGATATTATCGATCCTGAGGTTGATGTGCTTTAGTTGAATTAGAGTCCCCAGGTTGCTGAGCTTTCACTCTGCTTAATCAGTGACCTCTCTTGACCTCTGATCAGTGATGACAACGCTTCTGATTGGCTGATGGGGATTTCAATAGTGTCACCTTGGCGATGACAGAACATGCCAGGAATATAAATGGTGCCTTATAAAATATGCATGAGCAATTTCGGGCACCGAATAGCCTCATAACCCTCAAAAATAAATCTCTGAGTACCTGTGAAGAAAATGAAATAAACAATAGCTAATTAAAGGGATGGTTACTGTAAGCCAAAAATAAACATTTCGTCATCATTTATCTCATGTCGTTTCAAACCTGTATGACTTTCTGCCTTCTGTGGAACATAAAAGAAAATATTAAGAAGAATTTAGGTGACCAAACAGTTTTGGTGACCAATGACTTGACACTGAAGTCAATGGAAACTTAAACTGTTTAGTTACTAACATTCTTCAAAATAACATTATGTTTTGCAGAAGAAAGTAAGTTAAACAGGTTTGAAATTACTTGAAAGTCAGAAAATTATTACAAATTTTAGATTTTTGGTTGAACTGCACCTTTGATTATAAAACACTTGACCAAATACACATTTTTTCAAAATAAAATAAAATAAAATAAAATAAAATAAAATAAAATTAAATAAAATAAAATAAATGTTTTAGGAAACATAGTAACATGGTTGTTTTCCTATAAAAATAAGTAAATGCAAACTAAAAGGCTGAATCCATCAAACAGACAGAATATTTAAATTGTTACAATTTACATAAAATGTGACAATTTATGCAAGAATAATTGTATGAACATTTTACGTAAAAATGAGACATTTACATAAGAGCTGTATAAGAATAAATTTATATGAAAATGAGTTTTGCTCCCATTTAATGAAGGAGCCTGGAAAAAAACAAGGCAATATTTTCATAAGTGTTTCACATTTTACCAGGAAATCAACAATAGATTTAATGCAGACAAAACAAACCAAACCAAACAACACACAAACAAAACATAAACAAAATAAAAAAATAAAATAAAACAAAACTCAACTACATAAAATACAAAATATAAACAAAACAAAATAAAAAACAAAAAACAAAAAAAAAATAAAATAAAATACAACAAAACAAATCAAAACAAAACAAAAACAAATACAAAATAAAAAAATACAAAATATTAAAAACAAAATAAAACAAAAACAAATACAAATACAAAATAATAAAAACAAAACACAAAATAAAGCAAAACAAATACAAAATAAAAACAAAAAACGAAAATAAAATAAAAAAAATTAAACAAAAAATAAAATACAAAATAAAATAAAACAAAAATTAATGCACAATAAAAAAACCAAATAAAATACAAAATAAATAAATAAATAACCAAACAAACAAACAAACAAATAAATAAATAAAATTATCTTTAAATTAAAAATCGTTAAATTAGTTCTTTTAAACAGGAAAAAAAAAAAAAAAAAAAAAACTAACCAACTCCCAATGGCACCCATGCAACCAGGCCAGACACACACAAGAGCTCATACGGCATATGCAAATTTAGGCAAATCAGCTGATTAATATATAATGTGGCCTACTAAATGGGCCAGCTGCTTCAAAGCAGGTACCAGAGACAGAAAAAAGAGGAAGACCAAGAACGCAGAAAAACAGAGACAAGAAGCAGATGAATAAAAGGCTGCGAGCTCAGGGCAGATGTGTGGGACGCTCAGTGAGCCGAACTGAAAACAATGTGACCTGGAGGAATGAGAGAGAGAGAGAGAAAGAGAGAGAGAGAGAATGGAGCTTTACTGCTCTTCAGATCTGTACTCAAGCATAATGGTGGAGTGGGCAGTGATTGTCAGTCCTGCGGGCTTCACCAGACCTCATTTCCTGCAATAAATGGGCCAAACGCTCTGCTCTGCTGTACTCTATGACTGCTTGCAAGATTTAAACCCACAAGACTGCCATTCTGAATCACTTCATCAGCCTTTGATGGTCTACGAAAGATCAATTACAATTAAAGACAATGAAAAGCAAAAATCTTAAAACACGTGCCACGCTCTTAGGAGTACAATATTCATACTCCATACTTCATACGTTTCCGATAAGTTTGATTAAATGACTCCAAAAATGGTGAGTTACACCTTCCTTCATGACTCTTACTTATTGTACTCATCTAAATAAATAATATAAAAGTAAAAAATAAATAAATAAATAAACATCAAAATATTTTCTTAATTCTACACTATATATATATATATATATATATATATATATATATTAAAGAGCTTAAGATGAGGTCTTTGACTGCAAATTTTAATCAGTAGCTGGCGGCTTATTTCCTTTTTTTACCTCAAAACAATAAGAAGCGACAGATTTTTTTCCCCCCTTTTGACTCCTGAAATTAGAATTACGTCTAATCTAAAGCACTGAATGCAAATACTGCATTATTCGCTGACACTTATTGTAAAGATTCGGCGGCGTGTGATTAAAAAACGGCCCCTTGAGCGCCTCTGTCGTCCTGAGACTTCAGCCATGCAGAACTGTAATTATTTTTGAAAAAGAAGAGCGAGGTTTATGATAAGCGGAGGAGACAGGCGCTAATAGAGGGCACATCTCTAATGCATTCAATCTGTTAGCTCAGGTCTGTCGAGCTCTTGTTCAGCAAAGTGGCGTAGAGGTGACCCCTGGCCCACATGTGGAATGGATACATATCGGGACATGCATACATACATACAACAAACAGATTTTAGTTTGAGAAAGAGTGCATGCATGTGTAGTTTAAGCCTTTAGAACAGCTAAAATAGCCATTAGATTTTCTTTAGAAGCGATATTAGATGAAAAATGGAAAAGCCAGTATATAAAATGCATTATAAAGATATTAAATGACAGCTTTATTTAGGTATTATTGATACACTATCAGAGTTTTAATTAATATTTAGAACTACACTACCAGTCAAAAGTTTTTAAACAGTAAGATTTTTAATGTTTGTTAAAGAAGACTCTTCTGCTCACCAAGCCTGCATTCATTTGATCCAAATTACAGCAAAAACAGTAAAGTTTTGAAAATTAATATTATTATCAATATTTAAAACAGTTGAGTAGAATTTTTTCAAGATTCTTTGATGAACAGAAAAATCCAAAGATCGAACATTATACACTATACCATTCAAAAGCTGGAAGTCAGTATATTTTTTATTTATTTATTTTTTTCTTGGGAAAGAAATGACAGAAATTGATATTTTTATTTAGGAAGGATGCTTTAAATTGATCAAAAGTGATGATAAACCATTTATAAGTTACAAAGTATTTATTTTTCAGATAAATTTTTAAGCAGCTTATCAGAATATTAGAATGATTTCTGAAGGATCACGTGACTGGAATAATGATACTAAAAATTCAGCTTTCATCACGGGAATTAATTAGATTTTAAAATATATTTAAAGAGAAAACTGTAAAAATAGTAAAATAGTAAAAATATTTCAAAATTTTACTGTTTTTGCTGTACTTTGTATCAAATAAATGTAGGCTTGGTGAGCAGAAGAGACTTACTTAAAAAAAAAAAAAAAAAAAACATTAAAAATCTTACTGTTTAAAAACTTGGTAAAGTATATTTTATTTTTTATATTTTCTGATTTAATTTAAGTTTTTGTTGACATTTTAATAATTTTGATTACCTCTATAGTCTGTTTATATAGTTTTAGTTTAATTAAATTTTTTTTTTTTACTTATAACAAAATTTATATTTTATATTTAAAATAAAGATTTTATTTTATTTATTTCATTATTTAGTTAATGTTTATTTTATTTATTTAAAAATATTTTTAATAACACTGTTAAATGCATTCACATTTCCTGAGAAGACATAATAATCGGCTGTAAATGACTGCATTCCATTGAATTCTTGAAAATTAATGCACACCCATTTCTTTTTAACAAATTAAAGGTCCAGAGTCAATTAATTAACTACAAACACTAAAGCATTATGAATAAGTTTTAATTAATTAAGAGTATCTATAATGCATTACAAATACAGGCTTCAGTTAAAGTGTAACCCAAGCGCATTAAAAAAACCAATTATCTTGGGCTAAATTCAGACGTCTTCTTCCATTGTGAGAATGTTTTGAGCTGTTCCTGTATCCTGAAATTCCCTTTCACACTCGCTGTGTGACCCAGTGCTGCGACGAGCCCTGAATTTTAATGTGTGTGTGTGTGTGTGTGAAGTGGAGCTGGTTGCGAGCTCTCAGCCCCTCTTCTCATTATAAAGACATGCCAGCTTTGTTTTCAGTCTCTGCCATGATGGACTGGGCCGAGGGGGAGGGGGGAACACTTTATCCTCTCATGAGGCAATGTGGCACAACATGCCCGGGCACTGGGGCTGGCACACTGGCACACAACCAAAATAATACCTCGGAGTCTCGCTCTCACAGACAAAACGCAAAAGAAAGAAGAAAGCATGTCAGATCACAACGCTGAATGCAAATCTCTACATCAAATGAGATTTCACTGCCCTAGATTCTAGTGGCATCACAGAATATGAGAGAGAGAGAGAGAGAGAGAGAGATGGGAAATGGGAAGAGGTGAGAAAAGGAGGTGGATACAAATAGCGTAAAAAGGCTCTCTGAATAAGGGATTTTGAACACAAGCTGCTTTCAAAATAGTTTCATGCATTATTCATGAAGCTAGTTCATGAAAACATATGTGTCGCTCACATTATCCTATAAATAAATCATTAAAACACAAACAACCAACCACAAGATCATTCTTTAAGAAAAATGAAATAAACAGAGATTAGAACACCTAATATGTATTTTAAAAATCCTGTCTTGCACAGAAAAAAATAATTGACAGACATTTTATATCTTACAGGATCGTGAAAACAAATCTATAGTAGCAAAGTGATCAAAGATTAATTAAAAGATGAAAAAATAAAGCACTTAAATCACTATTTATGGAAAATATGCATGCATAAATTTAAAAAAAAAAAATGGTTTAATCTCACTTTAAATGCCTGAAAGTGGAGGGCTATTCTTTTTAAATAATGTATCGCTCAGTAAGGAATAAAACATAAGTCTTCATCTGTCTGTTATCATCATAATCTTTCTTGTTTCAGAGCTCAATCTATTTCTCACATATGTAGGCCAGTCTATGTTGCCTCCACAGGCTAATGAGCATTCACATACACATCAGCCAGAGCTAACACACTGACCTATATGAGCTCTGATCATGTGTGTGAATAAACACACCACGAGATGTATGCAGGAATCCTCACTTCAGCCCCTTACAAAATCACAAATCTCTCCTAATGTCATCAGATGAAGCTTGTGAACACTTTAGAGGGGGTTCAGGGGGTGGAAGTTAATAGCTTTAATGGCACACAAATTACATTACATTTATAAACACAAGGGTGTATCATTATATACCATTATAATCATGAAGAACCGCCCAATTTTACATTTTTTTTCATGCCAGCATCTTAATTGATTTTAGAAATTGTTTTCTTAATTGCTTCCTTTTTGAATTGTTTTCTACAGTCTGTGAAGGTTCTTTATTGGAATTTGTGGTTCCATGAAGAACCTTTAACATTTACGGAATCTTTCCATTCCACAGAAGCATTTTTATAGAAGAAAAGGTTATTTGGATCATTTAAATCTTCACAATAAGAAATAATGGTTCTTTTATAAACTGTTCACTAAAAGGTTCTCTGGGTAACCCAAAATGTTTTTTTCTATTGCACTGCTGCAAAAAATTATTTTGGAATCTTTGTTAAAATGTGTACTACAAACCTTTCAAAATATAAAATAATATAAATGTAATAATAATAATAATAATAATAATAATAATCAGTTTCCATGTTTCAGTGATCAACCCATTATTGGCATCTGTGGTTCCATGAAGAACCTTTAACATTAATGGAAACTTTCCATTCCACAAAAGCATCTTTATAGTAAAAAAGGTTCTTTAGATTGTTACAATGTTTTTCACACTAAGAAAATTATGGTTCTTTTAAGAACCGTTTACTGAAAGGTTCTTTGGGATTTTTCTGTTGCATCACTGTGAATCTCTATGTGAACGTATATAAATATAAAACACAAAAAAGTTATAGATGTTAAAGTTAGTTATAACTATGTAATAACTACATAACTATGTAATAACCAGTTATGGGAACAGGGCGCTATAAATAAACGGCGTTACTAACAGTGCTATTTTTTTCAGTAACAAGTAATCAAACGAATTACTCTTTCCCAGTTACAATGCCGTTACTGACAAGAAAATGCGGCGTTACTATAATTTATTATAATATTATAATTTTATTTTTCAGTTCATCTGAATGGATGTGCAGCATACCTGTATTTGACGAACCGTCAACTAGCCGTTGCTTTGTCTCACACGCACGCAAAGAAAAATACAGAGCGGGAGTGTCTTATATACCATGCAGAATTGACGCGCTATATGTAAACAATATTCTTTGTTTTATTTTCCTGTCAAAATAACAGAGTTCCTTTGGAATTCTTCAACTTTTAAAGAACTGCCGGTTTCTCCAGTAGTAGGCGGAACTAATGCGCAAACGGCAATCTCATTGGCTGCGCTCACCTATTATCAGCACTGTTTTGATTTCAGCAAATCAGTTTGAGCGAACGCATACAACGTGATTAATATTCATGAACCCAGCAGCTCATTAATCCCTAGTGCGTTTTATATTGTTATTAGTAGTGGAATTCATAGTGGTTTTGTTATCTTTTCAGTATTATTTTTTAGTTTTTTCCCTTTTTTATAGAAACACTAAATTACAAACAATATCTTAAGCACCAGCACCAGTCCTAAGATCAGCCAATATGACAAATATGCATTCATACAATTATTCTGAAGTTCTAATTACTAAAGTTTAAAGCTAAATTATCATAATGTCATATTATAATGCTTGACTGACTGATGCTAAGTGTACATTCATTTATTTAAAAAACACTGAGCCATTATAAACTTTATTTCATTCATTTAACATATTTAATGTTAGAGACATCCAAGTTATTTGACATATTTGAACATATTTAAAAAAAAATTCCCTGGTAATTAGTTACTTTTATAATGATGTAACTCAGTTACTATTTGTGAGAAGTAACTAGTAACTATAACTAATGACTTTTTTAAAGTAACATGCCCAACACTGGTAATGACTACATAACTATGTAATAACTACGTAATAAGTATGGTATTTGGTGGTAGCCATGTTTTCTATGGTCATTTTGCATTGGGTGTGTGTTGATTTACCTGCACATTTGACTCCCTGAGCGATGAGTCCCCACATGAAGTTGGCACAGTACTCGCACCAGTGCGGCCCTCTGAAGGTGTGCACCTGCAGGACAACACGCAAACACAAAAAAACATACAAATGAACTTCTGCTCCTCTGAGCTGTTTAAACTTGCTAATAAAGATAAATGTGTGATTAGAGACACGAGCAGTGTCAAACCTGACTGCTGCTTAATCCAATCACAATTAATCAGCAGCCAGAGAGAGAGAGCGAGAGAGAGATAGAGATAGAGAGAGGTCATTAATCAGGAGGAAAGCCCTGCTCTCTCATTCTCTCCTCTCCACCAGGTAACAGCTCATCCAATCAGATGTATAAACGCTCCTGCGGGACGGGCCCGTTGGCTCTCTAAATCTCCTGTAGGACACCAGCAGCCCATCAGGTCTACTAGCATGAACTGGAAGGGTTTACTATCTTTACAGCAGAACCATCTTACAGTAGATGATGAAATCACTGTACTTCACACTGACATCAACATGAGAAGTGGCCTATTTACATATAAAAGAGGTCTGAGGAATTAAAATGATTGAATATTTACAGAGCTGTGGGGATTTTAGCAGTTTATGGAAAAGAGGACAAAGAAAAGCATGGTGCTTACTCGATTATCAAAAGAAAGCATTGCTTATTTATGAAATATATATTTATGAAATAATTTACATTACAATGGCTCTCAGGAACACTTTACTCTACTTGGCTAAACTGTATAACTTATTGTTAAATAGTTTTTTTTTTTAAACAAATCAATATTTAATTTACATGTATTTACTCAGTAAATAAATAATTATATTTTTCTTTAACACATAAATAAATGTAAATCTAATATAACTTATTAATGAATTCATATATTTTTCTACATTTATTTAAATTATGAAGTATTTTTCAATTTTTTCAGTATTTTTTCCCACTTATTAACAGACAGAACAATAATACAGTTAAACCAGAAAAAAAAAAAAAAAAAAATTAAGGTACAATAATCATAATCATTGTAATTTGTAAAATATTATTTTATATATATATATATATATATATATATATATATATATATATATATATATATATATATATATATATATATATATATATAAAATAATAAATTATATTAAATTTTAATAAAAGCCCATTCATTTTAATTTATTATTTTTATTTTAATAATTTTAATTTAATAATTTATTATTATTATTGATTTAAATATAATAACATTTTATACACAATATATACACTCCCTGATAGTCTTTTAATTAATAATAAAAACATTTTTTTAATAATAAAAACATTTTAATTAGTTAAAATTGTTATTTTAAATAAAAATTTTTTTTTAATAAAAATCCCATTCATTTTAATTATTTATTTATTTATTTATTTATTTAAGATATAATAACATTACATACACAATATATACAGCCCCCATGTACCTATAGATTTTTAATTAATAAGAACTATTTTTTACAATAAAAACATTTTAATTGGTTATTATTTTTATTATTTATGTAAAATATAATAAAAGTATACATTATATGCACAATAATTGCATAATAAAATTATTTTTTTAAATAAATAATATTATTTTGTCATTATTATTTATTAAAAAATTTATAAATAATATTATTAATTTAAAAAAATGGAAAAATGTGTCGACAGACCACAAATAATATATTATTACCAATATTATTTATATTATCCCAAGAAATATTACCAAGATTATTTTTCTTTTCCCATAAGCAGTTTTTCCCCCACTACATGACTGGCTGACTGTACTTTATCCCAATATACAATATCTAGTATATGAATGCACAGTGTAAACACTGCTAGTTCTATGTTTTTATCAATAATAACTTAAATCTTTAGTCATTTTCACTGTACTGCTGACAAAAGCAGCCACTATCCAGTATCTGAGCATCAATTACCATGCGACAACAAGGGAAAAAGCGCAAGCTTGAGAGAAAGCAAGCAGCAGAAAGAGCTCTTTGTGGAGTCAGCAGTCTGTGAGGTTTTGCGCACCTCTGTCTGTGGACTCTACAGACAAACTGAAGCTGAGAGGGGGGCAGGGGGTCTGGGACGGCAGTACCTGCTGATGACAGAAGCCAAATGAGGAAACGCCGTTATGTTTACCAATCCTCTATCAGTTCCTAATCTCTCCATCTGTCGCCCCGAACAACCTCCCTCGTGCTCCCTTCCTCTCGCATACAAACACAAGATGTTTTTATTCGATTTGTTTTTCAGAACCTCTGGCTAAACTGCCTCGAAATAACCCGTCTTAAACAGACTCGTGGCTTACAGCATCTTAACTCTCCTAACGTTTCCTGAAACCTGCAGCCGCTGCCACAGCAACAACACAGCCCTTGGGATGTATTTAAATCACATTTGGGGAGAATTTGCATCCTATGACATAGTCGCACTGAAAGCAAGTCACAACAACACAACAAAGTCAAAGTGAATCATAGTAAAATTGAGACGGAAGTGACACCATTATGCAAAAAAAAAAAAAAAAAAAAAAAAAAAAAAGAGAGTATTACCAAAATTATTTATTGGTAATACAACAAAAAAAAAATCCAGTAATCAAGTACCAAAAATAGACTTTAAATTATTATTTTTGGTTAATTTGATAAAATTTTGTTTTCCCCCAAGACTATTAATATATATATAAAAAAAACATAAAACTGAAAAAACATTTCAATAAATCAAGGTAAAATTAAGATGGAAGTAAGATCATTAAGCAAAAAATAAATAAAATAAAATAATTGATAAACCTTAAAGCATAGTATTACCAAAATTATTTATTGGTGATGTACCCAAAAAAAAAACTGAAATTTGTGTTTCTAATCCCATTAGCAAATAGTGTTTGCTCTTTTTTTAAGCAAATCAGGAAGATTTCTAAAATGAAACAAGGAAAAAAAAAAAAAAAAAAATTATAAAAAAAAAAATTTACTATTTGACTTTAAATTATTATTTTTGGTTAATTGGACAAAACTGTGCAGTATTCCCCCCCAAGACTATTAATATCACAAAAACATGAAACTGACAAAACATTTCAATGAATCATGGTAAAATTGAGATGGAAGTGAGATCATTATGCAAAAAAAAAAAAAAAAATATCCTGATAAACCTAAAATCATAGTATTAACAAAATTATTTATTGGTAATGTACCAAAAAATATACTAAAATTTGTTTTTCTAATCCCATTAACAAACAGTTTTTGCTCTTGTTTAAGAAATTCAGGATGATTTATACATGAAACAAGAAAAAAAAAAAATATTCCGTAAAAAATTCAGTAATCAAGTACTAAAAATTATTTTTGGTAATTTGACAAAACTGTGATGTATTTTTTTTCTCCCCAAGACTATTTATATCACAAAAACATAAAACTGACAAAACATTTAAATTAATCATGGTAAAACTGAGACGGAAGTGAGATCATTAAGAGACCCCCCCCAACCCCCACAAATAATAGTATTACCAAAATGATTTATAAATAAATTATTTATGGTTCTTGTTTTAAGAACAAATAAAACTCATTGCAATGAGCTTTATGCATGAAACAAGAACAAAAAAAAAAAAAAAAAGATTCAATTTGGTTACAAAAACTTTTTGGGAAATTGTTGACAAAAAAAATTTGCAAAAACTTCTAAAACTTATATTCCTTATTTCAAGACTTCATGCAAACATAATGATTTCCAGTCAAATAATCCCATTAAAGCAGGCCGTGAGGCTTTGTGGGTCCTTACCTTGAAGTTGTGGACTTTCTCGTACTTAGGCGCCCGTTCGCTCTCCTTCAGCGTGGCTCGACGGACCAGCGACGTGAGCTGCGAATAAGCAAAGAGTTTGAGAGGTTGCCAGAGAGTGGCCGGAGGTTTCTGAGGACTCATCTTCATCCCCAGAGCAGCGGCCACCATCCCCTGCTCCTTGCCCTCTGCCTTGGCCTTGTGCACCAGAGACTTCTCCTCCTTACGGAGAACGTAGGACTCGCGGGACGGCATCTCGCACGCTTGAGCAGCGACTCCACAAAGACACCGACTAAAGAAACTTAGACTCCGAGATCTAACAGACTCCTCTACATCTTTTGCCAGAGATCTGAAGATGCCAAAATGAACCAGCAATGTGAACGTCCACTTAGTCCAAACAGAGTTTCCTCAGTGAGTGTATGAAGCCTGTATGACAGTGTGTGCCTGGTTCTCTCTGAGCATCTATATGCAGATGAGATGAGTTGTTGAGTTAATCCCGTCCTGCCTGCGAGCAGCAGATATCCTCTCTGGAACGCTGCCTCAAAGAGAGAGTGAGGGGGGCAGGCGGGGAGGACCCAGCCATAGTCACACTGAATTACACAGCTCAAACCAGCCAATCCCAGCAGAGACTATCAGAGCGCTCACCCCGCCCCTACAGCAACCAATCCCCCAATCCACCGCATGAGTGGGCAGAGAGAGAGAGAGAGAGAGAGAGAGAGAGAGAGAGAGAGAGAGAGAGAGAGAGAGAGAGAGAGAGAGCGCGTAGGGGGAGATAAGGAGTGGGACGGTAATGAGAGGTGAATGAGTCATGGATCAGCTCTGAGCTCATACTTCTCTAATAAAAGCACAAAGCCACCACACGAAACCACCATAAAACACATCCCACACTGTGCATGAGGACTGCACAATCTGGGATTTTAAAAAAAAGCCAACTGCGACATAAAAAAACAAAAAAAAATTCCAGGATTGCTGCTTGTTTGTAAGGCTGCACAATACTTTGTGATTATACATCAGCTATAAATAAATAAAATAAAACAAAATCACAATAAAAATGCCAATATTCACTGCTAAATTTATGGGTGACTTAATTCATTTTACATTTCACATTAAACAACAGCAGTAGTAATAATAGTTATTATTACTAAATAGAAAAGAGTATGTTAGAAAAATGTAATGATTTATTATAAATAATTAAACATTTAATAAGAAATATTACTACTGTAATATTTCACTGTAAAATAAAAGAATATTAAAAGTAATATAATTTAAAACTGTAAAATGACAATACTAATAATTATGGAGATCTTAATTTTCAAATGTCAAACAATAGCATAATTATTTTATTTTAAAATAGTTTAATTTTAATTATTCATATAATATAAAAAAAAACAACAACTACTAAATAAAGACTAAATATGAAATATGACAATTGTAATATTTTATTGTAACAGAGTATTTAAAAAATATAGTAATATTAATACTAATTTTACTTTACATTGCAACTGTAAAATTACAATATTTTTTCCATACTACAATATTTATTTAATGAAATATGATAATTAATTTTAATTCATTTTCAAACAGTTAAACATTAAACACCACCAACAATAATAGTAGCTATGATGAAAGAAAAACTAAGTAAATTAATATAATATACAACTGTAAAATACTAATACAATACAACAACAATACTAAAAATTATAGACGTCTTGATTCATTTTCAAATGTCAAACAATAGCATAATTATTTAATTTTAATTATTATTCTAACAAAAAACTACTAAAGACAAAATGGGAAATATTACCATTTTAAAATTTCTCTGTAAAAAAGAGTATTTAATAAAAATATAATGATAATAATATTAATATTAATTATTTTATTTTACATTGCAACTGTAAAATTACAGTACTTATTCCATACAACAATATTTATTCAATTAAATACAATATTTAATATTTAATTCATTTTCAAATGTCTAAACACCACCACCAACAACTATAATAATAGTTATGATGAAATAAAAACTAAGAAAAATAATAATTTACAACCGTAAAATTACAATACTAATAATTATGAATGTCTTAATTCATTTTCAAATGTTAAACAATAGCATAATTATTTTATTTTCATTTTAATTTTAATTATTATTCTTACAAAAAAAAAAAAAGAAAAAACTACTAAAAGACAAAATAGGAAATATTACAATTGTAATATTTCACTGTAGCAAAAAGAACATTTAATAAAAAATATAATATTTTAAATAAAAAAAAAAAAACTAATAAAAGTTTAATAACTAAAAATAAAAGTCCCACCTCAAACACATCAGCCAAACACAAAAACTTATCGTCCGATGCCGATATTTGAAAAATGCCAAATATCAGACGATTTATTTCTTGGCGATATATTGTTTGATTATTTGTGATGTGATGAGCTATTTTGTGATTTTGGTTTTATTTTGATTAATTGTGAAGCCTTACTAAATATCTATACTTATCACATCGCTCCTTGAAATTCTAGACTGTAAATGGTCAGCTGAGCAAGTCTGTGGTCAAATATTTTTTACATAATGACGCAAATCTGACTGTTGTCCACAGTGACCAATTTCCTAACTATCTCATAGATGTGCTAGTTTCATATCTCTTTTGTCACGTCACAGATACAAAAGATATGAATTATACAAGAGATACAAGATTTTCCGCCACACATAATAAAAGAATTTCAACTCAAATCAATATTTCAAATCCCATGTATTTATTTGATGCTCACTGAATTGGGTTTGTCATAAAACATTAATAAATCGCCAGAAAAAAAGTGGAGTGAATTTCTATATTAAACATGGGGATTCACCAGGCCTGAACCTGCTCACTGCGTGTGTAATGAAATCAACTTCCTGTTTCATACACACACACACGAATCTCTCGTCTCCACCACACACACACACATCAGATACTGCAATCTGCCTTCATAAATCACAATGACAGCATCAGCCAAATGACTCTGGATCCTTCCCAAACAGATCAGACAGAGATTATGTCTAAACACTGTCTCTGTTTGTGCGCTATTATTATACTGCACACATTACTGATACACTGATACACCGGCCAGGACGATTAATTGGCTGATGTCTGCCTGATACTTCGAAAGGCATCGGTCAACAACTGTGCCCGTCTTACCTTCGCCTTCACTTCTGCCTGTCCCGAAAATTTACCTAAAGCTGTCAATAAGAATACTATGGAAGCCCGTGTCCATCACTAAATAAAAAAAATAAAAATAAAATAAAAAGAAAGTGTGACTTTTTCCCCTCAAAATTTCGACATTTTTTCCTTGCAATTGCGAGTTTATTTCTCGCAATTCTGATTTTTATTTTTTTTTCTCAGAAATGGGTGATATAAACTTGTAATTCTGACTTTTGTTCTCAGAATTCTGAGATATAAACTCTCATTTGCAAGTTATAAAGTCACAATTGTGAGATATAGACAATTATGACATTTTTTCCCTTTAAAACTGGACTATATAACTCACAATTGCTTAGTTTATATCTCACAATGCTGAGAAAAAAAAAGTCTGAATTGTGAGTTTTTAAATCACGCAATTCTGACTTTATAAATCGCAACTGCAAGTTTATATAATGCATTTGTGAGTAAAAAAAATCTGAATTGCAAGTTTATATCATGAATTTCTGAGAAAAACGTCAGAATTGCAAGAACGTCAGTTGCAAGGTTACATCAAACAATTATGAGAAAAAATGTCAGAACTGTTTTTATCTCACAATTCTGACTTTATTTCTCGCAATTGTTTATATCAAGCAATTCTGAGAAAAAAAAAATCTAAATTGTGAGATATAAACTCAAATTTGCGAATACAAGTCAAGATTTGCGAGTTTATATCAGAACTTGATATAAACTCAATTTTGTGAGAAAAAAGGTAAAATTGTGAATTTATATCACACAATTCTAAGAGAAAAAGCAGAATTGTGAATTTATGTGATAATTCTGAGAAAAAATTTGAATTGTGAGTTTTTAATCTCGCAATTCTGACTATTTTTCACAATTGTGTTTATATCAAGCAGTTCTGAGAAAAAAAAGTCCAAATTGTGAGAAATAAACAAAAATTTGAAAAAAAGTGAATTGTGAATTTATATGACAATTCTGAGAAAAGACAAGATTTGCGAGTCTATATCACGCAATTATGAAAAATTTGTGAGATACAAACTCAAATTTGTGAGAAAAAAAAAGACAGAATTGTGAGTTTTTAATCATGCAATTCTGACTTTATAACTCGCAACTGTGTGTTTATATCACACAATTCTGAGAAAAAAAAAAAGTCAGACTGTGAGATAAAAAGTCACAATAACCTTTTTTTATTCAGTGGCGAAAACGGGCTTCCATAGAATACAGATTAGAGATCGACTGATATATCGATTTACTGATATTTTTCCCGATATTTAAGCATTTTACCAGAATCGGTTATCAGTTTTGTAATATCAGGTTCCAAAATATTACAAAAGATGCAACGCGTCTGAGGGGAGATGCGACAACAACTGTGTGCAAAGGTAAATCATAGCCTACTTTCTTGCTTTGCTGTAATTGGTAAACTTTATTTAATATAACAGCCATTAATTCTCATATTAGATGTGATGCATAAATGCCTGATATGTAGCTAGTTTATGCAGCTTGGCTCTAAGAATTAAATAATAATTAATAAAATAATTTGTCAGGTCTTGTCCCAATAAACATAACTTTGCCTGAATTAAATAATATACAGCAATGAATGAGCACATGTTGGAAATGAAAGCACTGAATTTAATTATCTCTTTTTTGTCTATATGCTCATCATTAGCCGTGAAGTCGGAGTCACCTATAAATGTCATAAGAAATAGAGACGAACTCACAGTCACGTAACATAATCCGTAAAGTCCTGTCCCAATAACTTTGCCTAAACTGAATAATACACAGCCATGAATAAGCACATGTCGGAAAGGAAAGTGCTGAATTTAATTCTCTCTCTGTTGCATGCTCATTAGTCTCATAAAGTCAGAGTCATATAGGCTTAAACCATCATAAGAAACAGCTCGAACTCAATCACATATAATCCGTCAAGTCCTGTCCCAATAAACTTAACTTTGCATAAATTAAATAAAACAAGATTCCCTTGTTTAAAACACCCTCAATTATATTAACATTTACGATATAACCATTATTTTTCTAATACACTTCTAAATATATACAACTCTATGGAAATTATTTATTACCTTCGCCAGCGATCACATTTTGAGTATACTTCTATGTCAATGCAAAGATAAACCGCGCTTTCAGCAGGCATTTCAGAATAGAACGACAAAAACAATATTAGTAATTCTGATATAACATACCAGCTGAGAAATACAATAAAATACCATGTTTTGTTTGTTATATTCCAATATTCCAGAGAATATTATTCAGTGAATTAACATTATCCAGTGAGCTATTCTTCACTCTTTAACCTATTAAACAGCTTATAACTGTAGTTTAAAACAAAGTTGATATGACTCCTGTCCTTTATTTTCTCCATTTGAAAACATTCTACATGTATTTTGCTTATTATTGTTGCAGCTGATGCGTTTTATAAATGAAATGTTTTTATTATTGCAATATGAAGATTAAATTTAACATGAAAGACCGCTAATTTTCAACACTTTTTAAGATGACTGAAAGGAGGAGAAACCAAAGAGAAGTATGGACTTCACTCAGTCACTGATTTACTTTATAACAGCAAATAAATATCAGTTCTGCTTATCAGTTACCGGGCACATAATTATGCAAATAATTGGTATCGGTTATAAAAAAAATCAATATCGGTGGATCACTAATACAGATGATACAGTTTTGGTGAATTTAAAGTAAATGTTTGTAAAATAAGGTATCGCTCAACCCCGGTCAGTAAGATTTTATGTTTTTGAAAAGTTTCTTATGCTCACCAAGGCTGCATTTATGTAAAAATTTCACACAAAACTTGCATTTGTGCATTTTATTAGCTTTGTAATGTTTAAGTCAGTCAACCTTCCTTTATATTTCACTTTTTAAAAAGACATAAGAGGCACTTGCCTATGCAAAACCCTATTTTTCATTTTTTAATTAATGAACTTAGGCACTAATGTGCCATGCTGCATGTGTGAATCACATCAAATGTGTACTTTAATGTGTAGTTTGCACTGAATTTTAATTATAATCGAACACACTCTTTCTCTGTCTTTCTCTCTTATCTCAGCTGGATTGTTCATCCTCGTCTGACAGCAGTATGTTGGATCCAGACATGCCAGCACACACACACACAAACACACACCACGCGTTTCCCTTTGATCAATACCACAGGACTCGATCCTCTCCAGTGCCAGTGAGCAAAGTGCTCAAATGGAGGGCTGGATGAGAGACCTCCCGCCTGCTGGCTTCCAGATCAATAAGCCAAACGGAGGCAGAGAATATGAAACCACTGGAGTTGAGATGAAACGCTCAGTGTCAAAGTCTCCAGCGGTGCCGTTCTCCCGGCAGACCTGAAGGAAACCTCGCGCCCTGACGGCTACCTGTGCCAGGTGGCTTCACGCGGCAGGTCTTTTCATATGTGTACACTCTGTTTGCGTTGGAGGACTGCGGCTCCAGAATGCAACAACATGCTGCGTCTGACCAGTTGGTCTGGCAGGAAGTGGGCTTTCAGTCCCATTTCTAATTGACAAGATTGATCTTTTTGCTTTCTCAAATGTGTCTGGAGCAAAACGCTGCTCATAAATGGGCGGAGGCGAAGAATGGCTAATTCAAGGCCATTTCCTTTCTTCTCCCAAAATGGCACAAGTGAGTCCATCTGTCTGTGCAATCACTCATTCAGTCTGACACTCAACACCTGATGGGTTCACAGGAGTTTGATGTTTTTTTTTGAGCCATATTTGCCCAGAGAGAGAAAAAACACACATACATGCACAGACTAACACAATTTGGATACATTATCTGCTGCTCTGTGATGTTGAGGTAATATCACAGTTAAAGCTCTTTCATTATTTGATGTCAAAATACTTTCAGTTTATTTGGCTTTATATGAAACTAACTCCAAAGTTGTGACAACCAACACTGTGAGTCAGTTTGACCAACCAACGGCAGATGGTGGGAGAATTTTCGTTGAAGTCAAAAGTTTACATACACCTTGAAGAATCTGCAAAATGTTCATTATTTTACCAAAATAAGAGGGATCATATAAAATGCATGTTATTTTTTTATTTAGTACTGACCTGAATGAGATGTTCAACATTAAAGATGATTACATATAGTCCACAAGAGAAAATAATAGTTGAATTTATAAAAATTACGCCGTTCTAAAGTTTACATGCACTTGATTCTTAATACTGTGTTGTTACCTAAACGATTTTGTTACTGTTGTTGTTTTTGTTTAGTCGTTCATGAGTCCCGTGTTTGTCCTGAACAGTTGAACTGCCTGCTGTTCTTCAGAAAAATCCTTCAGGTCCCACAAATTCTTTGTTTTTTTCAGCACTTTTGTGTATTTAAACCCTTTCCAACAATGACTGAATGTTTTTTGTTTTCTTTTTTAAGATCCACCTTTTCACACTGAGGACAACTGAGGGACTCATATACAGCTATTACAGAAGATTCAAACACTCACTGATGCTCCAGAAGGAAAAAACCATGCATTAAGAGACTTTTGACCAGAATGGAGATGCGTACATTTTTCTTATTTTACCTAAATATATATATATATATATATTTTTTTTTTTTACATAGTACTGCCCTTCAGAAGCTACAGAAGATACTTGCATGTTTACCAGAAGACAAAATAAGTTAAATTTACCCTGATCTTCAAAATTTAAAAAGTCACCCCAGGCTCTTAATGCATGGTTTTTCCTTCTGGAGCATCAGTGAGCATTTGAACATTCTGTAATAGTTGTATATGAGTCCCTCAGTTGTCCTCAGTGTGAAAAGATCTGAAGAAAAAAATATATATATACACACATTCAGTCATTGTTGGACAGGGTTTAAATACACAAAAACGCTGAAAAAAACAAAAACAAAGAATTTGTGAGACCTGAAGGATTTTCCTGAAGAACAGCGGGCAGTTTAACTGTTCAGGACAAACAAGGGACTCATTAATAACTATCACTAAACAAAAACAACAACAACAAAATCATTCAGGTAACAATACAGTATTAAGTATCAAGCATGTGTAAACTTTTGAACAGGGTCATTTTTATAAATTCGACTATTTTTTTTCTCTTGTGGACTATATAGGTGCATTTTTAAAAAAAAACAGAATATTGTGAAAAAGTTCATTTTTGGTTTGTAACTTATTTCAAAGACTGAAGCTTTCATAAATTCTAGATTCATTACATGTAAAGTAAAACATTTCTACAGTTTTTTTTTTTTTTTTTTTAATTTTGATGATTACAGCTTACAGCTCATGAAAGTCAAAAATCCAGTATCTCAAAATATTAGAATATTTCCTAAGATCGATCAAAAAACAGATTTGCAAAACAAAAAAGTTCAAGTTTTTTAAAAGTATGTTCATTTATGCACTCACTACTTACAGCATCAGTAAAATGTGACATGTAAGTGATCAGTCTGCGGCACTGCTGAGGCACTATTGAGCCTTCAGATCGTCCGTATATTGTATACTGTTGGATCGACTGCTTCTCATCTTTCTCTTGAAAATATCCCATAGATTCTCAATGGGTTTCAGGTCAGGCATGTTGGCTGGCCAATAAAGCACAGTAATATCATGATCAGCAAACCACTTGGAAGTGGTTTTGGCACTGTGGGCAGGTGCTAAAGTCCTGCTGGAAAAGGAAATCGGCAGCTCCATAAAGCTTGTCAGCAGATGGAAGCATTAAGTGCTCCAAAATCTCCTGGTGGACAACTGCACTTACTTTGCACTTGATAAAACACAGTGGACCAATACCGGCAGACGTCACGGCACCCCAAATCATCAGTGACTTAAGAAACTTCACACTGGACTTCAAGCAGCTTGGATTCTGTGCCTCTCCAGTCTTCCCCCAGACTCTGGGATCATGATTTCAACATGAAATGCAAAATTTACTTTGATCTGAAAAGAGGCCTTTGGAGCACTGAGCAACAGTCCAGTTCATTTTCTTCTTAGCCCAGGTAAGATGCTTCTGACATTGTTTCTGTTTCAGAAGTGGCTTGGTAGCAGTTTTCCTGAAGACATCTGAGCGTGGTGACTCTTGATACACTGATACAGATACAGACTCTGGCTTCATTCTACTCCTTGTGAAGCGCTCCCAAGTGTTTGAATCGGCTTTACTTGACAGTATTCTCAAGCATGCGGTCATCCCTGTTGCTTGTGCACCTTTTTCATACCCAATTTCTTCCTTCCAGTCAACTTTGCATTTAATATGCTTTGATACAGCACTCTCTAAACAGCCACCGCTTTCAGTAATGACTTTGTGACTTACTCTCCTTGTGGAGGGTGTCAATGACTGTCTCCTGGACCATTGCCATGTCAGCAGTCGTCCCCATTATTGTGGTTTCAAAGAACAAGAGATACCCAGAAGTTATACTGTAGGGATGGACATTTAATAAAATTTAAACTCAAATGTAAATATTCTGATATTTTGAGATACTGGATTTTTGACTTTCATAAGCTGTAAGCTCTAATCATCAAAATTAAAACCAAAAAAACTTTACATGTAATAAATCTAGAATATATGAAAGTTTCAGTTTTTGAAATAAGTTACAAACAAAAAGTGAACTTTTTCATGATATTCAATTTTTTTGAGATGCACCTGTATGTAAACATCTTTTATGTGAAATATCTTATTCAGGTCAGTACTAAATAAACAATAACATGCATTTGTATGATCCCTCTTATTTTGGTAAAATAATTAACATTCTGCAGATTCTTCAAGGTGTACGTAAACTTACAGACTTCAACTGTATTTATTTATTTATTTATTGCAAGACAGTATTGATGATTTAAAGGCAGAAAAGTGAAGCACTTACATGAACTATTCGGTAAAGCAATGTAATATTCAAATAAAGCAATCTAAATCACTAGTTATGATCTGAAATATTCAAGTACATTCAGAACAAGTCGAAGTTTCAATAAATGCTCTTTTCCTACTCACATTTTGAGCTCTGAAACGTACAGTATGATTCATAATACAATGAACTCTTTAATCTCAAAAAAGCAAGCGGAATTTGCATCACCATGAAATGTACTATCACCCGCTTCTCACAAACAAAAGCCTCGTTTCAGCAAACCCGCACCACGCACAAACTGGAATGAAAATGTTCTGCTTATGTAAAACGTTAAATGCGCTGTTGAGTTTGCATAATAACCATCAGTTACCTGACCTCATTTCCTGTTCATCCCTCCATCTTCCTCCTCACTGCTCAACTCTCTGTTGTCTCTAAGCAACATACAGATGCCGATAACATCAACATCATGAGTTTGAGCGTTACAACAGGCATACAATCATCGAAATGTCTTCATTCCATCAGTGCCCTTAAATGCACTCTTGAGTTTGAGAAAGTTTCTTCTGAAGGGACTGCAGTGATGTGGGTGGTTATGTTATATAACGTTACATAAGGACAGAGTGATGCATAATCACAGCGCAGGCGATCAAACAGTGCGGCAAGTGCTCAAACACCATATATGATGAATGATCACAGACCGGAACTAGGAGGCAGGTTTTACACCACGCACATCACCACCATCATCATTATCGTCATTACACGCATAACAAAACGACTGATAAAGCTTGTACAAACCCAGATACAATGCTATTATATATTTATATAAAGATTTATTCCCGTTTTTCTTAAAATAAGCAAAATGTAGGCTACAGGGAGGCACTTCTAATGGAAGTTTACTTGCATTAATTATTCTATTAAAACATGTATTAAAGATGTAAAACTGTTTAAATCATTGTTTGACAGTTGGTCTAGTGTTTTAGTATTTATTACACAGTGTTGTTATGGCAAGCTATTTTTGGTCACAATAAAATCATGTTAACAGGCATACTGTTTGCTACACCATTTAAGTAAATATATTTTGCATTTACAAAGTGGCCCCATTCACTTGCACTGTAAGTGACTCATTGGAACACAGATTTAAGAAAAGGACAAATATTCATTTATTTTGTGGTAATCAACATTATGCCAGACAAGCTGTTGATTAAGCTCAACTTTTACTGAACCCAGAATATTCTTAGGTGTGAAAAAAGTAATTATGCAGCTTGAGGAAAGTGTTATATTACAGGTCTATGTATTATTACAAGTGAGTAGACTTTTCATGCAACACAATTCCATAGACTTGCAATATCATTCCAAAGTTTAAACTCAGTAAGATTTTTTTGGTTTGTTTTTGAAAACTAATTCAAATAAATGCTGTTCTTTTAAACTTTCTATTTAAAGTATCCTGAAAGAAGTATCATGGTTTCCACAAAAATATTAAACAACATAACTGCTTTTTACACTGATAATAATAAATGTTTCTTGAGCAGCAAATCACCACATTAAAATGATGTTTGAAGGATCATGTGACACTGGAAACTGGAATAATGATGCAGAAAATTCAACTCTGATTACAGGAATAAATTACATTTTAATAATATTTCATAATATCACTATTTTACTGTATTTTTGATCAAATAAATGCAGTGTTGGTGAGCATAAAAGACTTATTTCAAACATAAACGTCTTGCACATTACTTAGGGCCCTATGATTTCCACGATGCAGAAAACGCGACCAGAAGCACAAAAATCAAGTCATAAAAATGGAATTCACTGTATAAAGCAGAATTTAATGAACTTTGGCAAAAAAAAAAAAAAAAAAAAGTACTACTACTAATAAAATCATTATTATTAAACATCAGCTGTGAAGGAATATTTACCAGAAAAAATATATATGAAATATATATTTCATATTTCATATATATATATATATATATATATATATATATATATATATATATATATATATATATATATATGTGTGTGTGTGTATTTCAGAAACCTATACATCTGAGCCTGATAAAAATGCATTTTTTAAAGAAAGATGGATTTATCTGGTTTTGCATCTGAACTCTTCATATATATATATATATATACCAGAATTTATTAAGCAGAAAAATAAATACACAACACAGTATTTTTGGGAAAAAAATAAATGAATTAAATAATAACAAAATATTTTATTATTTAATTAAACCATTAAAATGGAATCCAGAAAGAAATGGAAAACAGAATTTGGTAAAAATAAAATAAATTTAATAGATAAATAAATTTAAATGTAAGTAAATTTTTAACTTTGAATAAATTGCTATTTAATATTGTAAGTTTCATGATTTTAATTTATTTACGCATTCTTTTTGATGAATAAAATTAACCATTAAAACAGAGTCTAGAAAAAAAAAAAAAAAGCGCAATCCAGACAAAAAAAAAACAAAAACAAACAAACAAACAAACAAGGAAAAGAAAAAAAGAAAAAAAAAAAAAAACAGATTTTGGAAAAAAAAAAAACAGACTGGGGGGAAAAATGAAACAGATTTCATAGGGTCCTACTTACTGATCCCAAATGTTTGAACGGTTGTGTACATTTAGGGAGGGACCAAAAAATATCACACGGTCTTAGGATGTTTTTTCTTTTACTTGGAGCAGTGAGCAGCAACCACTTAGAAACCAGCTAGTAATACATTAGCGACTGCAATGCAACACTCTAAAAATATTCATAACACCTTAGTAACCGCATAGCAGCACCCTGGCTAATATCCACAGAGAGTTTTGCACAGACAAGCACAAAAATCTTCATACTTCAATTCTGCGCTACAAAGGCAAAATCAAAACTAGAGATTGAGTCAAAATTGAGTTACGGCTTAAAACGGGTCTCTTATACTATGATAAGACAGATGGGAGTCCTGGGACAGATGGGTTCAGCTCAACTGATATCCATAACAAAATTAATGATTTGATATCAATTTCAACATCAAAACTGAGCCCAAAATGTGTTTTTCTCAGTTCCAGTGTTGTCATAGCTACTGTGTTTAGCGTTCGCAGGCGTGTTGTTGTTGAGAGCTGTACTAGCTGAAGTACACACTTGCCTTGAGTTTACAGCCGTTTACTGCAGAATTATGAGACTCAAGGACTGCTACTTTATCTCAATCTCTCTCTCTATCCTAACTTTCTTATTCACTTCCTCTGACTGTCACACAGTGTACCGCTGATCGATTGTGTTACGCAACTCAGCTACATTCCCATCTCCCACGCATGACAGGAGAGCAAGGACAGACACACTTACACTAGAGACTGTGTCGCATGGACTAGGAAAGTGTTTTTAACCCATACCTTATCACAAAGGTATTTGCTGTAGTTTTGAGATTTCAACCTTTCACTGGGACTTAATTCAGTTAATGGATAATCTTTAAAACCTCAAAACTTCTGAAATAGTTACCGGGATCTAGAGTTTTTCTTCCCAACCAATTAACTTCAAAACAGAGGCCAAAGCCCATCATTGTACAAACAAAAAACAGCGAATGTAAATCTGATCATTTAATCACCGTATAGATGTCCTGATGAGTTTAAAGATGTGCTAAAGAGGTGTGAAGCTTCAGTTTCAACAGTCAGATCAGATATGTAGCTGCTAATGGAGGTTGAAGACAATTACTATAGTAATTACTGTAAAACCTGTGAGTGCCAATTAACAAATGATTACCTGGTTTCATCAGTTAAACACTGCATTTCTTAATTCAGAAGGTTTTATTTCACAACATTGCTTGGTTTTTTTTTATGACAAAATGGTTTTATGTAACTAAGAGTTTAGTGCCTAAGCACTAAAGCTTTCCCACTTTACAATAGTGCTCGTCTGAAGAAAACATGAAGAAAATGGAGTGATAATAGAGACAATTTTGCTCAAGAAATCTTGTTAGAAAATAAAATGCACTCAAAGTTTCTGAAATTAATGTTCACTAATATTTGAAGACAGAACATCTGCATTATGTATTATTAAAAGAAGGTAACTAAGACCTTTTATATTTCACAGTTCTGACTTTATTTCTTTATATCTCAAAATTTTATCACAGTTATCAATGTTTCACTAGATAAGACCCTTCTTCCTCAGATTAGATCGTTTACAACCGCATTTGGGATCGTTTGAAGCCGCATTTAAACTGCATTTTGGAAGTTCAAACTTGGGGCACCATATCAGTCCATGAAGACATGAGCATCCTGGCTGACAAGGGGGTGAGTACATTATCTGTAAATTTTTGTTCTGGAAGTGGACTTCTCCTTTAAGATTATGAGAATAGTCATAGCAGCATTGTGAGGTCAAAGTTGTAATATTTTTAGAATAAAGTAAAAGTTACCAGAACAAAGTCATAGCAATATGAGAACAAAGTCACAGAAATACAATATTAAAGTGTGAATATTTTGAGAATAAAGGTAATATTTTAAGGAAAAAAAAAAAAAAAAAAAATAGTACTACAAAACAACCAAGACTATGTTCTCGTATTGATACAACTTATTATGGTAATTTTGACATTAATCTCAAAATATTATGAATTTAATCTCACAAAGTTACAACTTCATTTTTGTGATATTGACTATTATTGTCATTTTTTATTTTATTATTATTTTTATTATTATATATTTTTTTACACGCATCACTAAAATGCCCTTGCACAATTGTGATATATGGGCTATTCCACAGAACTGGTGCAAACTGCTGTCCCACAACCAAAAAACATTTAAAAAGCATATAAGAATTTAAATCTTAAGATCCCTCTATTATCTATTAAACCCACAAAAATATTTAAAATATTAGTAAGCTTAATATATATATATATATATATATAAATAAATCACAGTTTATTGGGTCATTTCAATTGGGATGTGGCTGTACTGAACCCTAACCCCTAAATTTCAACTTACAAAAAGATGATATTAAAATATTGTTTTTTTTTTTTTTGTTTGTTTTTTTTTTTTTGATATTTTCTTTGTAAATTATGAAACTATGTAAAAAAAAAAACCAAACAAACAAACAAACAAACAAAAAGTGTCCCGCATTTTCATGTCACTACTGAAACAGTGTATGTTTTACTCCATTGGCTGAGACTGATTTCAACTACACCTCTACATTTAAGATCAGAAAACATAACCTCTTTAACCTTTAGTTTTTATTAGGGCTGTCAGTTTAATGCATTAACTTAATTAGTTCAGAAAAAAAAAAATGTATTGATATAAGATGTTATGATTGTGTTTGGTTCAGTGCATATTCAAACTAATGAATCCTTAACTTTGAAATCTGTATGATCAACTTTCTGCCTTTTACAAAGAAAAAATTGACTGAAAATACAACAAATCTCATGAATTACACTTCAAATATTGTTAAAAAAAATGTAACTATTACTGATTAACCTCTGAATAAAAAAATTATAAAATAGCAAAAAAATATATTTACAATGTAGATGTAAGCAAAATCCTAACAGGTCAATATAACCCTTCTAATGAAATTATTATTACTGGTAGTACCAAATTTGAGGAGAGAACAAATATTCAAAAACTTTCTGAAAATACAATATGAGAATGATCTGCACAATTATTTGTACCTTTGATATTATACAATTTGCACACATGCAAGCATATTTTTGAAAAAAAAAAAAAATAAAATAAAATAAAAAAAAAAAATTCTGTAGAATGGCCCAACTTTAAATTTCAAAAACATGTGAAAATGTGAAAAATAAAATCAGTATTGTTGGATAAAATTAGTTTTTATTGTATGGCTGAAACAGGCTTCTACACATTGTTCCCTGATAAGGTCATTTTGCAACTTTGGAGAAGACTGTGGCCCAATTACTAGATTTGAATAACCTCAAACAGGCCAAAAAATCCCAACAGATGAATCACAGATCCATCAGTCTATCACTAGCCCACGTACGTGCGAGCATGCTATTTTTGTAAAAAGGTTTGCGCTATTCAGAACACGTCAAGTGTGGCGTGTGCATGTTTCCTGCACGAACAAACAGTGCTTTTCCAGACTGCTGAACATTCGCAGTGATTTCTGGAAACAGTGCTCCTAAAACACCTTTACTGCCTGGATCATTCAACCTGCTCGCCTTCTGAAATTATTCATCCGACTGAAGACATACCGAACTCCTACATCAGAGTCCTCTTCACTGATGCACAGTGTTTATCTGTGTTAGAGAGGACATCTAAACACACCAGCTTAATATAGAGCCACATTCCTGATTCGTAATTCGTAAGCGCACAATGGAAAATTGTAGACACTTTGTCACTAATGTTTACTGCTGTGCGCAATGACGCCGAGGAGGAAAGAATATTAATCAAACAGAATAATACAGCAACAAGTGTAACAGATAAACAGATGTTATGAAGAGGTGGTGTTATTCACATTCACAGGAATTTCACAACAAGTGTGACGTGTAAGATGTTACACCACCAACACAATATTTCATCAAAGACTAAAGTGCATGGCTATGACCTACACAGCTGATTTTCTATCACAGTGGGAATTTCCATTGACACACACACACACACACACACTAGAGCTGCATCTGTCCAGTGTGCTCCACAAATGTCAGACTTCTTTTGCTTGATCTAATGAGCCCTGCGGCTCTCACTGCAGCAGTTACGCCAGAGACAAGTCAAAAATAATCATCATGGACAGATATTCACACTCACAGACCTCATTTTGCACACGGAACCTCAGACCACCGAATAACTGTACGTAATATTACACATCATACTGTCAGTTAGTAGATCTGTGGAGGAAAAACTAAACAAAATGCATCATGTACACTGCTGTTCAACAGTTTGAGATCTGTAAGATTTTTAATGTTTTTTTAAAGAAGTTTCTTATGCTCATCAAGGCTGCTTATTTGATAAAAAAAATAAATAAATAAATAAATAAATGACAGTAATATTGTGAAATATTATTATTATTATGTAAAATGACAGTTTTCTATGTGAATATGTCTTAAAGTATAATTTATTCCTGTCAACTAAGCTGAATTTTCAGCATCACATTTACAAGTTTGAGATAGCAAAGATGTATATATTGTTAGAAAAGGTTTCTATTTTAAATAAATGCTGTCCTTTTTAACTTTTATTTATCAAAGAATCCTCAAAAAAAAAAGTTCCAAAAAAAAAAAAACAGCAGCACAACTGTTTCCAACATTGATAATTAAATTAATAAATCAGCATATTAGAATGATTTCTAAAGGATCGTGTGACATTGAAGACTGGAGTAATGCCTGATGAAAACATTAAAATAGATAACCACTATTTTAAACTAACAATATTTCACAATATTACAATTTTTTTTTTCTGTATTTTTGATCAGGTAAATGCGGCCTTGATGGGCATAAGATAATTCTTTGATACTGATCCCAAACTTTCAAACAGTGCAGTGTATAGGACAATCTATTGCAAATAAGTTATTATTGTTATTGTTGTTTTTATCGTTGGGACGACACCTATTCACTGCAGAGGATTTATTGGTGAACAAATGCTACATTTCTCCAAATCTGTTCTCATGAGCAAATAAAATCACCTGCATCTTGGATGACCTGAGGTCGAGTACATTTTCAAGAAATTTTCATTTTTGGGTGAACTATTACTTTAAATGTTAAACCAATAGATACAAATTTTTAAAATAAACACAAACAGTATTGTGATACTTTTATGGTTGCCAAACGTTAGTAGTTAATGTAATTTTCTACACCTGTTGTTCTTCTGCTAGTAGGACACCTGTGTGAATCTGAAGAGAGCTGACTTCACACATCAACTAAAAAACACCAAAACACCATCTAATTAAAAGAAATCTAGGATCTTTTTAAAGCAAAGCTAGTTCTGAGAAAAGCTGTAGCAGCACTTCAACAGATGCCACTTTGCATCTTATATATTTCGAGGTCAGTGTTGACGAGCAGGGACACAGAGGTGTGTTGGTTCTTTTTTTAGCCATGTGATAATCTTTTAACAGGCCTAATGAGGGTGAATAGAGGGTGACTGCTAGATGCTGCCAAGATACACAACCGCAAGTAGCCGTCAAACAGCCAATCTGCTCTCGGTCACACAACGCAGATTCTTCACTAGACTGAATGGTTATGATCAGAATCCTACTGTCCGTTAAACTGGCAGCCTCTCTCTCTCTTCAATGTGACCGTTATACTGCCAAACAAAAACAAGGCAGCTGATTGGTTCAATTCAAACACTCTCAGCCATTCAGAATGAACTGCAATGGCTTTGTCTGCACTGAATGAACAAATGTTTAACAATAGCAATGCCAACGTCCTTCTCTTATAGTGAGTGGTTAGCGAGGTAATAAAGCAGAAGTAGGAGCTGTCACTCATGCAAAGATATTAGCCAATCATAACAGAGGTAATTTACATATAAAAGTCTTAAAGGTACAGCAGCCAAAAAAAAAAAAAAAAAAACTTCAGTTTTAATGAAAATGCTTAGCGCATGCATTCAGCTGAACTCCAGTTTTGGGCACGTTACTTTAAAAAAAGTAATTAGTTATAGTTACTACTTACTTCTCACAAATAGTAACTGAGTTACGTCATTTTAAAAGTAACTAATTACCAGGGAAAGTAACTACTGTGTTATTTAAAAAAATAAATAAATATTAAAAAAAATTCAAATGTGTCATTTAACTTGGATGCCCCCAATATTAAATATGGTAAATGAATAAAAGATTGTACACTAATCTACACTATTTTAATGTTGCTGTGGGACAATGTGAGAAACACCTTCCAGAGGCTAAATATCACACGTTATTGGGGTCGCTTCAACCCACTGATGTTTAAAAAAAAAAAAAAAAAAAAAAAAAAAAAAAACAATCAACGGCAACACTGTTAACCCTCTGGGGTCGAAGACTGCACCGGTGCGTCTGTCTCGTTTTTTTTCTTGATGACTGTGAAAAGAATTAAAAATACTTTCTGGCAACTTTGTATAGGTTTCTATGTAAGTACTGGCACTTCTGATTGGGCTGAGGCTGGAATTTAGCAAGTTTGAAGTAAAAGTATTTGATGGATGTGTACTATGTGTCAGGAGCATTCACTCAGTATCATTATCTCATTTTTGACCGAGATGGCTTTTAGCTGGTTTTGCATCTGAACTCTTATACATTTATGTATGCTATGGCTGCTTAAAAATTGTGTCTTAAATTGCAACAGAATAAACATTGCTTGGTTGCTAAAACCTTAGAAGGTGCAACAGCATAACCACATCTTACACAAGTGCTCATGAAACACACTCTAAACGTCCTACAGCTACCAAGACACAGTGTCTCTCGAAGGTAACCATGAGGAAAAGAGGCCTTCTAACACAGCACTCACTGATACAAACATCACCTGATATGGAAATAGTTTCATAACTGTTTCAACTCATGATGCGTGAATGTCTAAAAATAAGACTCAAAAGATGAACAGAGTAGGGTTTGAAAGTTTTTGGACTTAAAAGTGTGACTCTTGATCTGCTGACCTGATCTGACAACTACACTGTAAAAAATAAACACAATTTGTTGAGTCAGCTTAAAATAATTTGTTACCCTGCTGCCTTAAAATTTTAAGTTCAGTCAACTAAAATAAGTTTAGACAACTTGAAATGTTAAGTTGTACTAAGTAACAACTTAGATATTTGTGTTTGCTAAACTTAACAGATGGGTAAGTAAGCCAGCTGCCTTAAAATTTGAAGTTGATTCAACTCAAATATCTAAGCTGTCACTTAGTATAATTTAACATTTGAATCTTTTTTTTTTTGCGTTGACTGTACTTAAAATTTTAAGGCAGTCAGGTTACAAATTATTTTAAGTTGACTCAACAAATTGTTTTTTACAGTATACAAGATATGACTGTGTTACCGTAACACACTACTAATGCTAGTTCTGCTGTTAGTTTTGTGTTGGTCTGGATATGGTTACGCTGAACAGACAACCTCACAAACACATTGCGCAAGGAAATTTATGAGACAAAGCATATCTGTCTAACACAGACCTGAGATCAACAGAGCATCACATATCAGACTAATATACAAATACTGTCATCATAATATTTATGCCCTTGAAAATGGCTTTGCCAGCCATTGTTTGTGAACAGAATGAGCCTCAGCGAGGACTCTGGCAGAGCAGACCAGCCACGAGCCGCTGTGAGTAATTACTGCACGTTTAAATCATCCCTGATTGTCTGATTACATGCATGAATTAATGCGGAGATAAATTCAGTCTGTGCATCTGTCAGCTGCTCTTCATTAACTCAAGACCAATCACAGCTGTACAGCATGACAAATCACCCACACACCTGCTTAAAGGAACAGTTCACCAAAAAATACAAATTCTGTCATCATTTACTCAGCCTCATGTCTATCCAAACTCGTATGACTTTCTTTTTACTGTGAAACAAAAGAAGATATTTTGAAAAATGTGGGCAACCAAACAGTTTCAGTTGCCACTGTATTGGCAAAAAATAAAATGGAAGTCAAAGGGAACACAAGCTATTTGGTTACCAACATTTTTCAAAATATCTTCTTTTGTGTTTTGCAGAAGAAAGTCAGCCGTACACGTATGCAACGACATGAGGGTGATTAGTATATGATGACAGAACGTCACTTTTTTGGGTGAACTATGCCTTTAAAGCTGCATTTCTGACAACAAATGATTGTTTTAAAACTGGTAGGAAGAAGAATCAGGAAATATTGTGAGCTGGATTTGAACTTGCATTGCCAGCATGAGCACAAACAGCTTTCAAAAGGCTTTTAAGTTGAACATGATCAGTCAGATCACCATAATCAGCCATTCAACTCGGCCAGAGTGTGCTGTTATCCTCTCCATTACACTTGTCACAGTGGGACATCTGAAATATTTGAGGGTTTAGTGTCCTGCTGAAAACTGAAGTGACAATGAGTCATGTCTTTATTTGAAAGCTCACAGCACTATGGGATGTCCTGTCACCACGACAGCAGCTCTTCCATCACTCACATCCAAGTAAGCAGATGTTTTCTGTTCTTCTCAAAGAGTCGAAATGCTGATCATTCTAAAGCTTCACAGAGTACTATGAAGCATTATGTATTGAATCGCAAAGGTTATCCTTTTCCAGCAACTAAAAGAGGCCCTATTAAGCTACAGTAATTTATTTTTATTTTTACAAAATTCATTTTAGAGGGCTCATTACTAAGAACAGGTATTTAAAAAAAAAAACGAAAAAAAAAAAAAACTGAAGTGCACCCAGAAGACCCCGCACACACATTCTGTTATAGACAGATAGATAAATATTTACTTACATTTAGCAGCTTTTTACTATTAATAAATTAAATACATTTAATTAATACAGGTTTACTATACTATCATCCACAGTGAACATATAACATATAATACAGTGTAATATAGTATGTACACCACAATTCAAAAGTTTGAGGTCCTTTAATGTTTTTGAAAAGTGCTCACTAAGCCTGTATCAAACATCCAGTAAAAATTTTATATTTGTATATAGCCGTAATATTGTGAAATATTAGAGTTTAAATGAACTGTTTTCCATTTAAAATATTTTAAAATGTAATTTATTCCTGTGATCAAAGCTACATTTTCAGCATCATTACTCCAGTCTTCAGTGTCACATGATCCTTCAGAAATCATCCTTGTATGCTGATTTTCTGCTTTTCCTTTTTTTGGAAAGTTCAAAAGAACAGCATCTGGGACAGTCCACCCAAAAAATGAAAATTACTTTTACTTTTCAGGCTTTCTGAAGAAAATCGATTTGGTTGTGTAAGAAAAATATCCATATTTAAAATGTTATAAACCGCAATCTTCTAACTATCGTACATGCGTTCACAAGAGAGTAGGGCTGGGTGATATAGCAAAAAATTACATTTAGATATTTTCAGAATGTTCTCGATTTTTTATGATTTTTTATGACAACCAGAAAATGTAACTACAACATGAATAAAGTTCTTTTTTAACCCTCTAGTTAAAGAAAGGTCTATTCCAAGTGCACCACACATGAAGTTGATGTAAATATGAAACAAATCACTTGTTAAATATCTTTGCAGAAAAGATGCATGAACTACAACTACATCTTGTACAAACTTGTCTTACAAACATTATATGTTCAGAAATAATACGAGGAAAATGCTTAAAAAATAAATAAAAAAAATAAAAAAAAATAAAAATCACAAAAGTCAAGATAATTCAAATTCAAAATGACTGAAGGTATAACACCAGGGGCCGGTTGCACCAGCTGGACGTACACCCAGTTGTAAGACTAGGCTGGACATAAAATGCGTTTTAATTCGTGCGGAGATTTTATACCCATTGCACCATCTCGGTGTAGTGCTATGTCTGAGAATCAAAATCTTACGCCTAGTCAAAGGTAGGTGTAAAGTGAAAAGTCACAATTTGCTCAGACATGATTCATTTTTAATTAATTATTGCAGACGCCAACTGTAGCGTTTATGGTCTTTTCAGGCAGGATAATGTGGCCTATAAACAACTGATATTATGGGGAGGGGTCAAGCAACACATGCAAGCAACGCGCAAACTTTGCTCAAGAGTTATAAAAGTGAAAGTAAAAAAGAAACTACGGCTTAAGCTGCATTAACGGCACAATTTATCTCAGAGACAATGAGAGACGAATCTACTGATAACGGTATATAACGGTCTTAAAGTATTCCCTTTATATTTCTGTTTGACATCTTGCTTGGACAGTAATTCCTGAAAATACTTAATGTCTTTAACTCCTCTCATCATTTGCAGCATGCCTGCCATCCAATAATCGCAGTAAGTTTTGTGCTTACTTTTTAATCAGAAATAAAGTATCAGCTTCTGTCAATTCTATCACAAACTACAATTTATAAATGTGGTTTTTCAGCCACAGAAAGATGTCAGTAGGCTAAAATGCACAATTGTCACGTAAAGTCACATTTACCTCAGGAAAGACATTCATTGTACATAAACTCGATAGCTAGAATTGAGTTCTTCTCTAGAGAGAAGCATATGTATTACATTCACTATATTTTACCTGTCGCCTTTATTTTTAGTGTTAGTCTGAAGAAATGTCATGGGAATGTGCAGGGAGACCTCAGATACAAAAACACAGACATGTTAGGAAATATTTAGTTAATGAAATTATTTCACGGTGGCTTCACTTGTTATGATATCTTCAGCAATTCAGTTTTTTTATTAGTAGTTGTAGCCATTGTAGCGTGGCTGTTGTCTTTAGCTGTCACTGCGGGAGAATGTGTTTGCGTGGATGCGCATTGTCTAGTTGCGCCTGGTCGTAGTTTTAGCTGGTGCAACAGGTGTAAATAATTATCGTAAAGTTGTACATTGCAAAGCCCAGCGCAGGGCGTACACCCAGCTGTTTTACGTCTAGCTGGTGCAACTGGCCCCAGTAGATTATTATTAACTATAAATGTTCTGTAAAAACAATGAACAGCAGCTTTCAGCCAGTCACCATGACCGTTGCACTCGCGTCTCTTGCAGTGTCTCATGCACGAAACGGCATTATAAAAATGCAGCACTCAAGTTAAAAGAAGTTTGCTCCCATCTTCTTGCACGTTTTTCCTATTCCACTGCCCGCGTTGCATCTTTGTCAAAACAAAAGCGCATTCTGTGTGAATGGCACCTAGCAATACGAGCGCGTCACACGTGAGCGGTTAATCACGTGCGCCACGTGATTCTCTTTACTGTTATCATTGGTATATTGTCAAAGTGTCTAATTCTAACATTTGGTAGTATTTCTATTCAAAATCACAGTTCCTTGATTTCTAAAAAAATATATATATATAATCGTGGCAAAACATTACATTTGAATTAATTGCTAAAATCTGAAAAATCATCTTTATTAACAGCCTGGAGCCGTGTGGAGCACTTTTTATGATGGATGGATGCTCATTGTTGGACTTCAAAATCTCAACATCCATTCACTGCCATTATAGAGCTTGGAAAAGCCCTGACTTTTTAAATATAACTACTATTGTATTCGTCTGAAAGATAAAGTCATATACATCTAGGATGGAGTAAAGCATGGGGTAATATTCATTTTTGGGTGAACTATCCCTTTAAGTGTCACTTTTATACAATTTAAAGCAAGCTTGCTGCAATTTCATTCAGGAAAGAAAAGCATACTGACACTAAACCTTTCAACAGTAATGTACATACAAATTTTACATAGGCCTTAAGAATATATTAAATAAAACTATAACACTGACCACTTTTAATAGCTTATATTTAAACATATTTAAATATAAGCTATTAAAGTGGTCAGTATTTAAATAAATATATGAATTTAACTACTATTTATTAGTCACCGAATGGTGACTATTATCTCAAATGAGCAGCTTAGCTTGACTATAGCTGGACAATATGCAGTCATTCAGCATACCGGTGCCAATGAGAAACACATTTCAAGCTGTCAGGCCATAGTGTTAAAAAACAAACAAACAAATCAAGTCAAAAAGAGCAGAGCACAACCAGAAACCACAAGAAGACAGACAAAAAAAAAAAAAAAAGCCTGACATAGAAAAACAAATCCTTTCGTCAGAGCTCATATCATTCTGAAAACAAAAAGTACAAGTAAACTAAGAATTAAATTCGGAGGCAGTATGGTGCACAAGGCTGGAAATGAAGGATCATATTCTACAGCACAAATCATAATCATAAACACTATAAGTGAACTCTTCACCTCTGTCGCACACATGGCCAAGGCAGAGGTTATCTGAAGGCAAAACTCATGAAATCTCATCACAGTTGTCTCCCATAACAGACTTTAGTCTGAGGAAGAGCAGACAAACACACCAAGGCATGCTGGGTAACTGCATTCCAGTATCTCACCCTCTCCTCCAGGCCGGTCTCTTCTCCAGGTGCGTCTTTCCCATCAGGCATGTCTCTGCAGACGGGCAAGGCTTTCTTCAGCGCCGGCTCACGGTTCAGGGTGGTGTAGCCCACGTGCTCGTAGATGGGGTTGATGGTCATCTTAGATATGTATTCAGCGGCTTTGGTCTCGATGTACAGCGTGATCAGACCGTCCGTTACCAGGTCGTGAATGGACTCGAAGCGCTTCTCCCCAACAAAATGCTTCCCATCGTAAAACAGACGGAAGTTTCGGGTCTGGTTCCCAAAGCTGAGAGAGAGAAAGAGACAATGAGAAACTTGAGTGCCGTAACACACAGCTGTGAGACGATCCACAGAGAAAAGAGAACATGCACACACACACACAAACACACACACATACTGAACATCTTTGGATGCATCAACTTCCTGTACTTTGGTTTGTAGTAATAATGAGGCTGGAGAGTGAAGAGCTCAAATGTTGATCAATATGAAGGCTTGATACTCCTCCTCCTCCACACACACACACACACACACACACACACACACACACACACACACACACACACAGTTCATAGCCCAGTTTACTCTAGAGGTCTTCTAGGGTCCTAAAATCTGTACCTGACCTGAATCGACCCTAATCACTTCTTACCCGAGTCCGACCTGACCCGAAGGCATTTAGGCTATTTACGAACCTGACTGGACCTGAATGTAAACAGCATTGACATGATTTGGCTGCTGCTCCATTACTTTCATTTATTTATTTAATTTTTATTTTTTGTATACATTTTTGGGCTTTTTTGTGCCTTTAATGGACAGGATAGTAGAGAAATGACAGGAAAGTATTGGGCAGAGAAAGGGAAGTGGGATCGGCAAAGGACCTTGAGACGGGATTCGAACTCGGGTCGCCGCGAGCACAGTTGTGCTATATGTCAGCACACTAACCACAAGGCATTGGCGCCGACTACTTTCATTCATTTATTTACTTATTTATTATTACTTTAAATGGATGCATGTTATTTCTGTGTTCGGCTTTCAGTTGTAACCAGTGGATCTGAAAAATAAACGTTTTATATAGTTTTATAAAAATTAAAATCGACAGCCTAATAAATCATGGATTTACTAGTGTTGTCTGCAATGTTATTTCACCTCCGGCGAAGGGACACAAAAAAAGCCCTGCATGAACACGCAGCGTAATAAAGCGAGTGGTTTTTCCCTTTCTATGTGCGTTTCTCAAAAATTAACTTAACACGAACACAAAAAGAGGCTTTTAAGGAGGATTTTAAGTTTATCTAGGCTTTTGCACCATAAACAATGACATTTAATATCCACCCTTCAATATTAAGTGCTCTTCCACCCAACAGGCTGATTTTGAAACATCTGTTTGTACATGACCTGTGTTATTGTTGGACAGTTTTTGAATATTGGCTTAGTTTACAGTCAATCATCAGGGCGAACCAAACTCATTCTACTTTTCATTTTTCATAGGCCACTTTCCCAGTGATTTTGACCCATTCGGTATATTGCAGTAGCATTGTTGTAACGAAAATAAAATATTCACGTCTACATTTCATTTTCAAAACTTAAAAATCAAGCTTATATATCAACATAAAATAGGCTTACTGCAATAGTCTTATCACAAAGTCTGTGATTTAATTCAATAGATATATCTTGCCATTTCAGCACGAAGCATGGCACTGTGTTCATTTAGACATGAGCAGCTCATGATACAGTTTTTCAGCATCACACAACAACTCTCATTAACTTATTTGCTGTCAAGCGAGCTGCTGCGAACCATTGAAATACACTATCATGAGCTGCACACGTGTAAATGAACACAGTGCCATGCTTCATGCTGAAATAATACATATTGTTTATCTGGCTAAAAAAACCCAGCAAATTAAAAGCTTGAAATTAAGAAATTAATATATAAATGTTCGTATTTCAACTATCATATTTATTTTTTAAATAACAGTACAGTTGCAATATATTTCTTATTTGTTTTTTTCATTGTTATAGTGAGTGGGTCAAAAAACAGTGGGACTGTGGCCTGTGAAAACTCAAGTGGAATGACATTCTTAAATTCACTTTAAATTTACTGAAAGGAATTTGAGTTGTGTCTTGTTAGGAGCACAGCACATACATGTTACAATTTAACGCACATTAAAAAAAATGTGTTAAAAACATTTTTTTTTTTTTTAAATTGTTCACCCCTAAAAGGATGGTTCACAGATTTTTTTTGTATTATTTTCCATGCAAATTCATTTCCCAACAAAATCCATGATCCAAATATAGCTATTCAAGTAATCTGCTGAAAATTCCTATATGTTTTCATTTTGGAATATACAGTAGAAAAACTAAATATTTCAATGTCACTTTTTCCAGTATCATACAGTCTTAGTAGTCATAAACTGAATTAATTTACATATCAGGTGACTGATGAATTAAAATTGTCACTGAAATGAGAGAAAGGAACGCTAAAATCTTTTTCAAGGTACTAGAGATCTCACTGTGGAGGATCTCAAGTTGCCAAATGCCGACTAGCTGTTGATGTGTAGATGTGGGTGATCATATGTTAATATTTGACATCATGACCATGAAAAAAATCACAAATCACTGACCAACAGTAATTTCTAGGGATGCAACCTACTCACTTTCTGCCAATATTCACTGTTTTAATTTATAGTCAGGGATTCATAATGTTATTCATAACTGTGAATTTAAACAGAGTGGAGAGTCTGGAAACAAAGAAACATTTAAAGCAGTTTTAAAGCTTAAGACAAAGAGTGAATGTGCATATAGTAAATAAAGTGAAGGAACATGGTTTTTGTATCAAACTACTGGAAAACAACAGTTTGATCCCTGAATCTCTAGGACAATCTATTATAACCTGATCAGACATGGTAATGTTATTATGAGCCACTGGAAATCACAGGACAGAGCCGCTGAGGTTTTATAATGGATGTGCTTCCTGTTGGAGTTTGATTTTGATCCCACAGAGACTCACACACAACACACCCAAAATCAGATGCAGACGAATCTGCAAACACTTACAGATACACACAACAAGGAGTTCATATCAGAAACAGCAGTGCACACACAAACAGAGATTTGTATGACTTCAGAAAGATACACCACACACAAACACATGCACAAAGGCTAATGTCATTAAAGCCTGGTGGCAACAGAGCTCTTTGATGCTGAAGGTTTTGCAAACAGGACACAACAGATGCTTTCTCTAAGGAATCACATGCCTGAGGATGAGCACAAGAGTGCGGCTGAGAAACACACACACACACACACACACACGGGGAGAGAGAGAGAGAGAGAGAGAGAGAGAGAGAGAGAGAGAGAGAGAGAGAGAGAGAGAGAATTTAGACTAGAAAGTCAGCACGTGCAGTGTGTAGCAGTGTGTGGCCGACCGTCTGCCCAAGCGAGCAGATTAAAGGGATTATCTCGAGACTTTTTGTGTCTCGGGCACATACACACAAACCCCCAACCTCAACACAAGCCCTGTAACACAGTTTTTACAGTATAGTTTTCACTAACGGTAACTACCATACCATAACGGACATTACTATTCAAAATATTTTTTGTAATGCATTTTATAGTCTTCAAGGTTGCATTTATTTAATCAAAAACACAGTAAAAACAGCCAAATTGTGAAACATTATTGCAATTTAAAAGAACTGCTGTCTATTTGAATCTATTTGAAAAATGTAATTTATTCCTGCATTCAAAGCTGAATTTTCAGCATCATTACTCCAGTCTTCAGTGTCGCATGATCTTTCAGAAATCATTCTAATATACTGATTTGATGCTCAAGAAACAATACTATTGATGTTGAAAACAGTTATTATATGGAGTATTAAAAGATACAGAAGTAAACTCGCTTTATTCTCAAGGTAAGAGGCTGGATCATGAGAATGTCCTAAACCTGAAAAAACTATAAAAAATGGTTTAAAATCTGATTTGGTGTATGAAACCTTCACTAATAATGCATAAATGTCCCTTTTTAAGCCCTAGTGATGATTCAAATTGGCAAAAACCAGCCAAAGTAAACACACATCATGCTAATCCGATTAGGAGACAGTGGTCTCTTCAAGGATAAACTTCATTCCATATGCAAAATAAAGTTAAACAAATTTGTGTGAAACACTCAGCACAATTCAGGCTGAATGGAGCAGAGCCATTTTCTAAGTTTGAAGCACAAACCCAATTTCTGTTCACTGTGCTGCTCTACATCTAAACAAATCTCAAACAATCTACTAAAACATGTCAAGATGGGTCACATGGGTCAAGACTAGGTCAAGATAAAGCAGACAGACTGGAGAAAGAGCAAAGATCTAGGTCAGAGACGGATGGGTTGCTAACATAAGGTTTTGATCATGAACTGCTACAGGCAAAAGTTACAGCCACAAATGCTTAGGTAACAGAGAGCTATGAGGTTAGTTTTGCACAGATGGTCTCTGGGTGTTCAAAAAGACAAACTTTGATGTTGGCTTGACAAAGCCAAGTCTGAAAGTTTAAATTCATTGTTAAAGCTTAAAGGATTTGTTAATTTCCAGAATAAAAAATTCCTGATAATTTACTCACCCCCACGTCATCCAAGATGTTCATGTCTTTCTTTCTCCAGTCACAAAATATTATGAAAACGTTCCAGGATTTTTCTCCATATAGTGGACTTCAGTGGTTTGAAGATCCAAATTGCAGTTTCAATGCAGCTTCTCTAAACGATCCAAGCCAAGAAATTCTTATCTAGCGAAGCCATTTTCAAAAAAATAAATAAATAAATAAATAAAATAAATAAATTATTTATATACTTTTGATAAACTCTCTCATTTTCTCCTCCAACTTCAAAATCATCTGACATTGTTTTCCCTTTTTTGGTAAAACTTTCTTTGCACATTCGCTTTGCAAGCACTGGGTCAGTACTTCCGCCTACATCATGTGATTATGTACTGTGTGAGGTCGAGCTAGTGCAAGACGAGCATTTGTGGTTAAAAAGCACCGAAAATAATTGATCGCTTCACTAGATAAGACCCTTATTCCTCAGCTCGGATCGTGTAGAGCCCTTTGAAGTTGCATTGAAACTGCAATTTGGACCTTCAACCAGTCAGCTCCCATATAAGTCCACTATATGGAGAAAAAACCTGAAATGTTTTCCTCAAAAACTTTAATTTCTTTTTGACTTAAAGAAAGACATGAACATCTTGGATGACATGGGGCTGAGTAAATTATCAGGAATATTTTATTCTGGAAGTGAACACTGTGTCAGAACATCCTAAAGAAGAAGAAGAGGAGTCTAGACATTAACAGGTCAAAGGTCAAAAGTGAAGGTTCACGTACCGTAGAGCTAACGTGTATGTGCCCGGCTGTCTCTGGCTCTCTCGGATCAGATAACTTCCTTCAGCCACACTGAGCAGTTGGTCGGCTTCCTCTCTGGAGATCATCCCATGGTACCTTCACAAGAAACCAATCAAAGAGAGAATATTAATAAGACCGCAGGTCTGACTCCTGAATTTGCTGACTTAAACACTGGGGATCCATATCAGTCCACACCGACAGAATCTGAACTTGGGTAATGAAACTCACTCTCGTCCATAGTACTTTGGCCGATTCTCCACCTGCAAACACAAGAGAGAGAGATCATTACTAATTTAACAGTTAAGCAATGAAAGACTTCATTATTGTTCAGGAACACACATATCACTAGAGAACATCGCAGTCCACAGCACTATGACAGATTTTATTAAGACTAAGTAACTTAAATTTAGATTTAAACTAAGACTAAGTAACAATCTAAGCCTAATAATTAAAGGATACACATACAGTCATCAACACACATCAATAAACACAAACATAATGTTGACTCAAGTTTAATTATTTTATCAAGAGTGATACAGAGTTTCATGAGGGACATGAAAATACCAGGGACAAGCTGCAAAATATAGGGAGCAGTGTGCATTTACTGATAAACTGGAACACACATACATATATATATATATATATATATATATATATATATATATATATATATAAAGGCAATGTTGCTCCACTACTTGGGTGTGATGACCCCTTCCTGGGACAAAAGCCCTCTAGGGTAAACTCATCCCAGCTGCTTTGGCAGAATATGTAAAATACATGTGATATCATTTTTAATAATTTATGTCTATGGAAAAGGTGCCATGAATGTAAAAAAACTAACCCAATTTTCTATGTAAATTTATGCATTTTGACAGTTTAATTGAATAATTGAATAAAAGACAGGCAAATCAAATAATGAAACTCCAGTCAAAACCTAAAATTCTTCTATGAATTATATATAGGCCTTTATATGTATTTAATGGGATGTCATAATAGCAATAGACTATGCTCATGATATTCTACTCAGATGGCCTGTGGGTTAATAATGAAGATCTTCGAAATGTGTGTATAATTCATAGAATTATTTTTAAATAATACAGTGAATTAGAATAATTAATTCGATCAAATAATGAAAATACCAACAACAACAGGCTACTGCAAAACAAAAAGGCTACCATCAAAATTTATTTTTATTAACACAGCTATGTCATAATTATTCAACACCTATTTAACATTGCTGTTTTTTTAGTCACTTATTCGTACGGTGGGGAATAAATTTCTTAAAACACAATTAAACATTTAGAAACTCTAGAAAACTTTAGAAAACTGAATTAGCTTGAGCTGTTACACATACAATTTAGCCCATGCATGTGCTGAAGTTTAAGTAGCTAATATGTCAAAAGAGCTACGTTTTGATAAGTCAAAAGAGCCTTCACAAAAGCTATAGAGAAGAAATAACTTTATTACTTTAGAAAGTTTAAGGCTACATGAAGATTCCCAAGACATTAAAAGTTCCTAGAGACACAGCTGGCAGCCTTATTCTTTAGATTAAAATGTGTTGTACCAGAAAACCTTCGAGGGTGTTGAACAAAAAAGCACTGTATCATAAAATGTTTGATCAGAGCAACTGAGTAAAACCTGCAATGTACAGCCAAAGACTTGCAAGATGACCCCATGAAAGGATGAAAAACATTTCAATGCAGTGTATAAGAACACCACCATACAAGTATGGCCTTCATGTTGAGGCTTCTTGCCGAATACCGCTCTTGACCAAGAAGAACAAAAACGTTGACTTGAACATGCTAAGATTCATTTGGGTTGACCTGTGGAGATCTGGAAGAATGTTTTATGGAATTATGTGACCAAACTAAAACTTTTTGGACCTGTGGATCATGGTGCCAGGTGGGCCAGTCCTGTTGCAGGGGTGTTTTACTGTTGCAGGAAGTGGAAATCATGACTGTATGAAGGATATCATGGATTCTTTGAATTATCGGGCCATTTTGGCAAGAATTGTGATGCCTCTGATGCAAAGAATAAGGCTAATGATCAGTGGACTTTCCTGCAGGACAATCATCCCAAAGTGCATTTCCAAATCTACTTATGCTTGGTTCAGGGATCAGTCATAGAATGTTCTTGAGTGGCCTGTTCAGTCTCCAGATTTAATTCTCATTGAAAATATTCGGTTGAATTTAAAGAAAGCAGTGACAAAATGAAAACCAAAGATTATCAGTGATCTGAAAGCTTTTTCAGGTGAGGAATGGGCCAAGACTGCAGTAGAGAGGTGACAGAAGGAGCGTTTATTGGCGGTTTTAAAGAATAAAAGATTCTACACCAAATTTTACTTTTGGGGGTTGAATAATTAGCCGCCTTTCCACTATCAGGCCGAACGGTTCTTAGGTACAGTTCCAGTTGTGTTTCCACATGAGCCTGGATTACAAACCGTTCTCGGCCCGGTTAGACAACCGTGCCAAACCATGCTGACAGAATGTGTGTGCTAAGCAGAAGCGTGCAATTTGATCAAACAGCCAAGTAAACAGCTACGCTGCGTTCATAGCTCGTGCATTAATACTGTCAATAAATGTGGTGTGTTTTAGAAAGGCTTTACCTTCTGTGTCTGTCTCCGTTGGCATGCATATCCCCTCAGCATTTCTTGGTAACGTGATACCTGTCCTCGCATTCTGTTTATTTTATTTTTTTGTGCCAAAAGTTGTGTCCTTTTTTTTCTGTTATTTAACAAAGTAAATATCAGATAAAAAAAAAAAAAAAAAACGTAGTCCCAAAAACAGAAATACATTACAATTGCGTTACCAAGGCAACGACTGACGCATTCGTATTTACATTCCAAAAAGTTCCGTTATAAGCACCACAGTGGGAAATGAAACCGCATCCGTACTGACTGGCCCGGATTGGCACGAAATGGAACGGTTAAGCAAAGAGAACGGTTCGGTCCGACAGTGGAAAAGCAGCTATTGTGAACATAAATGTTTAGTTTTATTTTTTATTTTTCCATTATTCATCAACTTATGTTCTCAGAATTACTCAAATGTGTATTAATAAACTTTCTAAACTTGCTGATGCCTTTGTTGAATTTGTTGAAACTGCAACTGTAAATGATTTACTGCATCTACAAATCATACTAGACATAAAAGTTTTAATATGCAATAAAAATATATATTTCTAGCCAACCAAAAATAGGGTATTCCAGAGAGCCATGTAATAAATGCTGCTAATCTGGATTTTATTAAGATTAATTTAGTATTAAAGAAATTATAATGTAAGAATTATTTATTTTTAGTCAATATGCATTCTTTGTTTCAATCACATACAGTATATGCATTTTTTTGTTAATAACTAAAATCGGTCAGGATGCACTGCTTTACTCATGATCAAGATTTTTAACCATACACATTTGTAAAAATGCTATATTCATTGGTTAGCAGCAGTATGTTCCCTTACCATATACAGTGGAGAAACTATAATAGATCTAATGGGACATTTAATGTGATTTTACAGTAAAATATGGTTAAATTCACAGTTGAAGTAAACACAACAAGTTCTTACAATTTACAGTTACAGTTCATTTATAAAAAAGCTACTCTGGCATTCCCAGAATTGTTTATTGCATTATTTTTTAATGTCATGTCATTTGTGTTACCATGATTGTGTTTTGTATTTGTGTGAATGGCACTGTGTACATTTTATATATTATTATTCACTTCGGTTTATGGAAAAGCTGTTTGTGATGAACCTGTGTTTTTATGGTTATCAGTATGCTATAATGGTAAAAGCTGATTTGAATGATTTGGATCATTAACATTACTTCAGATAATAAAATGTTTACTGTAAAATTTGTAGATTTTTTTTGTAGCATCTCTTTATCACCAAATGGACTGTGCATAGCCAAAATATTGACATTACGAATTACAGTGTAAAGACAAAATAACTAACAAAACACCACATGAATACATTTGATAAACATTCGTTGGTGACATTTAACCCTTGATCCAACAATCAGCAGCGTAAAGCCAACACTCAAATAAATTACCATAACAATCCCCACAACACCCTCCTGAATGATTAACCTTGAGCTTAGAGAGAATCGAGCAGCAATGAATTCACAAAGCATCCTCATCTGCTCTTCCCTTCCCCCATACAGCCTTCGTTTCTCCAACACTCATCTCTTACAGGAAACACAAACGCAGGGCAGAGAAACAGTGGTGTGTTCATGAGTGTATACATGTGAGCAGGTTTACTACGGGGATTCTGACTAAAATATATTTGTGAACAATGACATGAGACAAACAAAAGTTGTACACAATGGAAAATCCAGAGCATAACACAGCTGAGATATATCCATCCAGGAGGAATGAACCAACCGATGCAGTTTGGTAATGAAACACAGCACCAGACAATGAGAAGTGTCAGACAGTGAATGAATGACTGTTTCTGGGTAAATGGGATGTGGGATGGAATAACATCGCTTCCTGATGAGAATAAAGGCGGAAAGTGTTTTGTAAAGCAAGGTTGTGTGTTTATGTGTGTGTGAAGCGCACGTGCGCGGTTGCAGGTGAGATGACCGACAGGGTAATAAAACCAGCTAATGATGGGAATCAGCAACACTATAGAGCTAATCAATCACTGAAAGCCAGAGTTTAACAGTCAAAGGGCCCGTGCGTGCGTGTATGTGCTGAATGTGTGCGAGTGTGTGTGTGCTGAGTGCGCGCTATTTGCTGTATGAAGAATGAGAGCGTCTGATTTCTGTCTGGGTTTCTCTATCAGCATCCTTAAACGCTAATATCAGCAATGACCAGGTGACATCAGAAAAATGAGGCAATTGTTTCACACATTTTCACCCAATTTCTCACCTCATTTATAATGTTAATTTTATTACATTTGTTCTCTCTTATTTTGGAAATCAGGAAAAACGGGACATCAAAATTGGCCCCATTTACTAGAATGAATGTTCCTGCTCTTAATGAGCACAATTCATCAGTTCTTGTTATTCTAAATAGACTGAATGTTTCAAAAAGAACTACATTTACATGTGCAGTTACAGTAAAGCTACTGATTCTTTTTTTTTTTTGACAAAATGCATAATCAATGAAGGATTAAATAAACATGTCAGATTACTCTGCACTCTATTTGATAAAAATCAAAGCATTAATAATGTGAATTATTACAGTTTATGTGAACACTAATGATGTAAGATATTATTACAATTTAAAACAACTATTTTCTATTGTAATATATTTTAAAGGAGTTCACTTCCAGAACAACAATTTACAAATTATTTACTCACCCCCTTGTCATTCAAGATGTTCATGTCTTTCTGTCTTCAGTCGTGAAGAAATTATGGTTTTTGAGGAAAACATTTCAGGATTTTTCTCCATATAATGGACTTCATTGGTGCTCCGATTTTGAACTTCCAAAATGCAGTTTAAATGCAGCTTCAAATGGCTCTAAACGATCCCAGCCGAGGAAGAATGGTCTTATCTACCGAAACGATCTGTCATTTTTTTTTTTCGCAAAATAAAAAATTGTATACTTTTTAAGCACAAAAGCTCTTGTAGCACAGGCTCTGGGATGCGCGTCCACGACGCTACATACTATTGAATCACGTCGAAAGGTCACGCGGAACTACAGACCCAGTGTTTACAAAGCGAACACGCAAAGACTAAGAAAGCACAAGTAAGTCAAACACTGTTTACAAACTAAAAGGTACAATGATGTTGGACGATTCTGAAGTTGTAGGAGAAAATAAGATGGAGTTTTTCACCATACTCTACCTTTCTGAGCCGGAGTACACAGACGATGAACTTAGATGCTTAAAAAGTATACAAATTTTTATTTTTTGAAAAAAAAAAAAAAGACAGATCGTTTCGCTAGATAAGACCCTTCTTCCTTGGCTGGGTTCATTTAGAGCCCTTTGAAGCTGCATTTAAACTACATTTTGGAGGCTCAAAATCAGGGCACCAATAAAAGTCCATTATATGGAGAAAAATCCTGAAATGCTTTCCTCAAAAACCATAATTTCTTTATGACTGAAGACAGAAAGACATGAACATCTTGGATGACAAGAGGGTGAGTAAATAATTTGTAAACTGTTGTTCTGGAAGTGGACTTCTCCTTTAATACATAATTTATTCCTGTGGCCAAAGCTGAATTTTCAGCACCATTACTCCAGTCTTCAGTGTCACATGATCCTTCAGAAATCATCCTAATATGCTGATCTGATGCTCAAAAAAACATTTCTGATTATTATCAATGTTGAAAACGGTTGCGCTGCTAAATATTTTTGTGGAAATTGATACTTTTTTCCAGAATTCTTTGATGACAAGAAAGTTCAAAAGAACAGCATTTATTTAAGAACAGAAATGTATTGTCTTTATTCTAAGTAACAAATCAGTGCATCTTTTCTGAATAAAAGAATTAACTTATTAAGAATAAATAAATTAATTAATTAATTAATTAATTAAATCAATCAATTAACACACCTTTATATGTCAAAAATGTTGACTGAAATTAAGTTTAGTGTGCATTTAAAAGTACAGTTAAAAAAAGGTCTAAAATCATGCACTATAATGTCTTGACTGAATATCTTAGGTTACAGATTTAGATCATCCTTTCAGAGATGAATCCCCCATAACACTTTATTTTGAAGTGCCCATATTACGGATTTTTTAAAATTACCTTCCATGCAGGGTGTAACACGTAAGTGAATGAAAACACCACGCAAATTTTTAAATCTGAAAGTGCACCATGTTTAGAGTTATTAAAAGAACGAGTTGACTCTGAATTATTTACATGAGTCACTTTGAAAACGAATCCCAAGCTGATTCATGTTGACATCAACATGAAACACTAGCACAGTGAAGACGCTGTGCTCTGCACAGTGAGGGTAAATCCGTTAGGGTACGGTTAACTTTACAAAAATAGGTAAAACAGCGACGTAGGGTGATTTTGAAGTTGGAGTACAAAATTAAATGGGAGTTTTTCGACTATCTTGAACCGGAGAGCACAGAATTCACATGCACGTCGCAGAGCTAGACAAGATGAACAATTGTGGTTAAAAATATATATGTATAAATATATATATATATATATATATATATATATATATATATATATATATATATATATATATATATAAAATGTATAAATATTAATTTTTTTATGAAAATGACCTATCGTTTTGCTAGATAAAACCCTTATTCCTTGGTTGGGATTGTTTAGAGCCTTTTGAAAGTGCAGTGAAACTGCATTTTTAACCTTCAATCCATTGAGCACCACTGAAGTCCACCATATGGAGAAAAATCCTGTAATGTTTTCCTTAAAAAAATGTAATTTCTTTGTGACTGAAGAAAGAAAGACATGAACATCTCAGATGACATGGGGTGAGTAAATAATCTGTAAATTTTTATTCTGAAAGTGGAGCAAACCTTTAAAAATGGTTGCTCTCATGTACAATGTAGCATGCAAAGTGCGTATTTAGTTGTGTGTGTTTGTGTTCGCTCCGCACAGCTTGTAGGTCTCGGTCTAACTGGCTAACAGTAATATCTGTTCACTCGCAGTTGTCTAGAAACGTGTCAATGAATAGTGAATGTTTGTTGTTGTTATTGCTTGTCGAGTTCTGATAAAGAATAGAGCAAAACATTGGTGTACAAACTGCAGTGCTTTATCAATACAGTTCTGCATTGGGCTAACGCATATACCATGGCTGTTTGGGTGTTTAATGTATTGGTGATGGGCGTTCCATCTCTGAAATGCGCTGCACTCAGTAGACCAATCACAACAGACTGGGTCATCGGACCAATCACCACCGATTAACGTCACGCAAATGAGGGGGGTCTGGAAAAAATAATTTTTGAGCCAACCAGTTGGGAGTCGCTAAGCAAATATGCAAAAATGCATATAAGACAATGAAAGTGTTTTTTGACCTTGCATGCATGTCTGCCTGTTGTTGGGAACTTCCAAAACCAAATTATGAACCTTTCATTAACAATAGGGGCACATTAGGAACACTCCACTTTTTCTGCTAATAGCTTAACATAGATCATTGAATCAGATTAGACCGTTAGCATCTCGCTCGATGCTAACGGTCTAATCTGATTCAATGATCTATGTTAAGCTATTAGCAAAAAAAGTGGAGTGTTCCTTTAAGGTGTCCTTGTTACACGTTACATGTACTTACTATCATAAAAACAATTAATTATGCATTATTGCATGCAAGTAACCCTAAGCCAAACCCTAATTTTAACCTAAACCATATAGTAAGTACATGTAGTTAATTAATATTACACAGTAGTTAAATGTATAATTACACTGTAACAAGGACACCTTAATATAAAGTGTAACCGAATCTCCTTTAAGACAGAATTACATAACAGGGAATGAAGGTTGGGTTTTCCTTCACACATGAATACACATGCTTGATAAATCAGAAGAAAACTCCTCATATCAGATCTAACTCCTATCATTTCAGATGTATGTGTATGTGTGTGTGTGTGTGTGTGTGTGTGTGTGTGTGTGAGTGCAGGACAGACTGCTCCTGGCTTCAGTCATAATGAACAGAAATCTCTGCAGCTCTCTACAGGAACACAGATCAGCAGAGAGACGACACACTGAGATCCTGAAGACAGCACAATCCATTCACACACACACACACACACACACACACACACACACACACACACACACAGCCAGACACTGCATCTCCCTACATCAGGATTAAACACAGCCTACAACACAACATGCTTTGAAAACATGGTGATGGTGCATTGAGAACATACAACATATGCTAGCTTTCTACAGAGAACTGACACTTTATATACTGTCTGAATTAGACAACTAGTTCTAATCAAGTAATCAGACTAACATGATAATTGAAAGAAAAAAAATACTATCATTTATAAATCATGAAAAATCCACGAAGCGTTAATGAGGATTAAGCTGAAGCTCGCTACAATGCGCAATTCAATTACAAGAAGAAAGGACAAACTCACTCTGCACTAATGAAATCTGATAAGGGGGTGAAATCAGAACCTTAATAGTTTGGTCACAGACAGTCTGAATGAAAGCAGCAGGACGGCAGCATCTGTGAGGGTAAGGCTCATTTCTTTAACACTTTACATGGAGGGCAGACTGAGGTTCACATTCAAATAAGGGAAATTCTTTTCTGTTGTGTGAATTTAGTCACTCTAGCTGATAGTGCTAGAATAACAACAACACACTGTAAAATGTTCAAAATGTTTACATAAAAAAAACCCCATAAATGCTACAGTTAAAACCACATATGGTGGGGAAAGAATCCAGAAGTCCCTGGAATTTTATTTTATCTGCAGATGTTTTGTTTCTTCTTCATCAAGACTCTTGATAAAAAGGAAGCCCAAATGCTTAAAGGAGAAGTTCACCTCCAGAACAAAGATTGACAGATAATGTACTCACCCCCTTGTCAGCCAAGATGTTCATGTCTTTCTTTCTTCAGTTGTAAAGAAATTGTTTTTTTTAAAGGAACACTTTTAAGGATTTCTCTCCATATAGTGGACTTCAATGGTGCCTGTGAGTTTGAACTTCCAAAACGCAGTTTAAATGCAGCTTCAAAGGGCTCTAAATGATCCCAGCCGAGGATTTATCTAGCAAAACAATCTGTTATTTTCTGAAAAAATTTACAATTTCTAAACTTTTTAACCTTAAATGCTTGTCTTGTCTAGATCTGCGTGAACTCTGTGTATTCTGGTTCAATACAGTTAGGGTATGCCGAAAAACTCGTTCACTTTGTAAACACTGGGTCGGTACTTCTGCAACGATGTAGGACAATTTTGAAGTTGCAGGAGAAAATGAGATGGGAGTCTTTCCACATACCCTAACTGTATTGACCCGGATTACACAGAGTTTGCATTAGGGCTGTCAAACGATTAAACGTGATTAATCACATACAAAAAAAAAAAAAAGAGTTTGCCTAATATATGTGTGTGTATTGTGCGTGATTATTATGTACATACAAACATTCATGTAGATATTTAAGAAATATTTACAAGTATATGTTTTTATTATCATTTTTATATAATTTATATTTTATAAAAAAAATACATAAACAACATATTTCTCTTAAATATATACATTAATTTGTGTGTGTTTAAATATATATAATTACACACAGTACACACACACATACATTAGGCAAACTCAAACTTCTATTTTGTATGCGATGACACAATTATGTAATCGTTCAAAGACACAACCACAAAAAACGAAATAAATAAATCCACTTACATTATTCTGCTTGCTTAAGGTGCGCGTGTGTGAGAGAGAGTGTGTTTTTCCTACAGGTTATCTTAAGCTTTTTTTTTTTTTTCCCCATTGTTTTAATGTAATTTTTTTATATATATATTTAAAGAAGAAACTATATATAAAAATATGGCATGTTGCTTCAAACAATAAAAAAATTTGCTTTGTTTCAAAGCTATTCAAAACATCATTCAATGTAAATTGTGATAATCATAATTAATAATCGCAATTACAATTTCAAGGTAATAATCGGCAATTACGATTTTTGTCATAATCGTGCAGCCCTAATGTGATTAACTGTTTGACAGCCATAGTGTGCATGCACATTGCAGAGCTAGACAAGATAAGCATTTGAGGTTAAAATGAATATAACTTTTAAATATTTTTTATGAAAACAACCAATTGTATTGATAGATAAGACCCTTCTTCCTCAGCTGTGATCGTTCAGAAGCCCTTTGAAGCTGCATTTCAACTGCATTTTGGAAGTTCAAACTCGGGGCACCATTGAAGTCCATATAAGGAGAGAAATCCTGAAATATTTTCCTCAAAAAACATAATTTCTTGACAACTGAAGCAAGAAAGACATGAACATCTTGGATGACAAGGGGGTGAGTAAATTACCTGTAAATTTTCGTTACGTAAGTGAACTTCTCCTTTAAGTGAAGCATCCAGTGAGTTGCGTGCGGTGCCGGACTGGGCTTCAGACTCTGTGTGTGTGTGTGTGTGTGTGTTTAAGGACTCTGGTCACTGATTTGCATGCTCTGAATAATAATAAAAAAAAAAAAAAAAAAAAAAAATTGCAGGGCCTTTTGAAGGGGATTAGACAGGGTTAAAGCTCTTGCCACAATAACCCTCCACCCTGCACAGGGGTGATGCGCTTTACAGGAGCAGATAAGTGGCCAGCAGCCCAGAGCAAGAAACGCTCCAGAACGAATCCTTAAGAAGCCCTTGAGATAAACATGAAGAGCAGTGTGCATCTGTTTAATGTTAATCCACCGTTAATTAATACGCCGTCCAGTCGGCTGGGGCGGGGCGTGGGGGGGATGGGGTCCATGTCTGCGGGTAAAATACCTGCTGAATTGTGCTAACAGCAGGAGACCCCATCCCACCGTCAGCAGATCAACATCTTATTAAAACTCCCTCCACAGACGCAGACGTCTGCGCCTTTAAAGAGTCACTACAGCATACGGCTTACTGGCAGAACATGTTCTTTATCATCAATCAGAACATCAAAATATGTAAAGCACAGACACACTAAAAGATCTGTAGTGATACAGCGTTCACACCAATATACCAGTAGACACAATTAACCGACAGAGATTTTGGACTATTATGTCTATCGTGGTTACACACTCATGTGACACTGCTGTGATACGTGATCATGAAAACTTGTCATTTGCATGTGTTTTAAGCATTGTAGTTAAAAAACAAATGATTTTAAGCTACTAAATTACAATCAACAGCGAAAAGAGAACTCATCTCTCTATAAAAGACAGCGACTACACTCTTAAGAACCTTCTTAAGAGTTTAAGAGAACCTTCTTTCACCATAAAGAGCCTTTTGTGAATCAGAAAGGTTCTTCAGATGTTAAAGGTTCTTTATGGAACCATTTAGACAAAAAAGGTTCTTTTATGGCATCGTGAAGCACCTTTATTTTTAAGAGTGTATTTCTGAGTGCTTTTAGAGAAGCGCACACGTGAAGATGGTGCTCATACAGCGTAGAAGTACTGAACTCAGTTATTTTTGCTGCTTTATAGCCCTGGAACAATTAAATACACACACTTGTATGTGCCAAAATGCCCGTCTTTGCAAGCATCCTCGTAAACACAGTAGGTCATAAGTGAAAGCAAACAGCTGAGAAAGAAAACACATAACAGTAGGCCTATACTGGAGCTCTTAAAGTGACAGCAGTCTAATATTCCTGCTGTCTCTCATTCGTTAATCAAACAACAAGAGAACATCTCTCACTGCTCAAAACTACATCACTTTTGCAACTTTAATTAGTGTATTTTTAATTTACACAGTGTGCATTATACATTGTTTTCTTATACATTTGATTACTTTATACAATATTTGTAGCATGCCTTATTTATTCATTCTGCTGTAGTTGCTTTTGTCCTGTTGCTTGTAATTAGTTTCTTATTGCTTTTTAATCACATACTGTTTATTTATCTTTAGTGATCTTGAGTTGTTGTTTTTTTTTTTTTTTTTTTTTTTTTGTTTTTTGTTTTTTATTTAGGCTAATTTTAGTTTTTTTGTGATATTGACACTGGTGACAAGAATCTATGGTATAAAAATTTTTGATATCATAAAGACCTTATTTAAAGCAAAAATAACTATATTGTGATTTTTTATTGTTACTATGAAATAAAATGACTTACATCGTGGTCTTATCGCCCACCCCAGCAGCAGAATACGGGTAGTTGACAAATATCCAGTAAAAACACTTTTTTTTTTTTGTAAAAGACCATTTTTAAAAAAGAAATGCATATATTTGCATGAAGTGTGAAGTCTGATCTTTGAGAAAATATAAAGGGTCCCTAACTTTGTCAATTCCTTCATTGTTTTTATTTTTGTTTGTTTGTTTGTTTTTTACATTTTTACTGAACTGTACCATAAATTTGTCTTATGGTGTGACACAGCACTAATCAAGGAAAAAACATACTCTTAATAATATATAAATAGCATGAGGGAGATTTATCTTCATTGGTAGACACTTATTTTCATGTAATGTTATTTATGTAATATAAAATTATAGTTAACATAATTTTTCCCCATGACTTGTTGAACAACTTTAAGAGAAACTTTGACAACAAGACAAACTTTGCTGTCTTGTGTTCAAAACCGCTAAAATTCAGTCTCATAGTCACTCTAGAAAATAACAGTATGTTACTGAAACTCTTCTAGAACCCCTGCTGCATGTGCGGCACTGCTAAATATCATTGGTATTTATGATACAGCTAAATATTATTGATATTTGATTGAAACTATATTCATTAAGATGTGAATGCATTCCTGTGGTGTGACAGTACAGCCGTCACACCGGAAGACATTTTCTGTCACACCATAGGATGTTTCAGCCTTTTGTATCAATTAATGACCTTGCTATTCTGAGTTAACCTGTCATTAGCGGTTTGCGAGACACATTTGCATAATTTTCCATGATTATGATCTAACATTGCTTTAAATTAAAAATATAACTTAGTGATGTCACACCAAAGGACAACAAAACGTAACACTTTTCTAGTGATTCCAAAAAAGTTAAATATTTGAACAATTCTGAGACAAAGATGTACAATGTCCACATGTCATGGGCTTGACAGGGGGCTTCATGATCATAAATGGGGTCTTTCAAGTAAAGTTTTCTCTGGAATTGGTCGATTTAAAAGCAGGATATTGTGTCACACCAGCGGATATGGGTTTCAGAGACAAAATGTATCAAGTTCCTACGGATGGTATGGATGCTTTTCTTTTTAATTTATAAAAGTTGTAATTTACTGAACCATGCTTGAGACAGTCACACCATAGGACAATTTTGACATAAAAAAAAAAATAAATAAATAAAACTGCAGCTTTTATAACAGTTCCATGCAAGACAAAGAAATGTTTAATGATTTACAGCATTTTAAATAATGGCAGTATTAATTATATTTATTTTTATCTTGTGGGACAGTGAAAATGCCATGTCACGTCAGCAACACATATATACTGCTATGCATACTATATCAATAGTATAGTAGAAAAGAGTAGAAATATATAATGGTAAAGAATGGTAAGAATAGAAAATATAATGGTAAATTTCATGAAACCTGTCAAGAAATATCCAGGTCCTATTTGATCACAAAACTGAAAGGAAAAAATAAGACACTGTATATTTAATGATTTTTACCATTTTTCAGATTTTTCATGACAATTAAGAGCAGATTTCCTCCTGTTCCTTTTCTTTCACCATCAAAAATAAAAATAAAATAAATATCATTTTCATTACTGCAATCAATCAATCATTTAATTGCATCATCATGTTATTTGTTGTGCTGCTTAAAATGTATGCTGATTTAAATAGGAAAAATAAAAAATTGTAATACAGTCATTTTTACTGGTGATAAATGTGTTTCATTGTCAGGAAAATAATGTCACAACATCACCAAAAGTCCTAAAGAGGTTTCATTTTCTGTTGAAAATAAATAAATACAAAAATAAATAAATAAACAGTACAGTACTTGTTTTGGCACCTATAATTTGTTTACTTAAAAATAATAATAATAATAATAATAATAAAATAGTCAAAAATAATGAAAATAATATTACAATGTCACAAAAAAAACGTTATATAAGAGGTTTCATTTTCTTAAGAAAATACATATAAATAAACATTTAAGTAAACCAGCACAGTATTTATTGTGCTGCCTGTAATTCATGTTTACTTAGAATTAAAACAACAACAATAATTATAATAATAATAATAATAATAATAAATGTCATAAAAATTATGAAAATAATGTCACAATGCAAAATTTAAAAAAAAAAAAAAAAAAGTTTAAAGTTTGACATTTTTTGCCATTTTTGTCATGTTTTTGCGAGTTGCATTTAAAAGAAACATAAATTATGTTCAATTTCTTGCACAGAGCAATCGTTTCACTTCATAAGACCTCAATATATCATCAGGAACCACTGAGATTCATTTTTTTGTTCCTTGACATGCTTTTTTTTTTAAATCTCAAATACGTGCTGTTGCTGACTTGGATTTTATGAATCACCAAGGAACACAGTTACAGCTGAAAATCTTCTGTACTGTTCTTCTAAAGAAAGTCATCTTGGATGGCCGGGGGTGAGTAAATTAACAGCAAATATTCATTTTTGGGTGAACTACCCCTATAATTCTGGTTTAAAAACAACCTTAATATTATCAATACCGATATGATCACCAGCAAATTACGAATCCCTGATATTATCATCAAATAATCTACCAAATAGCAACTAATAGTGACTGACAGATTTTATAATAGTTTATTTATAAGGAAGCTGATGATAAAACACCTGCAGACTGTGAGGGGGAAGGGCCTGAGTTTAAATCTTTAACCTCATCTCTAAACGCAGCGCTGGACCGCAGGCAGTTTCCTTCACAAACACGAGATTATCATGATACAGATGAATAATTCAAAAGCACCATCTCTCTCGCTCCTTAATTACTGCCACTAATATCAGCCCGACTAATGGAGCAGTGCTGGGCGCAGATTCTGCTCTGCCGCTTCTCCGGTCTTTATATTGCATCTCGTCTCTGGAGGTTACCACAAGTCTAGACCATCATGCAATTAAGAGCTGCATTTGTAATTCAATGAAGATGGGTGACCTAAATTACATCCCGGATGAACTTAAAACATTTACCATGTGTAAAAATATCAACAATGTTTATGAACTGAGGGCTATTACTGAACAAAACAGCACAGGACATGGTCAACAAAAGCATTCTGACTAGAGTAACCAATCCTGAAATACTAAGATAGCGGATTTTGGTAGGAGTCATGCATTTGTCTTCCTCCAGGGGGCGCTTGGAGGTTCAAAAAAACGAATTAAAAATTTCTCAAGTGTTTGTCTTTTTGGTAAAGTCATGTTTTTGTCATTTTGAAAACATTTGAATGCCAAAAACCTCAATAGCATAAATGTGTTAAAATTCGTTTATTTATGTAATATTTAAATTCGAGTGGCTTAATCAAAGGCTGTATCACTCACCTCAGATATGCAGGTGACTCTGCGTGGATGTGGCGCCTCCTGCTGGAGCTGGTACACTATTACAACAAAATACTATAAGCATTTCAGAAGGACAACGTGTCTTATAAATACAGAGAGATATGGAAATTAAGGAAAACAACTGTTTTGAAAATCATAGTTATGAGGTGATATCTAAATGCATTTTTCCATATTATAGATGCTTCTTTTTCTAGCAAGATGCAGAGAAATAACTATTTGTTAGTTTACGTTTCTAGTAGAATTATGTTCACCTGTGAAATGTTACTGCAAACTGTTACAATATATACTTTTATATAACACTTTTATACGTTACTGTATTAAAAAGTACACTTACAGTAGGATTTCCACACAGGTGGTCTGTACTCATCATTATCTGAGAAAAATAAGAGACAATGTTCAATAAAAAATTTAAATGCATAAAAATCATACGTATTTTTGCACATCTGTAAAAAGAAGAAGAAAGCAACAGAATTCCCCAAAAGTGCCTAAACAATAATAATTTTAGCAACTTAACCTTAACTTGATTTCTTCATTATTTTAATGTCCAGAGATCTGGCAGTGGAAATGAGTATGAAGCCAGAGCAAACATCAGCAGTAGGCTACACTTCACATGAACCTCATGTCTGTGTATTGGCTGTGTGAGACTGCCATCTGCTGCTAAACGGTAGAATTTGCAGGGGTTTCTTAAGTATTTTTAACAAAGATCTCTTTTTTTTGCATTTTACTTAAACTTTTTTGTATTACTATAACGTTTATTACGATTCTATTCCTTTTGTTTTACAATGCAAGTCACAGACAAACTAAATATAATATTAATTCATAATTTCATTATCAAAAATACAGTAAAAACAGTAATAATGTGAAATAATATTGCTATTTAAAATGTTTTCTATTTTTAAATATTTTAAAATGTAATTTATTCCTGTTTTCAAAGCTGAATTTTCAGCATCAAATCAGCATATTAGAGTCTATTACATTACAATATTACAGTTTTTAACTGTTTTTGATCAAGTAACTTCCTTCAAGAACATTAAAAAAAAGCCACTCCAAACTTTTGATTGGTAATAAATAAATATAAAGAACATTCTTAAAAAAATAAATAAATAAATAAAAAAAAATCATCTTGCTGTCAGCTTAACTACATTTGTGACCCTGGTCTTAAGTAGCACGGGTATATTTGTAGCAATAAATAACACATTGTATGGGTCAAAATTATTGATTTTTCTTTTATGGCAAAAAAATCATCAGGATATTAAGTGAAGATCATGTTCCATGAAGATTCTTTTGAAGAATTTTTGTAATATGCATTGCTAAGAACTTAATTTAGGCAACTTCAAAAGCGATTTTCTCACTATTTTGATTTTTTTTTTTTTTTTTTGCACCCTCAGATTCCACATTTTCAAATAGTTTGATCTTCGCCTAATATTGTCCTATCCTAACATTCATCATAACCATACATCAATGGAAAGCTTATTTATTCAGCTTTCAGATGATGCATGAACCTCAATTATAAAAATAAAAAAAAATCCTTATGACTGGTTTTGTGTTCCAGGGTTGCATTCCGTCCAGCAAATTTATTCAGACACACTACTGAAATTTGTATCCTATTCAAATATTTATTAATATACAACAAATTTTAAATTTACTTATTGATTTTTTTTTTTGTAGATAGATAGATAGATAGATAGATAGATAAATAGAACAATAACCAAATGTATGCAAAAATAAAACCAAACGCTATATAATAATGATATAAAATGATATATTTTGCACAGGATAGCATTTTCAGGGGTGTTTCCGAATAAATTTGCAGGCAGAACTGACACTAAGACGTTTCTGGTTCTTCGGAGTATTCATTATAGGATTGATGAATACTAGCAGGAAAACCCTGATGAAATACCCTGCTGTAAGCACTTCATGAACAATAGAGCACAGGAGAGGGAGAGGCCCTTCACATTACTCCTGACTTCAAAAAAACCTGGCCCCGCTCCACAATACTGCGGTCCTGCTCATTACACTAACTCACTCTCACTCTCTCGGAGGAAAGACCCTCTGACAGTTTCCTCTTCCTTTCACAGAAACATCCAAAATAGAAAAAAACCCTTCTATTATGTTCATCACAAAAGGTACAGCCAAGTGTAAAGCATTTGAATATATTCAAGGAATCTGAACAAAAGAGCAGTAGGAGTCTGTGTGTGTGTAATAAAGTGATGGACAAGAGTTTAACACCATAAATTAAGATACATCTTCTAACAGTCACACACTGACTACTCATATCTGTGTGTATGATTCAGCAGTACATATTAATAGAAAATGGCTGCTTCCTTATCCAGAGATAACAGAGCAAACATATTTCTTCTCCATGACTTCAACAAGTGGCATATTGAGCTCAGGCAGTCATATGCCCATATATATTTGAGTATTTAATATATAATATAACCACAAGCATGTTTTCAGTCAGGTTTTAGGTTAAAACTGAAAGAATTAGTCTAAATTTAGATGCGTTTCATTGCAAGTTTTTAATTTTTAATCAACTTCACGAGTAATTTTGATAATTGGTCGAAATGGTAATTAAAATATTTTAAAAGACGTCACAGCACACGTAACATTTATTTTCGTCACCGTTCCGATTTATTAATCATTTACCTGTTGCCATGAAGGACAACGTGCACTATTATAGCGTGACCACCTCAACAAAGCAAATACTGAAGATGAGGAGAAACAAAAGAGAAGAAGAACCGGTTTGCCTTTTGTATCATTAGAATAACGACAGACTGCAGGATGAAGCCAAAGTTATTTTGACAACATGATCTCATTGTGAATCAGCACTGGAAGTGTGTTTGTATACACGCAATAAAATCAAAACACTGTTCAGTAAAACTGAAAATGATACAATTCTTGATATTATCAGCCGCAGGGTCAGCTAAAGTCATTGTATTCCTCTATGAAATCGATTTGTGCGTGTGTTTTGCTTTCACAAACAAACACACAGCAATATGTTGTCATCAAACTCCACATAAAAGCAATCAATTGAGATCGACTCACCGAACACATGGATGGCCATTGCAGTCAGTGATCCGGATGAACAAAGCTATGAATTACAGACACCTTATACAGCTATTCTATAAAGAATGAGTCTGATTCTATCACAAATAACCTTATATTTTGGAGGAGGGGGATAATGGTGAATTGTCCAATGTGGGAATCCTACATAAGCGATGTTGCAAGCTGTTGCCGAGCTAAACTTTCATTCCCACCGACTCCAACAGCAACAACTTAACGCCGACCGCGGGTAAACGCATGTGCGCTGTGATGAGAGGTGACCCGGTACGAGCAGCAGATCCGGACCGGTAGCTGTATTGAGCGCTCTGTGTGTGTTTGCTGCAGGTCTGGAGCTCTGATTCACTCCTTACATCCCAGCACCGAAGTCGCCATCTTGTGAGACCACATGACCTGATCCACACACGCGCGCGCTCTTCCTCAGGGACTGCAGCCTCCTCATGGCGCGTTACCATGGAGACCCCCTCTCTGTGACGAGATGATGCTGAACACGTCATAATATAAGATAACTTCATACACTTACACGTCTCAAACCTTGGGTGTAAAGAATTCATGTTCACATGACTTGCGTGTATAAATGCAGAGAGTTTGTCTTTGAACAGAATAGTAAACAGTATTATTTGGTATAAAAATGAGATAATTATTCATAAATTAATATTCCCATTGATTTGGACATATTTGGACAATATAACGTTTTGATTACATACAGTTAAAGTCAAAGTTTTTTGTTTTGTTTTGTTTAGTGATAGTTGTTCATGAGTCCCTTGTTTGTCCTGAACAGTTAAACTGTTCTTCAGAAAAATCCTTCAGGTCCCACAAATTATTTGTTTTTTTTAGAATGTTTGTGTGTTTGAACCCTTTCCAACAATGACTGTACGATTTTGAGATCCATCTTTTCACAATGAGGACAACTGAGGGACTCATATGCAACTATTAAAGAAGGTCCAAACGCTCACTGATGCTCCAGAAGGCAAGACAATGCATTAAGAGCTGGGGGGTGAAAACTTTTTGAATTTGAAAATCAGGGTAAATTTTACTTATTTAGTCTTCTGGGAAACATGTAAGTATCTTCTGCAGCTTTTGAAGGGGAATACTAAATGAAAAAACAAACAAACAAACAAACAAAAAAAACAAGGGACACACAAACAACTATCACTAAACAAAACAAAAAACAAACAAACAAACAAACAACAACAAAAACAGGATCATTCAGGTAAGAACACAGTAGAATCAAGTGCATGTAAACTATTGAACGGGGTCATTTTTATAAATTCAGCTATTATTTTCTCTTATGGACTATATGTAAATGTCTTTAATGTATAATATATCTTATTCAGGTCAGTACTAAACAAAAAATAATAATTAACTATAATAATTAATAACTATAATAACTACAATAATTATTAATTAATTAATAATCATATAATAATTAACATTCTGAAAGGTGTATGTAAACGTTTGACTTCAGCTGTATGTATAAAGAAATTATTTCTCAGCTATAGGCCCACAAAGATCTAAGATCTAACTTTGTACAATAAATCAACACCAAAACTGGTCTGTGACCCAAGTAAACATTATATTGTAAGTAAAGTCTTTTATCAATGATGAGTCATTTATTTCTTGAATGGGTCTGCATTGGACTCAAAACGACAACAAAAACAACAAAAGGCGTAAAAGGCGTAAAACGTTTATATAGCATACAAATTTATGCATTCACAACCAGTTTGCAGAAACAAAATAGTTAGGCCTACAAATTGCCATGAGAGCATGTTGGATTCAGCAGTTAAAAAGCTGTGCAGAAACACCAACTTGGATGAATTATATATGTATAAGTTCTTAGCAATGCACATTACTAATCAAAAAATAAGTTTTGATATATTTACGGTAGGAAATTTACAACATATCTTCATGGAACATAATCTTTACTTAATATCCTAGTGATTTTTGGCATAAAAGAAAAATCAGTCATTTTGACTGTTTAAGACTGTGCTGCTTAAGACTGGTTTTGTGGTCCAGGGTCACATATATAATTCATCTTAGCAAAAAAGGTACAAAAGCTGTGACTGGGGGAAAAGCTTTTCAGAAGGTATATTTTTGTACATTTTTACATCAAAGGGTGCATATTAGTACCCTAACTGCACATATTTGTACCTAAATTATGCATAGCACCCTTTGAAAGGGTACATCCTCAGTGCTTTCGTACTTCTTTTTATTTTTTCAGATAATGTACTTCAATAAATAAATACAGATATATATGTGAATTTTGAGGTAGGCTAGATAGTGCTGCAAAATGGTTACAAAATGCCAAAGCAGTATGCAAAGATTTATTCAGTCCATTCATATTTTGCACTTTCAGTATATACAAATGTGTGAGAGTAAGAGTGGTCTTATAAATACACGTCTCAGTATGCCTTCCCCAAATAATACCATGAAACAATATCATTATGTAATTGCAAAGCTTTGTCTGTTTAGTTGGCCATGGGATCCCAAAGCACCCTTTGAAGCTGTGCTTAAGCTTGTGCCTTACATTGGTCTGAAGTAAAACAAACTCTTCAATATGTTCCCCAGATGGCCATGTCGCCCTGAACTGACAGAAGTTTAAGTGAGTACACACGCTAACAGGAAGCTCACACAATAGCCACCCAGCGGCTGTGCTCAGAGGACATGAGCCCCTGACACTACATTTATTGTTCAGCTCTCATTTCCTGCCGTTGAATAAAAGTAAATACAGTTTTCTTGAATACGACAAGACTAAAAGACATGCAAGGCGTGTCGAGTGTAGGATGAAGCAATGGCTATTTTTGACTTAAGACATAGCTCTTTAAGAAATGACTTGTTCGTGAAGTATGTTAAGGGCCATGTGATGGTGCTATATTTAATTTGCTTGTCATAAATAGTAATCTAATTACCAAGAGAAATGATTCATTAGAAATCGCAACTATCGGTTGAAAAAATAGATCTCATAACTGCTTTCACAATAGCCTACACAATGCCTTTTTAACCAGTGTATTACTGTTTGATTCCTTTAAATTATTCAATATAAAAACTAAAAGCAATAATGTGCTAAATATAGAGGTACTGGTGACTCAGCTAAAATCATTCGGGTTGACATGTATAACCATGACTGGAATGCTGGGAGTTTCATCAAAGTGAAGATGCTTTCATCCAGAAAGACTGAAAGGTCAGTACATTCACACTCTGAATGTCCATCTCAGTCTCGTCAGGCTAAAGTTCACGGTTGAAAAAACAAGATGATGAGTGAGCAATAAGTTAACTCAGTGAGCCAGTTCATAAAACTATACAGTGATCAAACAGCAGGGGGAGCAGCACCATTCCTGAGTAAGAATGTCTGACTCCATGAATCACTCTTTTGAATCGGTTTCTTTGAACGATTCCGTTCACAAATCACGCTGCTTAACCATTTATAAACCACACGATAATTAACCGATTCTATATTACCTAATCTTGTAAATTAACTTTAGAATTTTTTGCATTTATGTATTTTGATCCTGTTGGAATTTGCTGTTTTTTCTTCTTCTCCAAAATGAATTGCATTTTACAGTGCCTAAACATGCTCAAAAACTCATGAAACTTTGCACACGCGCCAAAAGTGGTGAAAATTTACATCTGATATTGGTTTCGGAAGTGGGTGTGGCAAAATGGCTCGATAGCGCCACCTATAAAATTTCAACAGCGTGTCCCTCGAGCTGTTTCACATAGTATGTACGAAATTCAGTTGACACATGTAACACACCAATACCTACACAAAAGGTCCAAAACCCAACAGTACGTCTGTCATTTTAAATTTTCTTGACAAGTTTTGTGCCGTTTTTGCCATTTTCAGGTGTTGTTTTTAAACGAACTCCTCCTAGAGATTTAAAGAGATCAACACCAAATTTGGTCAGTGTAATTTAAAGCCTTTTGTGACGTTAAATTCCTTGAAGTGTGTGTCCGTGAACTTTGATGTTTCGCCATGAAACAGTAAGTTGTAATTCAGACATACAGTGTCTGATAGGCACCAAAATTCATATTTGATAAGAGTCCTGTCCTGAACACATCCATGACCATATTCAGTTATAGTCATAGCGCCACCTGCTGGCAGCAGGAAAAGTGGCATGTTTCACACTCTAACAAATTCCTCCTAGAGATTTAATGATATCAGCATTATATTTGGTCAGTCTAATCTAAAGGCCTTTGTTAAATTTCGAAGATCTTGAGTTTTCGTTGAAGGGCATGTCTGTAGCAGCCTGACAAATTTCGATGTTTCACCATGGAAAAGGAAGTTGTTGTAACTCAGACATACAATGTCCAATCTGCCTCAAACTTAACATTCAGTAAGAGTCCTGGCTTGAACACATCTAAAGGCCAATATTCTGCTATAATCATAGCGCCACCTGCTGGCAACAGGAAATGACCTGTTTTACACTAACTCAAATATACCATGTTCAATCTGTGCTAAACTTCACATGTTTGATCAAAGCCCTGGCTTGAAGACATCTACATGCCAATATTCAGTTAAAGTTATAGCGCCACCAGCTGGCAGCAGGAAGTTCGGCACATATAAATGACATATTTCTCATATATTTACCACTTTAAAAATGCATATCCCTGCTGGAAAAAAACAAAAACAAAACAAACAAAAAAAAAAACCCCAGCTAAAACCAGCCTAAGCTAGTTGGCTGGTCTTAGCTGGTTTAAGCTGGAACTAGCTGGTCTCCCAGCTTTTTTAGCTAGTTGTTCCAGCTCGTCTTCCAGCCTGACCAGCTAAGGAAGTGGCCAAAACCCCTCTAAAACCAGCCTGCTGACCAGCTATGACCATGTAAGACCAGGCTGGATGACCAGCTAAAACCAGCGAACCACCTTAGGCTGGTTTTAGCTGTTTTAGCCCTTTCATATATATATATGTATGTATATATAAACGCCTGGTAACATACAGGCAAATATAAAACAACTGATTGCAAAAGAAATCTCTGAATACATTAATTTGCAAATCGCATTGGACAACTACACTTTTACTACAATAAAACGTAAGGGTTTTCGTAAGGGTTGCTGTTAATGTAGGTTTGACTGATTAGTACTAAAGAAGGACAACTTTCTTTACATTTGTTTATACACCCGCTGTTGTGCATTTAAAATGATTTTTTTTTTTTTAATTTACTGTATTTTAAAGAATAAGAAGGTTAAGCTAGGAACTGTCATAATTACAATGATGTTTTTTCTTTCAGACATAAATACTGAAATGGCACAACCAGTTTGCCCACAAAAACTTACCAGCAAATGAACAGCTTCAGTAAATGTGTGACAGTAAATGTAGAGTTGCCACCAGATGGCAGAGTTTACAAAGCAAATTATCATTCAAATAAAATGCATACAAAACAATGATAAACAGTTTCATCCAAAGACAAAATCTACAGATTGACAGCTGCTTTAAATAGCTATTAAAAGATTTATTACAACATTTCATTAATTTATTATAATTTATACATAATTTTCACAAGTTACAAGTTGACCGCCAACACAATAATAATCACATCCTTTTTCCAAAGTGGACCTAGTAAATAAGAACAAAACCCCCATTGTAAAGCTGCCATTTCCTGGCTGAAAATCTAAGAGTAACAAGATGTTCAACTGCAACAGAGACATGGTTGAAACACTGGTGTGATTCTCTTAGAGAATTCAGTCATGCAAGTAAGCACAGAACAACCGTCATACAAATTTACCTTTGAAACCAAAATCAAGTCGACTTAAAAGCAGAACGAAATGCAGCAAAGTCTTGTAGAACTACACAGTAGTAAGCCAATAGATTTTAAAGAGAGAATAGGATGATCATGAAAGACTTCATCTATTTTTCTTACTTAGTAATTGTCACTAAGCATAACTTAAACTTAAAAAAAAAAAAAAAACAAAACAGTAGAGTTTTATATCCGTCAGAGCAGCTCTGGTTCCTTTTCACTTGTCGAGTTTAATGCTATTAAGACAGAATTGCTGAAAACAGTTCCACAGGTTGGCCAGAGAAAGCCTTATTTAAAGGTTTGTTCGGGTGATTTTCTTTTTTTTTTTTTTTTTTTTTTTGTCATCATGATCCTAAGACAAACATAGTACCAGTAGAGATCACATACAATGATTTCATCATAATGGCATATACAATGCTTCCTTAATTACACTGTAATCAGAAAGACAACCAAAATGAGCTAATGAACTTTCTAAGAGTCAGACACCACAAATACAAAGTCAGCCACTTTGTAAGTAAGCGGAAAAAATCACTTATAAAAAAGCATTAAGGTTCTTATCAAAATAAGTCCATGAAAAGCTCTCAGGCAAGTCTATTTCACTAATTCACCTTCATTGTAATTAAACCGTAAAGGAAACTTGTTATTGTATTTGCAATAACCTGCAACAAATAAATGACCAAATTAATGGCACGTATCGATGCATTTGAAAAGTCAGCATGGTGAATAATGCACTCCTACAATCACTGCCCAATGAACAATCATTCATGTCAGAAAATCTTCCTTCAACATGCCAAGAACCATATGAAACATTCACACAACAACACGTCACTATTTCTAAAAGACCGACGATCAGATTTGTTTTAAAGCTACTCCTAAAATCTGCTGGAACTGCTTACGTCAAGCACTTAAAACAATGATCGCTTAAAAAACTCCTTCATGTGCAAAATATAAAAGGCAAATAAATTATAAAGTGGCCGATTCTTCCATCTTTAAGCCTCTCATAGTGCTTCAGTACGTCCGCTTCCTCACACATCGGGCTGTCGTGAATCATCCCATCTCGATCCTCAAATAAATACACCACAAATGGAAAAACCATAAAACAATCAGTACAACTTCTGCATAACCTCCCAAGTGTCTTTCCCCGACTCTACTCACTCTTTGTAAAAATGCGCTGGATTGAAAAGAGCTCAAATGAAGGGGAGACGAGACTGAAATGTTCCAGGGAACATCTCTCATCTCCCTCATTTCAACATGGCTGCCAGGAATCAAAGTGACCAATCAGAGGCCTGATCAGCTGCCTGAAGACTGGGCGTGAGAGGAAGAGGCCCCGCCCACGTGCGAGTCGTCTTCCTCTTCTGTGCTGTGGTCTGCGGCGGGCCCGAGAGCGGGGCCGGACGCGAGCGTCGCTGTGGCTGCTGTGGACGAGCTGACGCCGTTGGATGTGCTGATGGAGCTGTGCTGGATGGCCTCGTTCTGTGGGCTGCTGGGAACAGACATCTCCCCGCAGCTGTCCTCCTTATCCAGCTCTGAAACAGCCAAAGACAACAGACATTAGCAGCTTTTAAACACTTACACACACAGTGCAACACCAGATAAAGCAGTGTTGGTTAAATCGGTTAAATGTTTAAAATAGTACACTAATATTTGTGTGCTGTGCAGGTTTGCTGCTGAATAACTGAATACATTTGCAAAAATGTGCAGTACACAACCTGTCCACACCGTGTCAAGTGCCAGTATGATGAATGAACCGAAAGAAAGACAATTAAAGATAAAATTATATACAAATAATAAAAATACAGCAAAAACAGTATTATTGTGAAACATTAAAACAATTTTTCTTTGGAATAAAAAATACAATAAAATATTATTACAATTTAAAATAACTGTTTTCTATTTGAATGTATATTTAAAATGTAATTTATTCCTTTGATCAAAGCTGAATTTTCAGCATCACTACTCCAATCTTCAGTGTCACATAATCCATCGGAAATCATTCTAATATCTGATACTCAAGAAACATTTCTCATTATTACCAATGTTGAAAATTGTTGTGCTGCTAATTATTTTTTAGTAAAACTGCTGCATTTTTTTCAGGGAATACGTGATGAATGAATTAGAAAAATCAAAAGATCTGCATTTAATTGAAAGAAATCTTTTGTAAGATTATAAATGTCTGTATAGTCACTTTTGATCAATTGACTGCGTGCTTAACTTGGATAGTCCTGCTAATTTGTGTGGCACTGTAATGATGCGAAAGCAGCTTGTACACCAGCCTTTCAGACTGTGAAATGATGTCTTCCAACCAAATGTGCGCAAACACACAACTCAGGGCTTCAACACTTTGCCACTTTGACCTCCACAAGAAAAGAGTTGTAGAAAGCATCACATAAGGGCAATTTGGTAGCAAAAAATGGCAAGCGTGCACAATAAACCTAAAACCAATAAACAAAAGAGGTATAACATGACATGCCACAGATAGTTATGATTCTACCTGATTCACAACTGATTCTATAAATGCACAGGATGGGACTTTATGTTTCTGGATTTTTATTTAACCAATTCCACTTACACAAAGATACATCATGTGATCTGTCTGTAATCACTGGCTGTGCTACAAAAGGTCAGCAACAGAGGTGTCGCAATGTACCGATATTAAAGGAGAAGTTTACTTCCAGAACAAATTTACAGATAATTTACTTACCCCCTTGTCATCCAAAATGTTCGTGTCATTCTTTCTTCAGTCGATAAGAAATCATGTTTCTTGAGTTTCTGTGTTTCACCACTTCTATGGTGCCCCCAAGTTTGAACTTCCAAAATGCAGTTTAAATGCAGCTCCAAATGGCTCTAAACAATCCCAGCCGAGGAAGAAGGGTCTTATCTAGCGAAACGATCGGGCATTTTCGAAACAAATTTACAATTTATATACTATTAATTTATATACTTTTTTACCTCAAACGCACATCTTGTCCAAGTCTTTTGTCCGGTTCAATACAGTAAATACAGTTAGGTTAAAGTTGGAGTAAAACTCCCATTTGTTTTCTTCCCCAACTTCAAAATCGTCCTACATCGCTGCAGAAGTACGGACCCAGTGTTTACAAAGGGAACATGCAAAGAAGGTCAAACGCCCTTTAAAAAAAAAAAGGTAAAACACTGATGTAGGATGATTCTGATGTTGAAGAAGAAAATGAGACAGGAGTTTTTCGACATACTCTAACTGTATTGACCCGGATTACACAAACTACACATGTGCATTGCAGAGACGATACAAGACGAGCATTTGAGGTTAAAAAGTATATAAATTGTCAATTTTGTTTCGAAAATGACCAATTGTTTCGCTAGGTAAGACCCTTCGTCCTCGGCTGGGATGATTTAAAGCCATTTGAAGCTGCAATTAAACTGTGTTTTGGAAGTTCAAACTTTGGGGCACCACGGAAGTCCACTATATGGAAAAAAATCCTGAAATGTTTTCCTCAAGAAACTTAATTTCTTATTTACTGAAGAAAAAAAGACATGAACTTGGATGACATAAATTATCAGTAAATTTTTGTTCTGGAAGTGGACTTCTCCTTTAATAACAACCATGATATTTATTAAAAAAAAAAAAAAAAAAAAAAAAATGTTGATCAGATGTATCCTTCGCTGACATTCCGTGATGGTTGAGCAAAAAAAATAAAGATGGCACTTGAAAGTTGCATTTGGTGGTCAGTTTGTGTGTCAGTGTATATTTCTGACCATCTTTTTGCACTTTTAATGTTATTTTAATGTTATTTTTATATACTTGGATATACAGTACTTAACATATTTATTAAACCACCACCACCAACCAATGTAAAGTTTGTGCCACAGCTGCTGTAAACTAACAGTATTGAAGATTACTAAACTCATTTTTTATGTTTCTGGACAGTGTGAGCCTTTAGTCACAGTACTTCTAATGCTACAATATAACTACTGTTGTTATCCATAAATTTTCAAATTTTCTGTTTTACAAGAAAGACAGAAAAAAAACAAAAAAAAAAAACAGCAAAGCACTTTACTGTGCTTAACATGCTTAACAAATTTATTAGATCACCTGTCATTAAAACTGACATTTTTTTTTTTTTAAATCATAATATTAGGCAAATAACAAACTGAAACAACTTAACAGTCTTTAGTCACACATAACCAAAAAACTAATATTTTATGGCCTCCTTTGGCCTTAAATATATATATATTGGCCATACATATATATGAAATGCTTTATTTTTTTCTGTTTCTCATTAAAGTCAATTAAAAAAAAAATCATGGATAACAAATCGCAAGTTCTGTTTCACGCCAAGTTTAACACGGGTTGGCACTTAACAAATTCAGACTAAAGTAAAAGTTAAAGATGAATTTGACTTTTTGATTTTTTTTTTTCCTCAAAATTTCTATAGTTACTGCAATAATATTGCTATTTGACACTTAGAATCCATCACTTACTTTGAGCTTTAATGTTACATCTGCACATCTTTCCCTTTCTTTGAACAAATGGAATTCTTGAAAATGTTGGATTTATTGTTATTTTCAATGACAAAAAAATAGTACAATGACAAACTCACTTATAATAAACACAGAACAGAAGCCACAAATTAAGAATTACGACCTAATACGACATGATCCCTTGTTTTATTAAAGTGCAAACGTTATACTAATTAATTCCCTTATTTTGATTTAAACTGGGTAACACTGATAACACAGAATATGCTGAACAGCCAGCAAGCCTATTGTGAATTCTTCTGGCGACGATAATCATGTAGTAAAAACTGATGTTGTGACAGCACTCGTTCGCAACAATTGACTTCAAAGTTGAAACTTTTCTAACTAAAGCTATCTGTTAGTATTCCCATTTATGTCAATGACAGTTGCTCAGCTGGCACATGCCCCTAAAAGTACGGCGCCATCTTTGCTTCAGCCTCACCTGACCTGTAATCGCCACGTGACTGATGACTCTGGAGCTGTAGTGTTGACATCTACCGCAAGGCACTAACTGTCTATGCTAAACAGCCAAATCTCACCCCGAGCGACGGCGTGAGACAGAAAGCTCGATTCTGACCCCGCGAACATCCAAAGTTCTCTCGCACCGGATGAGCTGCTGGCATGATTGCGATTAAAGACTTTCCTAGTCCAATGCTTTGTCTTTTATTAATCCCTGTGCTTGCTTTGTAACCTTTAATTAAAGTTACAATGTCATTTTAAACCAACATCATCAGGGTATATTAGAGGCTGTAGCGTGCGGCCAGACTCGCGCACCCCTCCCTACGATCCCCTCTCTTTCCTGCCAACTACTGCAGCGACAGATAATTACTGCACCTGATTTTAATGATACACACACAGGAGAGCGGCAGAGATGCGCGGTCCAAATGCCACCAGCTGTTCTGCAGTTGCATTGAATTAATTGGCTCCTGATGAGGAAGGGAATGAAAAAAGGCTCCGAATCGCACAGAAATGCAGACTACCATGATAATTAATATAGCTAATGAAGCAAGCACCGCTGAAATGGCACTTGGTAATTAATGCGGGGGTATCTGATTGTGTGCGCGGTTCTGATCCACAGTCTGATTTGACTGGGCTCCGATCTGGTGACTCGCAACACATCTCGCCGGCTCCATGCGTGTAAGGTCGAGCTCAGAAATCAGAACTGGGTTTTCTCTCATTTTCGGCTTCATGTGCAGGCATCTGTAATTACTCCTAATGGTATTAAGCGGGAAAGAGGGTGATATATTATCATACACAGCATCGCATGCTCTGGAGACCGCTCTCCGCTCACCTCCTCTCGGATCATCTCTGCTGCGAGCAGATGGGCCTCGTGCAATGCCAAACGGAGGCACGGCCTGCCCTGTTTGCAGGGCAGCCTGGGTAATTTTCCCCCCACCTGCTACCAGGGCAGAGAGATTAAGGCCAGAAACATACTTTACCTAAGTACGCAATCACAAATGAAGACGCTTTGCCAAGCAGGATCTCGTCGGCCATATTTTACACCTGTCCCAACCAGGTACAATGCGATTTTCATATATTTCAAGCCTAACAGACTGTAATGAAGCCAACAAGACGGGCGCGTTCAGGTGACCGAATGAAACCCGCACTGACGTCCGCACTTTTTCACCGTATTAAGACCGTTCTTTGACAGGTGATGACCATCTGCTGCTTCTCCGTCCTGCGATGAATGTGGCACAAACCCGCGTTGTTTACAAATCCGGCAAAGACGGAACGACGCTCTTCCGCGAGTCTCATTTGCACAGGTGACTAATATATGACCCCTCACGGCGTTGGGTGACATTGGCAGCATAAACAGGATTGAGGAATGGTTTCGATCATCTCCGTACCCTCCTCTACCTCGCGAAGACCTACCAGACGCCTGCAAATGAACCCGCTCCCTGACAACCCAATCTCACCCGACAAGCATCCCGCTCATAATATGCATGAGACCTGTCAGTCAAGCTGCTTAACAATGCCGGCGCATAATGAACTGCACGGCTGCAGCGGCGCATCCCAGGCGCGAAACGCCGCTTCTGTCAGGCTCTCCGCTATAATACACTCATTTTGGAAGCAATCATTGTCAATACAAGTCAGCCTTGGGTTACAAAATGAGCCAGACACACGCACACACAAAGCCAGAGATGTATCGGACAAAGTTATGTATAAAAAGTGCTTACGCACCAGCAGAGCGGCGTGGGCAGCCGTTAAGTTTTAGTGTCGCGGAAGTGCCGCCGGCAGACACGCACATGCAATCCCACAACCGCTTCTCCGTCCCTGTGACAACAGCTAATTGATATGAAGTGGCTGCATATGGCAGACGAGCCGCAGATCTGCACATTTCACTAGGTGTCATTAAAGCGTAACGGCCGAAGACGCGCGTGTAACAAAAGCAGCCCTCGGTTTCTGAATGCCTCTTTATCACTCATCTTAAAGAGGACAGCGCCACATACAGCGGGGATCATTTTGTTAGCGAACATCGCTGTTGTGCAAATATATGAGTCCTCGGCGTTCTGCGGTAATAATGGGACGAGATGAATCTGTTATTTCACACTCAGGGCTAGTTCTTATTCCACTTCACAGTTCATCAAAAACCCAACAGAACACTCATTAGAAGTAACACTCATCTGTTATCTGTTACACACATACACACGCACAAAAAAAACATTAACTTTACAACTCATTAAGCAGAGCTGGCTCATTTTCGAAGAAATAAGAGAAAAGGCATTCAGTGAGATTAGATTTGAGATTGGATCTAGTTTCAAACCCTGAGCAACTCAGTGCCAACTAAGATTACGGCCTTGTGAATGAAGTCTCAGGCTGTTTTGACTGGACTCTGACTGGGTCTAGGGGTGTGATGATGAATCAATGCATTCCAATTCATGGATCAATTCTGAATGCATCGTGATTTTCTCTGGAATCGATTCTGAGCTCAGTTTTTAACAGCAGATGGCGCTCTAATCTAGTTTTTAACTGCACACTCAAATGCTCACGAAGAAGAGCGCTGAAGAGTGTTTGTTTGAGCAGTGTAGCCAAGTTTGCGGTTTTCCCGCAGAATTGGCCTACTTTAAAACGGTTGCAGCAGATTGTTTGTCATGTCCATGGGTTAAAGACATGCTAATATGCTTTTTCACTTTTTTCAACTTTATTCAGTGTGTGGTGTGTATCTTTGGGCATAAAAAAAGATCTACAAAGTTACAAATCTCAAAGTCCACTTCAAAAGAAGATAAATTAAAAAAAAAAAATCCCTTTTGAAGAACTACAACGAACGGCTCCTTTGGATTACAACGTTTGTTTTCCACATACAATGATGTCACACCACGGTCCAATAGAATATCATTAAAATAAATCCCGCCCACGGAAATTCAAACTGTTGGAGGGAGGGTAGGGACGAGGTGGGGAATTAGCCTAACTTTAGCGATGCAGCGTGGAGAACTGCTTCAACGGGTCGCAGCGCGGCGGGTATAAACACAAGCAATGACTAGGGTGGCAGCTTCAGAGCTGTAACGCGCCGCAGACATGTGCAGTGTGTGGTAAGAGATTTATTCATCACACAGTGTAGATAGCTTCACTTATAACACCAGTGTTTTTTAAAATGCATAAACTTGCACTACAATAGGCTAGGCTAATCAATGATGTTCTTTGACAGTGTTAGGCTGCTTTTAGCCTTATTAAACACATTAGCACGATAATATCATGTATTAACGATCTTGCAGGCTGATGATAGGACCCAACACTACTGTAGCGTATTATTTACTCACCCTCCATGCATCCTAGGTGTATATGACTTCCTTCTTTCAGACGAATGCAATCAGGGTTATATTAAAATTTATCCTGGCACTCTCAAGCTTTAGAATGGCATAGACGGTGTTTCTCCTCATCAGTCTAAAACAAGTCCAATAATATGCATCCATCCATAATAAAAAGTGCCTCACATGGCTCCGGAGGGTTAATAAAGGCCTCTTGTAGCAAATTGATGCATTTTTGTAAGAAAAATATCCATATTTAAAACTTAAGAAACGCTTTAACGCTTTTTCTAGCTTGAGCTAACAGTGGTACACAGAACTTGCTTCTTTGACAAGGGACGTGGCAGTACTGAAACACCGTCTAAGCTGTTCACGCAGTGGGACAGCTAACCAATCACAACACATTTCGTTTTTCAGAAAGCGGCCTTCATAAAAACCAAGACCTAATCAAGCTACATGTGCCAGGGTGGGAGAAATGTATTGTAATAATATAAATTATGTTAAAAATAATGCATTTTTCAAACCACCAAGCATGAAAGCATGTTCTAGTACACCCCCAAAACAAAATCAAGACTTTGTAAAAGAGCATAGGTCCCCTTTAAAGCGACCTCATTAATATTATATTTAGCCCCCTGGAATGCAAATTTTACCAGGAGAACCCTGCCAAAAAAAAACATATATTTTACCCCCTGGAACACGATTATTATTGGGTGACCACCTCCAAAATGTGATTGTTGTGAAAACCTGGCAACCCCATGTTCGAGTCATTTAATTGCACCTTGGCGTAGGGCTGCACATTAATTTGAAATGAAATTGGCATCACGATTAGGCAAAAGCTGCAATTGTCATGTGCATCTTGTCAGGTTCTGTGATCAGTAATAAATTATCCGCAAGGCCAGAGGGCGCTCTCATGCGGAAACTCCAAATAAGCCCGAAAAACAAACCAGGGAAATCTTGGGCGGGTTTTGTTGTGAAAACCTGGCAACCCTGTGTTCGAGTCATGTAATTGCACCTTGGCATAGGACTGCACGATAAATAGAAATTAAATCGCAATTAAGCAAAAGCTGTGATTGTCATATGCATCTTCTCAAGGAAGCATGGTTCTGTGATCATTAGTAAATCTCCATCGGAAGGCCAGAGGGCACTCTCGTGCGGAAACTCCAAATACGCCCGAAGAAGAAACCCAGGAAATCACGATCGCTGCAGCTGTTCGTCTGCGATAATGATCGCGATATAGCGTAGCTTGTCAATACTTCTACTGATTTGTAGAAGGCAAACTTGAGAAGAACATTTTTATTGTTAATAGAGGGTATGCATGTGACTTCACAAAGTGTCTGCGGTTATGCCTGCTGAGTGGCAGCATTGGTTTTCAGCGTGAATGCCACAAAATACACACAAAACATATCTATAAAAGGAAACAGCTGTGCAATTGAGTGTACAAATAGATTTGACAAGAAATCTGTGGTATATTTTTACAGACTGCCGAAAGCTACAGAAGAGAGAAGCAAATGGATCAGAAATGATCAGAAACAACTGGACTCCAGACAGCACAATGCGGATTTGCAGTTATCATTTTGTGTCAATATGTTGAACTTTGGGGTTTGTTTGTTTATTTCCTTCTTAACGCCATTCCAGCATCTATGGCTATATTCATGGCGAGAACTGGTTAATCCATATAGACAAGTCGATCCATATAGAAGTCTTTTTACACACGTCCGGGAACAATTTAGAGTCTTCAATGAACCTAACCTGCATGTCTTTGGGCTGTGCGAGGAAACTGGAGTATCCGGCGTAAACCCACGCAAACACAGGGAGAACTTCCTCCACAGGAACCTTCCTGCTGTGGGACAACAGTGCTAACCATTAGGCCACGGGGGCAGCCGTGGCTTAATGGTTGGGGAGTCGGGCTTGCAATCGAGGTTGCGGGTTCGAGTCCCAGGTCCGGCAGGGATTGTGGGTGGAGGAAGTGAATAACCAGCACTCTCTCCACCCTCAATACCACGACTGAGGTGAGTCCCTTGAGCAAGGCACCGACCCCCCAACTGCTCCCCGGGCGCCGCAGCGATAGCAATATGGCTGCCCACTGCTCCGGGTGTGTGTTCACAGTGTGTGTGTGCGTGTTTGATCACTTCTCACTACTGTGTGTGTGCACTTGGTGGGTTAAATGCAGAGCACAAATTCCAAGTATGGGCCACTGTGCTGCCCCTTGAATTTTGGGGTAATATATTGGGGTTATATATATTGTACTGACAACTCATCAATTAAATACTAAGCATCTTATATTCTAAATAACTGTACAGGTTTTTATTAAAAAACGATATAACGATATAAACAATACATATAACACTGATTTAAGTGATCATCCAGATTTAGAGCTACCTATATTGTATTTACATGAAGCGTTCACCAGCAAATTTGCTTTATGCATTTCCACAGCAATAAAATCAGGCACATGTTATTAAACACGATTACTGACCACATGCCAATATCCATGGATCATTGGTTCTATGGTAAGTTGTAAAGAACACAGTCAAGTCCATCTGCCTTTCATTTAAACTGAAAATAATTTATTTTACTTTACTCATGTTTTCAGACTTTCCCCTAATAAATCCAATCATGCAGCAGGCTCTTTTGCCACTCAGTCCGGCCAAGCGAGGCGTGTTCCAGTGGGAAAGTGACGTCAGTGCATACCCTCTGTAATATTTCAAGGTGAACACGTACTGGACTGAAGAAACTTGGGTTTACTTTACTTATCCATTCATCTTTACATATCCATTCATTTTTTTTTTTGTTTAGAAAACTAAAATGTTTATGCATGTTATGCAAGCTATCAGAATGTCATGTTACTTTTTGATCATATAAACAATAACACCAAACTGAATAATTTTGCTCGGTTTGGGCTTCTGAATACAAATAATGTGCTTTTTTTCCTCCAGTAAGAGCTCCATATTCTTATTTTATCATACCTTATGAGAGTATCAAGTACGATTTTTTATTTTTTTATTTTTTAAAGAAACATTTGTAATATGATTTTGATGTACATTTTCCGTGGTAAAGCAATGTCTGATTTTAAAATGCCTTTCAAAAGGATGAATTTTGAGATTTTAAGTTTTGAACTGATATATCATTTCTTATGATTTCTAAAGTGTGAGAGGGAAAAAGGAAATGAAGAAAGTCTTTTGTGACAAAGGTCAGAACTCATGTTATGATGTGGATTTTTTTGGACATATATTAATCTATTACTTTTGCCTACATAATTTGTAACACAAAATTATGGTAAAATATCTATTTAGGAGTCTTAGACCTTTCCAACGATGTACAGTTTGTCATGATTAGATTAGGATTTATTTGTAATACGGTGAAGTAAACTTCAGCGTCGCACAGGGTGGACAGTTAAAGGGTTAAATTAGTCTTAGTCCTATGTCAAATGTACTTTTTAGTTATTATCATATTTAGTCATACTTGGCCTTTTTTGGTTTAGTCAAGTTTTAGTCAACTGCATTTTAATCTACTTTTAATCAATGAAAACCCATTTTCACATTTTTGTCATGCTGTATAATGGTTAAACTGACAAAAATTAGTATTATGCTCAAAATTATAATTGCAATGATTGATGTCATCATATATTTTTCATTTTAGGCACGTCCACCAAAACGTCGACTACATGTAAGGGTTTACAAGGTTAAGAGTGCTGAATCATGATGCTTTTCAATAAATATCAATGAACCAAAACATATTTTATGGCTGTTGTGATTCATAAATGCTAAATGTAAAAGTGAGAGTCTGCTGACGAAGCAAACGGTTATGTCTGCCAGTGTGAATGCGCTGTGGTTTGGTGATGAGGTTACTCACGGTGGTATCCTGATTTCTTCTGCAGGAGCGTCACAGGACAGTCTTTATGAGCCAGTAAAAGCTGCTTCAGCTGGGCCACCTCGCTACGCAGAAGAGTCACCTCATTCTGGACAGAGAAAGAGAAAGAAGCATGCTAGCCGTCAAGACGAGCAGACTACTGAGGAATCAACAGAAAGAGATCATTAGCTCTTCTTCATTGAAGCTTTTTTGGGACACAATTATAGCTGCTTAATGGCAGAGTCCCAGGAGAGAGAAACACAGAGAGAGCGCTCCCCTCCGTCAGCGAAACACTGTCGCCCATTCTGGTGAGATTTACTCTCGTCTGCCGTTAGGACTCCCACGGGGCTGTGCTGTTCTGCATGCGCTAAAGACAGGCTGTTTAACAGCGAAGGTGACTTTAACAGGATTTACAGAGAGCCCAACGGGTGCGAAAGAAGGGCACAGCGCCGCAGATTTAAAAGCTAAGCTCTGTTCCTCAGAAACACGGCCGACTTTTAACGTAGCAGACTAAAAGCATGTCAGTTTATTCCATTCCATCTGTTTTATCTTGGCAGTGCTGGTACGCTGTGCATAGGGGAAGCAGATTTAAACACAGCTGCTAAAACACTATGGCAATGTTCACCACAAACTGCCATCTTCCATTACGACCACAAAGTCGGCCTCCCTCCCTCTTTCTCTTCTTTCTGTATTCCACATCACACCAAAATGCACCCAAGACTCCAATATTCAGCCATTCAGCATGAGCTCAGCTTGACCACAGGCTATTATTATTAGTTACTGGAAAATAACTCATAAGGCTCATGGGCTCTTAAATATCCTAAAGCAAGATGGGAACGTTGATGGTGGACTGGTATAGGTGTCCATATCTACAGAGGAGTGTGGCCAATGGCTGACAGATAGCAAACAGCCTAGCTTTCTGAAACATTATGGATTAACTGCAGTCATTTTGTGGTCAAAAATGTCTTAAATTGTCGTTCCAGGCAAATGATTACCTACATGGCTGTGCTCGTTTCATGCGTCTCTGTACATTTTTCTTCTCATATAATAAGCTATTTAAAGTCAGTGTTATATGGGAAGTATATATATTAAGCAGGATAATGCAGTTGAAAAGGGATTATCACAAAATAAACCCTACACACAACCCTGATTAACTAAGGCTGCATTTATACTGGAACAAAAAAAATCAGATTTTTTGCTCGCATCTGCAGATCGGAATTTGTTGCACACAAAAATCTGCATTAGACCCGTTTTTTCGTATCTGATCTAGGCCACTTCTGAATGTGGATTTTAATCGGATATATATCCGATATCTGGACATTTTTGTCTATAAATGTAGCTTTTTAATGCCGCATGCTGTATGTGTCACATTTTAGGAGATGGAAACTTTATACAGATAAAGAATTGCACATTCAGGAGCTGTTTTTTAAGCCCTGCCCTGTGAATTTTATAAATACAGCAGCTTCGCTACTAAAAACTACATCATATTTTAAAGCAATGAGGTGATAATTTAGCAGTTTTTATACACTCTAAAAATGCTGGATTATTTTTTTTATAGGTTCAGCCTGTTTGGATCATTTTATTGGGTTGTTTTTAATATTTTTACCCAGGTGCTGGGTTATTTTTTCTGTAACTAAGTTGCTGGGTCATTTTTAACGCTGGGTTATTTTTTTCTACCCAACTGCTGGGTTAAGCCTGTCTCTGAGGGAACAACCCAGCTGCTGAGTTACAGTCAGAGCGCAGACTTCTTGTGTCCTCTACAGGACAGAGAGCGGTTCTCAGCACCACCAATTTGGTACAGTTCTTCAGTGAAACAAAGGTTTGTATACGTTTTATTTCATTTATAAAGTCTTTACTGTGCTGTAAATCGTAAATTGTACACTCTTAAAAATAAAGGTGCTTCAAAAGGTTCTTCAAGCGATGCCATAGAGGAACCATTTTTGGTTCAACAAAGAACCATTCAGTCAAAGGCTCTTTAAAGAACCATCTCTCTCTCTCACCTTTTTATAATCTGAAGAACCTTCTTTTGCCACAAAGAACATTTTGTGAAACAGAAAGGTTCTTCAGATGTTAAAGGTTCTTTATGGAACCATTTAGACAACATAGGTTCTTCTATGGCATCGTGAAGCACCTTTATTTTTAAGAGTTTTTTTTTTTTAACCACGTTTCTAATCAAATAAATGGACTAACATCTCAGTGTTTATTACAGAGGTGGAAGGGTCTGTTTTATACATCTGGGCGTTGTGTGCATTGCGTATAGTCATGTGGATTGATTATTATTAGTATAACCACATTTTTACTACAAATACCATGGTTAAGCTATGGTTAGTATAGCAAAATCATGGTTAATTTGTGGTTACCTTATATATATATTTTGGATTTACAGTATTTGTAGTAAAACCATGTTTAATGTTCATAAAGGTACATATGTAATTAAAACATTATTTAACTGAGTGCAGAAATGAAGGTGAGTAATCTTACCTGACACTGATATTACAGTAGCCAGTCTTAACAGTTTACATAATCTAGCTGTTGATTTTATTTTTTTTTATTTCTTATTTATTTATTTTATTTTGCATGCAGACAAAAAACTTTTTTGAACCCTTAAGAAAGTATTCACATGCGCATGGGAATTTCTTGCATGCTTGCGCATTACAATTTCTAGTTTCATTTAGCCTATTTCCTTTGTGCATCACTGTCATCCTGCTATGAATAAAGAAAGAGCATGGATGCACATGAACTAACAGAGATCTACTCGCTAAAATTTGGCTTTTCTTGTGGCAGTACCTCTAATATCAAAGCCTAATGTCCAATGGCACGAAATGGGCAAATGGAATAATGTGCATTGTCCTATTTGCCAAGATTAAGAGTCTATATTAAAATTTAAAAAAAAAAAAAAGACGTGTTAAAGTGTTTTTTTTTTTTTTTTACGTTTTTTAAGTGCTAAAAATTTGGCTTTGTCAGGGCAGTAGATATTTTAAGAGATATTTTAAAGGGGTCCTATTATGCTCTTTTACAAAGTCTTGATTCTGTTTTGGGGGTGTACTAGAACATGCTTTCATGCTTGGTGATTCGAAAAACGCATTATTTTTAACATAATTTACATTATTACAATACATTTCTCCCAGCCTGGCACAAATGGCTCAATTAGTTCCGGGTTTAATGAAGGCCCGCCTTCCGAAAAACTAAATGTGTTGTGATTGGTGCACAGCTTATATACGTTATATACGGTGCTAAGAATATCGAGTAGAAACCCAAAATGCAAAACATTTTGCATAATGAAATAGTGCACCTTGAATTCATTCAGTCGTGTTTGACAATCACTAAAGAATCACTAAACAGCTGTCATGAAAACACACTTCTTGCATGATTTACTTTCATTAAATTCTTAATTTCTGGAAATTAAATTCTGAAAAATACTTAAATCAAATTCCATATTTTTACATACTTTTCCATACTGGGTAGTAACCCTGGGTAGTTCACGTTGGCCAAAACGCACAAGGAAATGTGTTGAAAAAAAAAAAATTAGACAATCACAGATATTTGCATTCGGATGGGTTTAGATTTCTCAGAGGATCACTGAGTTTGCCAAAAACAGTAGTTAATTTGCTGTAAAATTTTTACAGAAGTTGTGTGAGAATAACAGACTTGGCAGATTTAGACAGGATTAAAACGACCCCATGGAAAACTAGTCCCGTCCGAATAGGGCTTAACAGACCAAAGTATCGGCTTATGTCTAGATATCAGACAAACCAAGAAAGGAAGAATAATTTAACATGTTCTGGAAGGTATTTTACAATAATTCAAATGTATACAGTCATGTTATTATAACTGTGAACTTTCAATGACATCTAAACTGACATATGGCTTCAGGTACGATCATCCCATTCTGCCTCTTAACAAAAAAAAGCATCAAATGAAACGTCTAAAATCTGACGAATCCAACAGTCCCTTGTGCTGTTTTCAGAGAGATGGCGGAGCGGTAAGATCAGGCCTGCTCAGGCCATTAAAGTGTTTAATGTTTTCACAGACCGGCTGCATCCATAAAGACAGCACAGGGGGGATGTTTGGCTCGAGTGTTGCCGCGCGCTGGTCGGCAAACCCTGACACCTCGTTAAAAAGCCAGTTAAGGATGATGTTAACGTAATTGAGCATCATTAGAGCTCTACGCTCCGATCAGCTGGGCCAACGGGGCAGAGAGGGACAATTACAGCAGCCCATCAGTGCTGATAAATGTGCTCGTATTAAACACCTTCTCTCCGACGAAACGTACCGTCACGCTCGTTTTCAGAGTCCCAAACATTCTGTTCTACACCCAACACCCTTCTTCTTCGGTTCTCCATCTGTTTCATGTTAGTTTATTCCTTCGTATAACCCACAAATTAATTGCCCTTCCCCCACCCCTTCGCCAAAGCGCTGCGCTTTGTTTAAACGGACAAATAAAAAAGACAGCGCGCAAATAAACAGTGGCACATCTCATTAAATTGTCTGGAACGTGCCGGCGCCGAGCCGCACTCTCCGTTATCAGCGGAGACAACGGTTACGTGAACTGTTTCGAACTTGTCAGTGGCGGATCCTAATTGCCTGCTACAAAACGGGGGTTGAGAAAGAGACGGCTTTCCCTGAGAGAGTTCCAGGGCAGCTCACAAACGCTCCGACAGAACAGACGACACGCTTGTGTGCCGATGACATCTGGAGGAAACGTCTTTATTGACAGGGCCATATCGATGCAGGAGACTCGAACAATCACGCCGTGGCTGTCATGCAAACACACTTCTTAATTTACATTAATGACTTCATCACCATCTTTGTCTGGCTCTCCGACGCACACATAAATACACTCAAAGACCGTCTGATGTGTGTGTGTGTGTGTGTGTGTGTGTACCTGTAGCTGTCCGTTCATGGAGCTCAAGTCTTCCGCTTTCTTCTCCAGATTCTGCACCCAGACTTTCCTCTTTTGCCTGCAGCGAGACGCAGCCGCTCTGTTCCTTTCCAAAAACTTCCGTCTCTTCTCATCTGGGTCCTCGCTGGTGGTTCTCCGCCGCCGCCCACCTGTACTGGTTGTGTGCTGGGCTGGAGGGGCGGGAGACACCTGCATGGGCCGACAATCAAACGCAAATCAATTAACACCTTTTAGTAGTATTAAATCAAGTGTTGATTCAGAAAACTTACCAGCCATAAATATATCCATGACCACAGAAATGCGTGCTGCGTTTGATTAGATATCTTAAAAATATTAATCATTTTCTTTTAATTTTTATGGTTGTTTGACAATGCAACTATGGGAACACTTTACAGTAAGGCAGAATGAAGTTACCTGCATTAGCTATCATGACCTTACGACGAACAACAATTTTCTAAAGCATATATTAGTCTAATACATTAGTTAATGCTAATTAAAAAAAAAAAAAAATACACTACCATATAAATGAGTAATAAAATTGTTGTTTTAAAGTTGTTTTAAAATAAAAAAGTTTTTATCCAGAAAGGATGCATTAAATTAATCAAAAGTGACTATTATTAGGGTCATTCTACAATTGTGGGTACACCTCTTGTCTGTGAAGTATATTTTTAATATATTTTCATCACTATAAAGCCCCAGTGCTTAATTTTCTAGTACACAATTATATTTTTCCCAATCACACTACTATATGATGCAAAAGCCGTCTTTTGTTCAAATATGATGTTCATATCACATACAACCCTGGTATTCAGCTGTCTGATTTTGTGAAGTTGCTCATTCTACTCCGCATTTAAGCATGAAAGTTACCTCAAATATAAATTCATTTCATAGTTTTGCCTTCAGTTAGATTAGGTTATCAAGACATTTGGGTGTGCGCTTCAAAAATAATAAGTGTTTATTAATTAAGTGTTAACTTGTTTTATTTGTGTCCGAAAAACTATTGTCAACTAAGTTACCCACTAGAAAACCCCCCCTTCAAAAAGGAATGGTTTGTCCCATTCTCACATAATTTGCACAGTATGACGACATTTCCTCTAGAAGCCTCTCTTTCCCCTAATATTGGTTAAACTAGCAAACCTGTGTTAAGAGTGGATTAATTGACTGTCAACTGTGTTACCCAAGCATTATTGTTGCAAATTTTAACAAGACAATTTAACTAAAACTTATGTTTTGTTTATGAAAATATATTTCTAAACATACCATATGCTCAGTGGTTGTAGGCTTCCATGTTGAGTATAGGCCCAAAACACTAAAAATGTCAACTGTCAATTGTGTTACCCAGTAAAGATAACATGGTGGACAGTAGCAAACACAGATGGTATTTTATGCACATATTACTTGATTTCTATAGCACTTTATACAATATAGATTGTTTCAAAGCAGCTATGTAAGGCCATGTTTGGGTTTTTGGGAAAAAGGAAAACTTTTTTCTTCACATTGTCAAATTCTAAATGTACCCCTAATTATAGAATGACCCATTAGTATTACTACTAGTATATACACAGGGGTGGCGAACGGCAGTCCTGCAGAGTTTTGCTTTAACCCTAATCAAGCACACCTGAACAAGCTAATCAAGGTCTGAATGGTTACTAGGAAGCAGGTGAGTTTTTATTAGCAACATGAACGAACAATGAACAATACATTTATTACACTATTTATTAATCTATGTTAATGTTGGTCAATAAAAACAGAGTTGTTAATTGTTAGTTTACAGTGCATTAATTAATGTTAACAAACACAACTTGTCATTTTAATAATGCATTAGTAATGAAATTAACATTAACTATCATCAATAAATGCTGTAGAAGTATTGTTCATTCTTAGTTCATGTTAACTAATGTAGTTAATGAATGTTAACTAATAAACCTTATTGTAAAGTGTTACCTTTGCAATAATATTTCAAAATGTATCAGTTTTTACTGTATTTTTTAATCAAATAAAAGCACCCTCGATGAGCAAAAAAAAAAAAAATAAAAAAAAATCTTTCAAAAACAAAAAAAGTTCCAACCCCAAACTTTTGAATGGGAGTGTACTATTCCTCATTATCTATACATTCATATTGGCTCAGAATACATTAACTACCGTTTTATTAACATAATAAACATAATATACATAAAAATGAACATTAATTGTTAACCTGTTGTTCAGTGTTAGTTACATGATACCTATTTACTTCTGGGATTATTAACATTTACATTATATTTACATTAAGCAGACACTTTTATCCAAAGCAACTTGAAGCGAAACTGAGAGCAACAGAAGCAACCAAACATAGCAAGGTTTTCAAACAGACAGAATAGAAAAAGAACAAAGAATTCTCATGTTAGATGGTTATTTTTAAAAAAAAATAACTAATAAAAAGAAATCAAGTAGAGAGAATAGAAAAAGAATATAGAACACTAGTGTTACAGGGTCATTTTTTATAATAAATAAAAATAAAGTAGAGAGAATAGAAAAAGAATATAGAACACTAGTGTTACAGGGTCATTTTTTATAATAAATAAAAATAAAGTAGAGAGAAGAGAAAAAGAATAGAGTCAAAAGTTTTTACCAGTCATTTTTTAATGTCATTTTAATGTTGTTTTTAAAGATGTCTCTTCCGCTCATCAAGCTTGCATTCATTTGATCCAAAGTACAGCAAAAACAGCAAAATTGATTTTTTTTTTTAAATTTAAAATAACTGTTTTCTATTTGAATATATTTTAAAATGCAATTTATTCCGGTGATTTCAAAGCTGAATTTTTAGCATCATTACTCCAGTCACATCATCCTTCAGAAATCATTCTAATGTTCTGATTTGCAGCTCAAAAACATTTATTATTATTATCATGTTGAAAACAGCTGAGTAGATTTTTTTCAGGTTTCTTTGATGAATAGAAAGTTCAGAAGAACAGCATTTATCTGAAATAGAAATCTTTTGTAACATTATAAATGTCTTTATCATCACTTTTGATCAAGTTAAAGCATCCTTGCTAAATAAAAGTATTAATTTCTATCATTTCTTTCCTAGAAAAAAAAAAAAAATACAAATTATTTTTTTTTTTTAGATAAATGCTTATCTTTGGATCTTTCTACTCATCAAATAATCCTGAAAAAATTAACTCAACTGTTTTAGATATTTATAATAATAATAATACCAGTAAAAATGTTCCTTTTAACAGTAAATCATCATATTAGAATGATTTCTGAAAGATCATGCGACACTGAAGACTGGAGTAATGATGCTGAAAATTCAGCTTTGAAATCACAGGAATAAATTACATTTGAAAATATATTCAAATAGAAGGCAGTTATTTTAAATAGTAAAAATATTTCACAATATTACTACTTTTGCTGTATTTTGGATCAAATAAATACAGGCTTGGTGAGCAGAAGAGACTTCTTTAAAAACATAAAAAATATCTTAACTATTCAAAAACTTTTGACTGGCAGTGTATGATAAAAGAAAGCAAGTAGACAGAATAGGAATAGAAAACACTGGAAACACTCAGTCAGTACATACAGGCGTTTCTGTAGTGGATGTTGCCGGCTGCTGTAGTGACTTTGGGCGTGGCTCCTCGGCTGGAGGCGGGGCCGGGGGAGGAGTCTCGCTGGCTGAGCTGCTCTGGATGTCACCTGCATCACCGTTGGTTACCTGAGGGAGCTGCTGACTGAGGGCCGCCTTCAGCTTCTGCAGGTGAGAGACAAAGGTCAAATCAGCTGACTTCAAAACAGTGTCACTTTAAGAATACAACTGTTTTAATTGCTTGCTTTGTTTCCAATTTCACATTTACCCACTGTACATGTCGCATTCAAAACACAGAACTGTGTTTGGCCATGTTAAATGACAGTCAAAGAGCTGTTCCCGTCTAGCTGGAAGGTTCTGGCCACAATAAGCTGCAGTGTTGCAATATGCAACAGACTTTACGCCGACAGTCAAAAAGCTGTCCATTCGCATGGCGTTTAACCATAAAACCTTCCTCTCTTCAGCATTTTTGTCTATAGTTCCAGCATAACTGCAGTGAAATGAGGAAAATACGGTGCTATCTCTCTCTCTCTCTTTCTCTCTCTGGGATCAGGAGGCTAAACTACATTAGAGAGAGGCGAGAACTGAAGATTAGAATAATTAACTTCTGCGGAAAACCAGAGGCAAGGATTAAAACAACATATTCATCACAGCTTTAAACAGATGCTTCCCTCAGAGCTCTTCCACAGGAGTAAGAGCTGTCGTAGCTAATTCGCTATTCCCTGGAGATGCCTGTGATTTTCTCTTGTCAGGGAAATCTGCCTTTCCCTGGCGTACTGTAGCGTGTGCAGCATAGAGACCTCAGCGCCGAGAGCTTTTCTCTTCGCTATGATCAACCGCCGATAATGACAACACTAGGGCTTGATGGAGTTTAAAAATCTCTCAATATTTTTTCAGTATTTTGATGATATTTAATATAATATATGTTGATATTTACGCACTTGCACTGAATAGCCACCCTGCTAAAGTTTAAATAAGCGTTGTTAACACTTTACAATAAGGCGTCATTATTTTGTTAACATTAGTTAATGTATTAACTAACACAAATGAACAATAAACAATACATTTCTTATAGTATTTATTAAGCTTTGTTAATATTAGTTAATAAAAATACAGTTGTTCATTCTTTGTTCATGTTATTTCGCAGTGCATTTAACTAATGTTAACAAACCACTTGTGATTTATACGGAAGAGGATTAGGGCCACGCAATAAAAAAAAAAAAACATCTCGAGATTAAAGTCGTTAAATTGCGAGAAAAAAAGTCGAGATTAAATGTTGAGATTAAACTCGTTAAATTGCGAGAAAAAACTCGTTAAATTGCGAGAAAAAAGTCGTTAATTTGCGAGAAAAAAGTCGTTAAATTGCGAGAAAAAAGTCGTTAATTTGTGAGAAAAAAGTCGTTAAATTTCGTGAATAAACAGACTTGTGTCATGTTCATTTCATCTGGTCGAAAAGAGTCAAGCAGCGTCTGCAGTGGCGTGGTTTGTAGAGCAATGCACACAGATTTGGCACATGGTGCGGTCGACTGGGGTTCAAACCTGACTTTTGCAGAACTCGCTTTTCTTCCTTTTCTCATCACGTCACATCGGAAAAGTGGGAATCAACTGCTTAACGAGCGTTTAATAATAATGTATTAATAAGGGGTAGGGTTAAGCAAATCCATTGTAAATAGCTATCAATTTGTGCGTTTAAAAGGATTATTGCTGTCGCAGTGTTTCTGCTGTTTTCCCCGTCAGTGTTGTTGAGAATGGCAGCCCTTTTTCATCTGCCTTAAAACTAGTTGAAATCACCGCAGAATATGTGGTTTGTATCGGAGAGCTCTGCTTCTCACAGTGCTGTTTAGCGGCCGTCTGATCGAGACCTACGAGTAAACGCGTTTGCTCTGACTTCGCGCTGCGCTGTCTTTAGGCAGAGCTAAGAATATAACGGTCCGTGCAGCGGCTTCACACAAGTAGCGCTTTTCTGCTGTGCGCTTAAGTCATGACAGTAGCTCGTGAGTTAGCAAATTGTTGTCACTCAGGTTTTACTGATACGTGATCTGGCTGTCACCTTGTGTTGACATCGTGAAACTTCATGATTTGTATATTATGACCGCTGGGCCACTTATAATTGCCTACATTCCAAGACAAGATGCGGTCCGTTTGAAATTCACCAACGAGCCGTATTTGCTCCGCGGCCAGATTTGCACCCGCCATAGATGCTATTTACAGTGAAAATAGTGATATGTACAGGCTACACTAAATGACAACAGCAGGATTTTTAGAGATGTGCTATATAACTGACATCTGGACGTAACTCTGTATTTTTGTCTGTATTACAGCCGTTTTGAACTGTTTAAACGCATTGGTTGCTTGGACTGAAACGTTTACAGGGGTTCCCCGCTTTTAAGAAATTTAAGATCGTAAAAAAAACTGCTTCTTTTCATTTTAAGATATTGTTTTCGTTATAACGTATACTGATTCAAATTAGTAATCAATAATAATTAGTATTTTATTAACATCTGGACTGCGGGAGACGGAGCCGGCGCGGGCGCATCAGGCGAACATATTTCAAAGGAAGCCGGCGCCACGGTCCTGACCGCATCATCACTGTCTTTACTGGGTTTTATTTATTCACATATGACTGGATGTGGTGGACTCTCATGATTTGGCTAATGCAGGGCACTACTGAATGATGCGCATCAGAGGGGATTTAGAAGTGTATACGCAAAGCTGACTGATAAAGAAGTGGGTACAGGCCTACGCCATATATCTGATACCTAATACATTATTATTAAACGCTCGTTAGGCAGTAGATTCCCACTTTTCCGATGTGATTTGATGAGAAAAGGAAGAAAAAACAGTTCTGCAAAAGTCAGGTTTGACCCCCAGTAGATCGCACCATGTGCCAAATCTGTGTGCATTTCTCTACAAACTATGCCACTGCAGACGCTACTTGATGCTCTCCGACCAGATGAAATGAACGTGACACAAGTGTTTATTCGCGAAATTTAACGACTTTTTTTCTCGCAAATTAACGACTTTTTTTCTCACAAATTAACGACTTTAATCTCGCAAATTAACGACTTTAATCTCGCAAATTAACGACTTTAATCTCACAAATTAACGACTTTAATCTCACAAATTAACGACTTTAATCTCGCAATTTAACGACTTTAATCTCACAAATTAACGACTTTTTTCTCGTAATTTAACGACTTTTTTTAAAGCACATAAAAAATAATAAAAAATAAAAAAATAAAACCATCTCGAGATTAAAGTCGTTTATTTGTGAGATTAAAGTCGTTAATTTGCGAGATTAAAGTCGTTAATTTGCGAGATTAAAGTCGTTAATTTGCGAGATTAAAGTCGTTAATTTGTGAGAAAAAAAGTCGTTAATTTGCGAGAAAAAAAGTCGTTAAATTTCGCGAATAAACACTTGTGTCACGTTCATTTCATCTGGTCGGAGAGCATCAAGTAGCGTCTGCAGTGGCATAGTTTGTAGAGAAATGCACACAGATTTGGCACATGGTGCGATCTACTGGGGGTCAAACCTGACTTTTGCAGAACTGTTTTTTCTTCCTTTTCTCATCAAATCACATCGGAAAAGTGGGAATCTACTGCCTAACGAGCGTTTAATAATAATGTATTAGGTATCAGATATATGGCGTAGGCCTGTACCCACTTCTTTATCAGTCAGCTTTGCGTATACACTTCTAAATCCCCTCTGATGCGCATCATTCAGTAGTGCCCTGCATTAGCCAAATCATGAGAGTCCACCACATCCAGTCATATGTGAATAAATAAAACCCAGTAAAGACAGTGATGATGCGGTCAGGACCGTGGCGCCGGCTTCCTTTGAAATATGTTCGCCTGATGCGCCCGCGCCGGCTCCGTCTCCCGCAGTCCAGATGTTAATAAAATACTAATTATTATTGATTACTGATTTGAATCAGTACACAATAACGAAAACAATACCTTACAAATACAAAGAAGCAGTTTTTACGATCCGATATTTCTTAAACCAGTGAACCCCTGTAAACCTTTCAGTCCAAGGATCGTAAACGAATTCGTTCAAATAGTAAGTTCAAAACAGAGAAATACAGAGAAAACCTGACCGATTTCATCAGAGATTTTGGAGAGTCACGTCTAGAAGTCCAGCCGGCTTCGTTGGAAATAGGCTATGTTTGATAAATGCGCCTGATGCGCCCGCGCTCCCGCCCCAGTGGTGGTAAAATAATGATTATTATTGATTACTAATTTGAATCAGTATACGTTATAACGAAAACAATATCTTAAAATGAAAAGAAGCAGTTTTTTTTTACGATCTTAAATTTCTTAAAAGCGGGGAACCCCTGTAAACGTTTCAGTCCAAGCAACCAATGCGTTTAAACAGTTCAAAACGGCTGTAATACAGACAAAAATACAGAGTTACGTCCAGATGTCAGTTATATAGCACATCTCTAAAAATCCTGCTGTTGTCATTTAGTGTAGCCTGTACATATCACTATTTTCACTGTAAATAGCATCTATGGCGGGTGCAAATCTGGCCGCGGAGCAAATACGGCTCGTTGGTGAATTTCAAACGGACCGCATCTTGTCTTGGAATGTAGGCAATTATAAGTGGCCCAGCGGTCATAATATACAAATCATGAAGTTTCACGATGTCAACACAAGGTGACAGCCAGATCACGTATCAGTAAAACCTGAGTGACAACAATTTGCTAACTCACGAGCTACTGTCATGACTTAAGCGCACAGCAGAAAAGCGCTACTTGTGTGAAGCCGCTGCACGGACCGTTATATTCTTAGCTCTGCCTAAAGACAGCGCAGCGCGAAGTCAGAGCAAACGCGTTTACTCGTAGGTCTCGATCAGACGGCCGCTAAACAGCACTGTGAGAAGCAGAGCTCTCCGATACAAACCACATATTCTGCGGTGATTTCAACTAGTTTTAAGGCAGATGAAAAAGGGCTGCCATTCTCAACAACACTGACGGGGAAAACAGCAGAAACACTGCGACAGCAATAATCCTTTTAAACGCACAAATTGATAGCTATTTACAATGGATTTGCTTAACCCTACCCCTTATTAATACATTATTATTAAACGCTCGTTAAGCAGTTGATTCCCACTTTTCCGATGTGACGTGATGAGAAAAGGAAGAAAAGCGAGTTCTGCAAAAGTCAGGTTTGAACCCCAGTCGACCGCACCATGTGCCAAATCTGTGTGCATTGCTCTACAAACCACGCCACTGCAGACGCTGCTTGACTCTTTTCGACCAGATGAAATGAACATGACACAAGTCTGTTTATTCACGAAATTTAACGACTTTTTTCTCACAAATTAACGACTTTTTTCTCGCAATTTAACGACTTTTTTTCTCGCAAATTAACGACTTTAATCTCGAAATTTAACGACTTTAATCTCGTATTATAACGACTTTTTTCTCGCAAATTAACGAGTTTTTTCTCGCAATTTAACGACTTTTTTTCTCGCAAATTAACGACTTTTTTCTCGCAAATTAACGACTTTTTTCTCGCAATTTAACGAGTTTTTTCTCGCAATTTAACGAGTTTAATCTCAACATTTAATCTCGACTTTTTTTCTCGCAATTTAACGACTTTAATCTCGAGATGTTTTTTTTTTTTTATTGCGTGGCCCTAATCCTCTTCCGTAATTTTTTGTGTGTTTTGTCATTTTTAGATGTTTTTGTTTGTGTCTATATAGTTTTTAGCATTTTTTGGGTAGCACTTTACGCACTTTACAATAACAATACATTTCTGGATTATTTATTATTCTTTGTTAATGTTAGTTAATAAAAATACAGTCTGTTCATTGTTGGTTCATGTTAACCGTTAACAGACACAACTTGTGATTTTAATAATGCATTAGTAAATGCTCAAATTAACGTCAAGAATAAATGCTGTGGAAGTATTGTTCATTCCTAGTTCACGTTAACCAATATAGTTAACTAATATACCTTATTGTAAAGTGTTACCATTTTTCCTTTCAGTTTTACTTACATTAGTACACAAAGTTAAACTAACTTAAAATGAGAGATGCTGCTTCGGCAACTAGCCATTTTATTTCAGTTAACTTGAAACACAAAGAGAACCGCCAGTCTTCAGACTGACAGAAGTTTTATATCTCCATAGATCATTTCTTCTAAGAAGACTTGGTTTTTTTTTTTTTTAGAAACCCTTTGTAGGAACCCATGATGTGGCCCGAAAGCAGTCAAGCGCGAGAGTTAACAAACGCCCCCACAGCAGGTGAGGTGTGTAACCATGGCCACAGGGACGGAGAACGCATTAATTTTCATGAAAAAACAAGAAAAGGACATTATTTTAACAGGCGTCCTCGGCAGACCAATCTATCTAGCAAATTAGTTTATAGCGCAATACCCTTCCCGAACTCCACGTTTCTACATGACTAGAAAGAAATTATTCACGTGGAACAAGTCACGCAAAGGCTGAGCGGAAGACTGAAAGAGAAAAGAGAGAGAGAAACAGAGGGACCGTGAACGATGTGTGCGGGGCCAGTCAGATTCATATTTCATATCTGCCATCGGAGCCCCATCAGAGCAATAGCCCTTCATCTCGAGGGTTTTATTCAACCATCTGCTCCTTTATTACTTATCTTTATTTTGCAACTAATTAACAGCATAATCTTCTAAATTCAGCAAGTTAATTATCATTATTGTGGTCTTTGCAGCATCATCAGTCCTTGTAAAGTGCCGTGTCTGTGTGGCAGGGGAGCGAGCGAGAGAGAGAGAGAGAGAGAGATGAGGGGGTGTTTGCTTGACGAGGGCTCATTAGATGTTTTCTGATGAGTTGAGGTTTTGTGCGTGTGCTTCCTGTAGATGGAGGTTATCTGGAGGGTGGGTGCATATGTTATGAGGGTGTATGTGTATGAATATGTTTTATGTGCGTATGTGTATGCTGATGTTTGGTTATGAGGAAGGTGTGTTTTTGTTGTAGGTGTTTGGACACACATGGGCATAAGAAAGCAGGTACTTATTTGGTTATATGCATATAAACAAACAGGGTACAAAACAGGGGTTAAGGTTCAATAATTTCTTGTCATAGTAAACACAGTTTAAAAATGTGACATTTGTATGATTTTTTTTTTTTTTTTTTTTACAAAAATTGGTAAAACAGTTGCCAACCTAAAGGAGAAGTCCACTTCCAGAACAAAAATTTACATATAATGTACTCACCCCCTTGTCATCCAAGTTTATGTCTTTCTTTCTTCAGTTGTAAAGAAATTATGTTTTTTGAGGAAAACATTTCAGGATTTTTCTCCATATAATGGACTGATATGGTGCCCCGATTTTGAACTTCCAAATTGCAGTTTACATGCAGCTTTAAATGATCCCAGCCGAGGAAAAAGGTTTTATCTAGTGAAACGATCGGTTATTTTCATGAAAAAAATTTAATTTAAATACTTTTTAATCTCAAACGCTCACCTTGTCTTGCTCTGCCTGAACTCTGTGTATTCTGGTTCAAGACAGTTAGGGTATGTCGAAAAACTCCAATCGTATTTTCTCCCTCAACTTCAAAAATCATTTCGAAATCATCCTACATCGCTGCAGAAGTATCGACCCAGTCCTTACAAAGTGAACAAACACCCTTAACAAAAAAGGTAAAACAGTGATATAGGACGATTTTGAAGTTGAGGGAGAACATGAGATGGGAGTTTTTCGACATACCCAGTTCAGGCAGAGCAAGACAAGACATTAAAACATTTGGCATTAAAAAGTATATAAATTGTTTTATTTTTATGAAAATAACCAATTGTTTCGCTAGATAAGACCCTTCTTCCTCAGCCTGGGGTCATTTACACGCATTTGGGATTGTTTGAAGCCGCATTTAAACTACATTTTGGAAGTTGCGCATTTTGGAAGGAGCACCATAGCAGTCCATTGTATGGACTGAAAAAAAAAAATGCTGAAATGTTTTCCTCAAAAAACATAATTTCTTTACGACTGAAGAAAGAAAGACATGAACATCTTGGATGACAAGGGGATGAGTACATTATCTGTAAATTTTTTGTTCTGGAAGTGGACTTCTACTTTAAGGTCCGGGTCCAAAATTCTCATCTGAAATTTTTGCACGTTAAAAAGTAAATATGACCTCATGTTGTGTCAATCACATTTACACACTGCCTCCAAAACTTTCGTCCGGCATAAAAAAAAAAAAAAAAAAATTGGTTTGGGTTACATTTTCTGCGTTTTCCACATCCGTAGCAAGCATTTTGAGTGGTGTTTTGACAATTCAGAGCCACTGTACAAGCGAAAACCAAAATACAGAATGGCGTCTGACAAGTTTATCCGCTTTGTCTCGCAGCACAAAGCACTGTATGACAAAGTACAGAATACAAAGAGACAGAACATAAATAAAAATATGAATATAAATTTTAATCGTTCGGGATAATCCCGCAGCTCCTTGATAAGGAGTTGGAAATCTCCTTCCTCTCTACCCTATCTCAGGATTGGATGGGTCCAACATGTCCTCTGTCTTTTTCTCTTTTTAAAAGCAGAGAGGACAACAAAATCATCCTCACTGCTTGAAGACTCCATTTGTATTGTTTGCGTATTTTTTCGCAACAGATTAATTAATACGCATCGAAATCAGCGTGCAAGGTTTCTGTGCGTGACAAATTTTTAGGATGACGCATACGAAAATTTTGGACTCAGCGTGCAAGGACCTTTAGCCCCTACTGAGTGATAACTTCATTTAAGCATGAACTTGACTAGTTTAAGCCCAACCTTTGGTCTGCAATAACTAATAAAGGTATATTTGTCTTATATTAAAGAAAAAAAACCTTTGTTTGATAACTTTTTTTCTTTACAATAACTTTAGAAAAAGGGTTAAATGGTTGAGCTTGAGAAATGCAGTTACAGGCATACAATTAAAAAAAAATAATGAACATTTATATAAGCTACTGGTCAAAAGTTTGAAAAATTAAGATTCTAAAAATCATTCTAACATGCTGATTTATTAATGGTTCTTATTTTCATCAATGCTGTGCTGCTGAATATTTTTGTGGAAACCATGATACAATTGTTTTAGGATTATTTAATTAATAGAAGGTTTAAAATAACAGCATTTATTTGAAACGGAAATCCTCTGTAATATTAAAAATGTCACTAGCTATGTTTCCGTCACCCAGTTTTTATGCACATTTTGAAGTTTTGCATCAGAAACGAGTGACAGAAATGACAGATTTTGGGAAAAAAAATCCCATAATTCACAAATCCCATAATTCATTGACTTGTGTGAAAAAGGGTTAATGCAAACAATGGGAGATGGAAATACATTTTCTGAATTTCTTCATGCACTGAAATAAGGAATGTGACTTTGTGCTATGGGATGGTATAACCTGACTAAACAGCAGACCTATAAAGGCAAGGACTGCATTTATTGTGTTTCATCTGCTTGCTTAAGTGATATTTAGCGCCGATTTTAGTCTTATTGACTCGTTGGATGGAAACAGTGCTTATTCGCAAATGCTTTACGTGATATTCACAACTTTGGACGGAAACCCAACTACTTGTGATCAATTTAATGTGGTTTTGGTAAACAGATTTTATTTTTATTGTACTTACCCCAAACTTTAGTGTGAATCACGGTTTTCACAGAAATATTAAGCATAAAAATTAATAATAAGAAGAGAAGTTTTTTGAGCAGCAAATCATCATATTAGTATGATTTCTGAAGCATAATGTGACACTGAAGACTGGAGTAATGATGCTGAAAATTCAGCTTTGATCACAGGACTAAATTATATTTTAAAATATATTTAACTATAAAACAGTTATTTTTAAAATAAAAAATATTTAACAATATAGATATTGTTACTGCATTTTTATAATAAATGGCCAGCAGTGCATGTACAAATTTCTTTTCAAAAGTGAGAACAGCTGATCTCTACATTTCAAAGTTCATGTCAACAACCACAACTTCAACAATCTCTGCTGGTCTGATTGTTTAAAAACACACAAACACACATAAACACACTCCAGGCAGATGCCCTCTTGTGCTCCTATACAGGAACTACACAAAACTCTATGTTGTGTCAGTGTTGTGGACTGTAAGCCCTCGGTGCCTCTGGGCTGAAGGAAAATCTGCTTACACTGAAACACGCTTGCAAATGAGGCACATGTGGATGCATATGCAAATTGAGAGAGGAGGTAATTACCATCTTGGCTTCTGATTGGACGGGTTGTGGAGAGGAGGGGCCGGGGATTCCAGGGACACTAGGCACTACGGTAACTGGTCTGACCAGCTGAAAACACACACAGACACATATGAAGAAAAAAAAATCAATACATTAACAAAATGCACAGAATGAATAACTTATAGATAAACAAATAAACAAACAACCAAAATTTCAAAAATAAAAGGACCTCCTGCCAAAAACAAAATCCTATAGAAAACACTGCACTAGGTATTAGGGAACATATTTCTTTCTTTCTTTTTTCCCCCCATCTCTCTCCTTTCCTCCTGCTGAAAGCCTACGGGACATAATCATATGCTGCTCAGTGTTCCACACAGATCATCAAGCACACACACACACACAGGGTCTAAACTGGCCCAGACACGTGTGTGTGAGTGATAATGTGTCTCTGCATACATTACTCCAGCCCTCACAGGCTGACGTCATGAAAGCAGCGCAGTGTCCTTCGTCCACCAACACACACTTAAACACACTCAATGCACTGGAGCCATGTTTAAGAGTGCTTAGATCACTTCCCAGCACACTATGTTTCTCCGTGATGGATTTGTGGAACCTGTTTACATCTGGTTAGGGGACAGATTGCTTCTTAAACATGTAGCAACATGCGTCTCAAATGCGTCTCCTGTGACCACTTGATTTGAAGGGGAGGGTTTTTAAAGAAACGAAAACATCTGAAGCTGAATATTCAGTTTTATTTTAGTCAAGCCTCTGTGTTAACTGTAGTATGGATGTGTGTGTGTGACCAGATCATCCACAATGGATGCTATTACTAGGTATAAACGGCTGTGGATCACATCTTTGACAAATAGCGATCAGGACAAGCCCAACTACTACATCATAACTCTGCAGCAATGGAACACAAAGGAGATGACCTTAAAATGTCTAATTAGAAAAAGAAAAAAAAACCCTGCCCTCTACAGGCATTCTGGACTCGAAAACAAAAACTCTGAGCTGCCTACTTAGGCAGCATTTTAAGGCATCATAAGTGCATTCCAAAGGATTTTTTTCCGATATCAGACTGCTTTTTAAAATACCTTTGTTTAGAAATTATATGGCACATGTCCTTCAAAGATCTCAGAATGCATTCTAGTTCTTTCCATGAAGTTCACTTATACTGTCGTCAAGGTTTTCTACCCTCTCTCTGACCCTTAGAATTAAAGATATCACCTCATGGTAAAAGATATTACAGAGTTCACTGTACTATGAAAACACCTGTAAATTCTAGAGGATGAAAATTCTGTTATTAATTACTCACCCTCATGTCGTTCCAAACCCATAAGACCTTCGTTCATCTTCAGAACACAAATGAAATATTTTTGATGAAATCCGAGAGCTCTCTGACCCTGCATAGACAGCATCGCAACTGACACGTTCAAGGCCCAAAAAGGTAGTAAGGGCATCAATAAAATAGTCCATGTGACATCAGTGGTTCAATCTTAATTTTATGCGCCGTGTACTTTCGTGAATGTGCGTCAAAGACTGACACAGTAAAAGTGTTATTTTTGTCACCTATTTAGTCTGGTGTCAAATGTAGCTTTTAGTTTTTATCATATTTAGTCAACTTGTCCTGTTTTACTTTTAGTCAAGTTGTAGTCTACTAAATGTCTGAGCATTTTAGTCTAGTTTTAGTCAGTGGAAACTTACACATTTTCATCTTACTGTATAATGGTAAAAATGATTTAAAAAAAATGTTATTTTGCTCAATTTTAAATGCAATGATTGTTTTGATTTGGGAAATTTATTTTTACATTTCATCACAAGTTGCTCTTTCACCAATAAGCACAAATCAATGGACTATTGATATGCATGGTTTATTTTACCTCATCTAGTGTACAAATTTATAACAGGATGTAAATTCTAGACTAAATAAACACCAAAGACTTTATATATAAACTCGCCCTGTCTATGTTATGAGAACTGGTGTAACAAAAACCTACTCTCAAATATTATAACAGAGAAATTCCTACACTCATAAAAACAAATGTTCTTCATTGGCATTAATGGTTCTATGAAGAGCCTTAAACATCCATGGAACCTTTCAAATGTGGAAAAAGGTTCTTTATAGTCAAAAAAGGATCTTTAGATTTTTTAAATATTCTTAAAAATGGTTCTTTTAGGAACTAAAAATGGAACCAAAAATTTTGGAACCAAAACCCTTTTGGAACCTTTATTTTTAAGAGTGTAATATTAATTCCAATAATTCCAAATTGCATTAATGTTTTTTTTTTTAAAACAACATCCAAAAAGACTTATTGCCGCACAGAGGTTGCATAAGTAACGCTACAGTCAGCAACCACAATCGCAAACAATACAGTCGAGATCCATGACAGAACACAGACTGACTAAATGACACTTTCATTTAAACAGAATCTCTAATGCAGATCGCTGAACTCCAGCTTACTTGTACAGTGCTATGTCGGTGTTTTCAGATCATGGTGCCACCGCAGAGAGAGCACGTATGAATGGTTGCCAGATTGCAATCGTTGACATTTCGTTTTAGTCACAGGAAAAAACTTAGTTGACGAACATTTTTCGTCATAGATTTTGTTAACGAAATTAACACTACATAAGAGGACTATTTTAACAATGTCTTTACTACCTTTCTGGGCCTTGAACTGGCAGTTGCATTACAGTCTATGCAAAGTCAGAAAGCTCTCAGATTTCATCAAAAATACTTTTGTGTTTTATCTTTAGAAAATTTGTGTTCTAAATATAAACAAAGGTCTTACGGGTTTAGAACAACATGAGGGTGAGCAAATAATGAGAGAATTCTTATTTCGGGGTGAATTAACCCTTTCAGAACTCTCAACTTCCTGCTCAGTCCATAAGGAGTGTGTCAAGCTTTATAGTGTTTCCAGCTGTCGATAATGTCGATATGATTGTAACAGCACACATCTTGTAATCAGGGGTTGGTGGCTATGTTAATAAGCTTATGGTTGAAATATCCATAAAACTTTTTTTTTTTAAATGACACAGTGTTAAAGCAGAACTCCACTTACAAGAACATCAATTTACAAATAATTTACTCACCCCCTTGTCATGTCATGTTCATGTCTTTCTGTCTTTCAGGATTTTTCTCCATATAATGGACTTCATTGTTCCCCCGATTTTTAACTTCCAAAATGTTGTTTAAATGCAGCTTCAATGGGCTCTAAACGATCCCAGCCAAGGAAGAAGGGTCTTATCTAGCGAAACGATCTGTCATTTTTTTCGGAAAATAACATTTTTTATACTTTTTAAGCACAAACGCTCGTGTAGCACAGGCTCTGGGATGGGCATTCACAATGCTACGAATTAGTGATGGATCGTTCTTGAACTATTCGTTCATTTTGAACCAATCTTTAATGTGACTCGGGAAGAACAAATCGTCTCGGGAGTGATTCGTTCAGTCGCGCATACGTCCATTATATGGATAAAAATCCTGAAATGCTTTCCACAAAAAACCATAATTTCTTCACGACTGAAGACAGAAAGACATGAACATCTTGGATGACAAGGGGGTGAGTAAATTATTTTTGAATTGTTGTTCTGGAAGTAGCACAGGTATATCTGTATCAACAGTCAACATTGTATGGGTCAAAATTATTGATTTTTCTTTTATGCCAAAAATCATTAGGATATTAAGTAAAGATCATGTTCCATGAAGATATTTTGTAAATTTCCTACCATAAATATATCAAAAGCTAATTTTTGATTAGTAATATGCATTGCTAAGAACTTTATTTGGACAACTTTAAAGGCAATTTTCTCAGTATTTTGATTTTTTGTACCCTCAGATTCCAGATTTTCAAATAGTTGTATCTCGACCAAATATTGTCCTATAACAAACCACACATCAGTGGAAGGCTTATTTATTTAGCTTTCAGATGATGTATAAATCATCAACCAGGGTCACATTTTATGTCATGTCAAATTCTTTTTTGAACTTTGTGGCACTTTTTTGAAAGTACCGTTATGAAGACACCTGGAAACTATGGGAGAGGAGAGAGTGCAATATGATTGGAAAAGGACTCAAGAGCAATTCGCCCAAAGCGTTACTGCAGCATATGTTGGGCAGCGCACAAGGTTACGCCTTCGACAACTTGTCTATTTCTGAATGACCCGGTTTAGTTGCTGAGTTTTCACAAACTGCCTTTGTTGACTGGAGAGAGTGTTTGAGTTGTGAATGTTACGCTACGACAACATAGCACATAAGTCAAAAAAATCATAGGAAAATCATATTTATCATGTTAAAACGGAAGTTGTTGTTGGTCGTCACTGATTGAATTCAGGAGCTTTCTCTACACAATAATAAGAGAGGAGTGTATGTGGGACACTCACAGGAATGGCAGTGGGTATGTGTACACTGGAGCTGGCGATGGTGGCTGGAATGGCGACTGGCATCGTCTGACCGTTAGGCAGCTGCAGCAGAACCGGAAACGTGCCGGACACCGGACTGAAGACAGACAGAGAGATGGGGGAAACAAAAACAATATTCATACCAAACATTACACGAACATAACTGTAGTACAGAATTCATACTCAAAGCCTTGTAACATAAAAATGCTACAAAAACAAGCTATACAGCATCATGCTTTAAAGTCAACATGAAACAGCAATGCACAGTATTTTACCTTCGTAATGTGACAGTTTTAATAGGACGAGACGTAAAGCAGGAATTGATTAAATAGTAAACGGCACACATTCAAAATGCTTATTTTTAAAATGTATAGCTGTTTGCTACTGTAGCTCTTTTTTTATTAACATTAAATTACTATAAAACTATAAATTACTTAATCTATTGACAAAATTTTAAAAAGGCAGCATTGCCTACAACAGCAGCTTAAAAAAGCTATTTGGCTTTTGGTTAAAATTAACAACATTAATATTAAGTTACATCAGGGCAAAGAACATTTTTTACATTACAAGGCAAATTTTTCCTTTGTGATGAATCGCGCAAAAAAACGTGCTTAAAAAGCAAACCGTGTCATGTTGACTTTAAGTGATAAATACTGAACATAAAAAAAACAAGAATTTTCTTCAACTGGTGTGTGAAACAAAACAAAAGGCTCAAACAAAACCTGTCTGATGGTCGAGCACTTGTCAATTCTATGATGTAAAAGTAAAGGCACATGGATCACAAGCAACTGAAACTAAATCATAAGTTCTCCAATTAAATGAGTGACGAAAACGAAATACCGAATGAGGCATAAAAGGAGAAAATGATGGCAAACTAAGAGAGAAGCAGAATAAGTAACGTTTAGAAGTTACTTACACTATCGGTCTACTAGAGGATGGGACCTGGGTTATAACAGAGCTAGATGTTGGAGATGGGAGAGCTTGCTGAATAACAACACCAGCCTCATTGCTGGCCAGTAGTACATTGGGGACTTGGAGGGAGGCAGGACGGACTATAGTGGATGGAGGCAGAGAGGTCGGCTGCAAAGAAACCTCCTGAAAACACCACACGAGAGCCAAGCTGCATCAACCGCTCACAAAACTACACTGTCCATTACTAATCTTGTAATGTTTCTGATTGTGTTAGTAGACTTTACACCACAGGAAGCACATGCATTATTCACCTATGAATTAAGAGACTGCAATTTGTTGTGACTTACAGTTAATGGAGGACAGAGCACTTATAGTCTTTAAAAAAAATAATAATAATAATACTATATTAGGGCCCTATGAAATCCGTTTTACTTTTTCCCAAATTCTGTTGTATTTTTTTTTTTTTCCAAATTCAAATTTTTCTGGATTGCCTATTTTTTTCAGTTTTCATTTTTCTAGACTCTGTTTTAATGGTTAAATTTAGGTTTAACCTTTAGGTTTTTGTGTATATATAATGATTAGAGTTTTTCTTAAAAGAAATGGAAAAACGCTCCTGAAATGACTCTCAGAGATTATGTTTATGTGTTCATTTACTCATAAATGGAGTAGGCAGATGCTGGAAACACCGTGAGGGCTATTGTTTGTGTAGTTAATAAAAATGCACAAAAACTAGTGTTTTTTGCAGCTTAATATTAACACACTAGTCCATATCGCGTTATGATTTAAGTGTACTGACCTACTTTTGATTTATCCATCCAAAATTTGGCAAATTCTCTGACATTCCACGTTATACACTAAATTCCATTTGTAAAATCCTTAAATTCCGCATCGTGGAAATTAAGGGCCCTACTTTACTGCAACCAAAAGTTTGGGAGTAGGTAAGATTTTTGTGTGTGTGTGTGTGTGTGTGAGTGTTTTTAAAGTTATGTCACTTGTGCTTTCCAAGGCTGCATTTATTTGATTAATTATATAGTAAAAATGCATTATTAGAACTTAAAATTATATTCTACTGTAATGTATTTTAAAATGTAATTTATTCCTGTGATGTAAAGCTGAATTTTCAGCATGATTAGTCTTCAGTGTCACATGATTCTTCAGAAATCATTTTAATATGCTAATTTTCTGCTCAAGAAACATCTCAATGTTGAAAACAGTTTGTACTGCTTTATATTTTTGTAGAAAATGTAATCATTTTCTTCCAGGATTCTTTGATGCATAGAAAGTTCAAAAGAACAATGTTTATTTTTAATAAAATGTCATCAATTTTATCAATTTATTGGTTAAAAGTTACAGTTTATTTATTTATTTTGTTTATTTATTTAAACAGAAATACTGACCATACTGAGTTTTGAACATTAGGGTAACTACTGTAATTACGAAATATGTATATTTTCAGCATTTTTAGAGTTCACATTAGAGACAATGAGTAAAAAAAAATCATGCTTCTTCTATAGATCATAAAGGGAATGTTTATTCATTAAAGCTGTTACAGCTTCAATCTTAAATGGGGAAGTTCCAGAACAATTTACAGATAAATGTACTCACCCCTTGTCATCCAAGATGTTCATGTCTTTCTTTCTTCAATCATAAAGAAATTATGCTTCTTGAAGAAAACATTTCAGGATTTTTCTCCATTTAGTGAACTTCAATGGTGCCCCCGATTTTGAACATCCAAAATGCAGTTTAAATGCAGCTTCAAAGAGCTATAAACAATCCCAGCCGAGGAAGAAGGGTCTTATCTAGCGAAACGATAGGTTAGTTTCTAAAAAAAACAATGACAATTTATATACTTTTTAACCTCAAACACTTGTCTTGTCTTGTCTCGTCTGCCTGAACTCTTGTGTTTTTTGGTTCAATACAGTTAGAGTATGTCGAAAAACTCCCATCTCATCTAAACTTCAAAATCGTCCTACATAACTGTTTTACCTTTTTTTTGTAAAGGGTGTTTGATCATCTTTGCACGCTCACTTTGTAAACACTGGGTAGGTACTTTTACAGTGATGTAGGATTGTGTAGAGCCCTTTGAAGTTGCATTTAAACTGCATTTTGGATGCTCAAAATCAGGGGCACCATTGTAGTCCAGTATATGAAGAAAAATCCTGAAAGTTTTTCCTCAAAAAACATAATTTCTTATTGAATGAGGAAAGAAAGACATGAACATCTTGGATGACAAGGGGGTGAGTACATTATCTGTATATTTTTGTTCTGGAAGTGGACTTCTCCTTTAAAGTCAGAATCAACATATTTGCTGACTTGGGAAGGAAGTCTCATGTTTCTCACACACTCTGGCCAGTGATTTTCAGTAAAGATGTTTACCACTGATTTTTTTTATGACTCTATGAAGAGATGTATTTTCATCTGAATCCCAGTAGCTCTGGTACAAGCTAAATCAAGCAGCAAACACCTTTCAGTTGTGGAATGAGGGGAGAAGACAGTCAAATCTGGACTGCTGACAGAAATGTTATAGGTTCAAGCCGGGTAGGGAAGACTTAGGAACCAAGAATTACTGACAACACAATTCTGCTCAATATGACCCTAGGGTCCTCCAGGGTGAACTTTCTCTAACATTACTCTTCTACAAGCTGCTTTGCATGAATAATTCCTACTAAATGCCTGCCAGCACTAAGTAAGTATCACACACAGAGGACCTAAAATAAGTCCTAGAACTCCAAGTGTTTATGCAGCTCTCTGTACGGCAGAGCCCTGTGTCTCACCTTGTCGTCAGTAGTGGTCGACTCAGGATGGGGAAGGGGACTGTCTCGGTGGGACTCAATGGGTGTGTGCTCCTCTATTTTGTTTCGAACTACAGGAGTCGCAAGGGGAGACAAGTCCAGTGGCAACTGCAATAACCACATGGAACCACATGTTTGATTATGCATTCATATCACAAAATCAGCAATGGTGAAATGAGCTTTTATCCAACGGGATTTTAATGGAATTTGAAACGTTACGTTAAATTATTTTCAGTTTTACATTTTTTTTTTTCTTTTGCTACTAAATACTAAATTACAATTAAATTTCATAAATATTAGTACAGAGAACACAAGGAACACACTGAAGAAGAAAGACTGGCATACTCCAAAAATCTTTGCTGTATTTACAATTTTTAAAAAAAATAATTAAATAAGTGCTGTCAGACAATTAATCGCGATTAATCGCATCCAAAATAAAAGTATTTGTTAACATAATATGTGTATATTTATTATATATATTTTGAAAATATTTACATATATTTACATGTATAGATTTTTATTCCTATAATTTATATTATATATAAATATATTTAATATATATACATAACATATTTTTCTTAAATATATCCATGCATGTGTGTGCATTTATATATACATAATAAATATACAGAGTACACATACATATTTCGTGCAAACAAAAACTTTTATTTTGCATGAGATTAATCGCAATTAATCGCGCGTTCGACAGCACTTTTTTTTTCATTGTATAAATGATGAAATATGCAAAATAAAAGCAGATACATTTGTTAACAATCTTAATAGGGTCTATTTTTATTTTATTTGATCTTTCAGGCCTATTAAATCCATTTTCACCTACATTACCATTCAAATGTTTGGGGTAATTTTTTTTCCCAAGAAATCAAAATTTTCACTGAGCAAGGACACATTAATTTGATCAAAAGTGACAGTAATGTCCTATTATCATAAAATGATAATAATAAAAACAAATAATTAAGCCGTAAATATTCATACGAGAATGATTTCTGAAGGATCATGTGACACTGAAGACTGGAGTAATGATGCTGAAAATTTAGCTTTGCATCACAGGAATAAATTACATTTTAAAATACATTCATATAGAAAACAGTTATTTAAATGATAATAATATTTCACAATATTGCTGTTTTTACGCCATTTTTGATCAAATAAATGCTGATTTGGTGAGCATAAGATTTCAAAAACATACAAAAAAATCTTATCAACCCCAAACCTCTAAATGGTCATTTATTTGCGAAATGATCACACAGCTGAGTTATAAACTGCAGAATAAATTGACATCTTTACCTTTTTAATGTCATCCTCCGTGGCCTTTTTAAAGTCATGCTCAAACGGGCTGGTGAGCTCGTTAAACAGCCCGACTTCCTCGCAGTTCTTCAGGAAGCGGGTCGGTGTCGGTGTCTGGTCTGCAACAGTAGCCCATAAAGCCATAAAGCCATGAATAATAACAGTTCGTGTTCATTTGCTTTTATTGCGAACCGCTGACTTTTCAGACTCACCAGCAATGATGACACTGTCATTGCGTGCTGGACCAAATCTCAGGGTCATCTCATGCTTGTGTTTATGCACCGCCAGGTGGTCTTCATTTGTGAATCGCTGTTGCAGACAGACAGTCATTATGTAGATGCATGAACCATAAACAGCAATATGAAACAGAAGCAAGCATGTAATTTAATTGCAGTTATTTATTTATTTATTTAAGTAACTGTTAGTGCTTTAAGTGTGTAACAGTGATCACATGCCTGTCCGCAGCCAGGAGCAGTACAGAGGAACGGTTTATCATCACTCATATTCACAGCTTCAGTCTGCCACCTGATAACATGAAAAAAGTCAAACTTGCAATTTGTCATTCATCAACAGCATAATGATTTAAGGCCACAACTAAAAACAAAAACACATGATTTACATATCAATCAGCACTATTCAATGTCCATAACCATGTGCAACAGTAAGCATTATTCTGTGCTACTGTTACCAAGAGCTGAATGATTTGTGTTGTGGCAGACCAAGCTGTCAAAGCAGGTTTGATACGACACAGACAAGGATTTTACAAGATTAAAAGTAGAATAAAAGGGATTTTGCATCACTATCTGTATAATACAAACTTAAACACTTGACATTGATGTATATGTGTTTATTAAGCCCCACAGTAACTCACATACAGGAATGAAATGTGCTGTAATGATAAGGCTGATGCTCATTGATAACAGCACAACCTATTGTCACCTTCTGCTTTAAATCACTCTTAATAACACTCTATCTCTATACTTTCCCATAGCTAAACTCAAATCGCTTGTATATTTAACCACAAACCTGCACTACTTTAGTGTATTTTCAGCGCCACCGGAACTGTATCAACACTAAACAGATTGTTTACATCAGTCACAGCAGGCTAATCAATGCTTAGCCTCATCTCTCATTCATTTCAATGGAACCTCAGCTAGCTGTTAGCATGCGTCGCCATATTAACAACAAAGAAACACCGACAAGCTCTGAATGTGTCGTAAAACTGCATTTTATTGTGTTACATATTCAGGCTATTCTGCGAGCCACCCGAAAGCTCGCGCAAAAAGGCATGTTTGTTTATAATTGCTGTGCATTGACGCGCTTACTCACCCGCAGGCTGAACCCTGAAGAGCCAAAGCCCACTTATACCACCTCTCGCGAGAGTTGGGAACTCCGCTAAACCAGAGAATCTCGCGAGAATTAGGCACTCCGCTCGACCCAGAGCCAAGCCCTTTAAACTCTAATCTCGCGATAAATTAATGCTTTGCTGACACCTTCAGAACGGAAACACATTGATACTTTAAATCTCGCGAGTTATGAGCTGTGTTTTGGTGAATGGTTTTCAAAATTGAAAATTTATAATAAACTGCGTAATATTTGTGAACGGTTTAAATAATATTGTGTGAATAAAATAAAGACAGACACCACAATACGGTAAACTGTGATCTGAATTTATTTAATGCAATTTACAAAAGCAATTGAGGTCTTAATTGGCTTGCAACCAATTGCTATAAATTTACAGTCATACTATCGACCAGCAGTTTAACCCCTGAAAACATCTGAATGGACCCTTGCAGTCTACAGACACACACAACATTATTATCTCTATTCTGATGTACAGAAAGTGCTATCAGGTTCTTTATTTCCATGGTGAGTTTCAGGTTGATATCCCAGTAGCACCGATGGAGCTGTTGCTTTTCTCATTCAGTGGGCATGAACAGGATCGGGGGGGTTAAATAGTCAAACAATTTTTAATTGTTACATGATTTCTTTTAACAGAGTGGACTCCACATCCATACATTTTTCTCTCGCTGAGACCAACAGCAGACATTTTGGTAGCAACAGCAAAAATATGTAATCACAACTGTACTAAATGCGTTTACGTAACGAGCAGACTTTTACATGGCGAACAGGATCAAGAAAGCAACCATCAAACAGAAGAGCCCCATGGCTTCAGACAGAGCAAAACCCAGGATGGCGTAAGAGAAAAGCTGCTGCTTTAGAGATGGGTTCCTGCAAAATAACAAATCCATCTTTCAATGAAGAGACATTTGCAATTATCCTGACAATGTAAGGCCCATAAGATTTTAATGATATACGATACAGTCAAAAAGTTCAGGGTTAATGGCATATTTTAAAAGAAGAAAAAGAAGAAAAAAAAAAATTATAAAAGAATCCTGAAAAACAAAAAATAAGCAGACAACTGTTTCCAACATTGATAACTTTCTTGAGCAGCAAATCAGCATATTCGAATGATTTCTGACCGATCATGCGACACTGAATACTGGAGTAATGATGCTGAAAATTCAGCTTTGACTCACAGGAATAAATTACATTTTTAAATATATTCAAATAGAAAACAGTCATTTTAAACTATAATAATATTTTAAAATATTACAGTTTTTCTGCATTTTTGCTCCAATAAAAGCATCCTTGGTGAGTATAAGAAGGAAAAAAAAAACACTTGCTAAACCTAAATGTTTAACAGTAGTGTACAATGTATTATACAATTATGTGAAATTAATATATTATAATAATGTGAACAAGTGTCTCTTACCTGGCATATCCGATGATAAGGCTACCGAACACTGTTCCAATTCCAGCACCGGATCCAGCCACTCCCACAGTGGCAGCTCCCGCTCCAATGAACTTAGCAGCGGTGTCAATGTCACGGCTCACAGCGCTGGTCTGGAATCCTCTGAGGGCCATCTGAGTAAAGGGCGACTGAGGCAAGGCAGCAGCACTGACCTACAAGAGGAAAAGAGGACTTACGTGACCTCTACATGACCCTAGTGTTCGGTCTGCCACCTACTGTCCTATAACAGCAATAGCCAGAGAGCTGACATCTACATCAACATGACATCTACAGTTGAAGTCAAAAGTTTACATACACCTAGCGGAATATACAAAATGTTTATTATTTTACCAAAATAAGAGGGATCATACATAAAGCATGTTATTTTTTTATTTAGTACTGACGTGAATAAGATATTTAACATAAAAGACATTTACATATAGTCTACAAGAGAAAACAATAGTTTAATTTATAAAAATGACCCCTTCAAAAGTTTACATCCCCTTGATTCTTAATACTGTGCTGTTACCTGAATGATCCACAGCTGTGCTTTTTTTTTTTTTTTGGTAAGTGACCGTTGTTCATGAGTCCCTTGTTTGTCCTGGACAGTTAAACTTTCTGCTGTTATTCAGAAAAATCCTTCAGGCCACATAAATTCTGTGGTTTTTCAGCATTTTTGTGTATTTGAACCCTTTACAACAATGACTCTATGATTATAAGATCCATCTTTTCACACTGAGGGACTCATGCAACTATTACAAAAGGGTCAAACGCTCACTGATGGTTCAAAAGGAAACAAAGCATTAAGCTCCTGAAAGGCAGTACTAAATGAAAAATAAATAAAAAAAAAAAAATAAAAATAATATTTAGGCAAAATAAGAAAAGTGTACACATTTTCATTCTGTTAAAAAATTTACACCCCCAGCTCTTAATGCATTGTGTTTCCTTCTGGTACATCAGTGAGCGTTTGAACCTTCTATAATGGTTGCCTATGAGTCCCTTAATATCATACAATCATTGTTAAAAAATGCTGAAAAACCAAAGAATTTATGGGACCTGGAGAATTTTTTTGAAGAACAGTGGACAGTTTAACTGTTCAGGACAAACAAGGTACTCAAAAACAAAACAAAACAAAAAACAAAACAAAAAACCACAGCTGTAGATTATTCAGGTAACAACCCTTCAAGGCCCAGAAAGGTAGTAAAGACATTGTTAAAATAGTCCATGCGTCATCAGTGGTTCAACTGTAATGTTATAAAGCTACGAGAATACAAAAATGTCAGTCTTTGATGCACATTGAGTACCACATGAGAGTACCACAAGCTTGTGTGGTGCTGCTGACACAGTAGCCGGCGCTCTGACATAGAACGTCCATATCTGTACATTCTGGCTCAAATAAGTAAGGCTGGGCAAAAAAATGGCAAGTAATCCTCTCTGTCGAAATCTTGTTTACAAAGACTGTTTTATGTATAGTGTGCGTCGTCGTCTTCTTGTAAACAAGGCACTGCGCATCTGGGTTCTATGTCAGAACCACACTTGTGTGACACAAAAGAGAAGAAACTGTTGAATAAAGTCATTATTTTTGTTTTGTTTTTTTGCACACAAGTATTCTCGTAGCTTTCTAAAATCACGATTGAACCACTGACATCACATGGACTATTTTAACAATGTCCTTAGTACCTCTCTGGGCCTTGAACGTGGTAGTTCTGTTGTTGTCGTCTATGCAGGGTCAGAAAGCTCTCAGATTATCAAAATTATCTTAATTTGCGTTCTGAAGATGAACAAAGGTCTTACGGGTTTGGAACAACATGAGGGAGACTAATTAATGACAAATTTTTCATTTTTGGCTGAACTAACCCTAACATGCTTGCTGTGGATCCAACAAACTCCATTTCAAATCAGTTTATCTTTTATCTTATTCTGACTCTCATATCTTGTCATGCTTTGTAGGCTGTTAACATACTTTTAAGAGTTACCATAAATGAAAAGAGAAATATATTGAAAGTCAAAAGGCAGGTTTGACAATCACCTCTGGTTTGACCTCTGGTCTGGAAAGTACAGCAGCAGAAACTGGCCTGTACAGGGACCTGGATCCTGCACGCACCTGAAACACACAAATACACCGAGTTCCTAGATTATAGAAGAATAATCTAGACAACTGTCAAAAAAGCAGTGAATTTAAACAATGGTAAACAGTGCAGTCTTTTGAAAGGCATGAATTCTGGAAAAAGCCAGTTTTCAAAGTACGTACGTAAGATACAGTTCAAGGTTCACCACAAGACAAGCGTGTAGATTAATGATGTATTTATATTAGAAATATTATATAGTCTCCATACAGGACAGATCCATTAAAAAACAAAACAAAAAAAAAACTATGATTTCATTATTTCTGAATTGTTCTAGGTTTTACCAATTTGAACAATGAGTAAAACCTTGCATTACTGGCACTTCTTGTGTCTACCTATCTAACGATGAATTGGTTCTTGTATTCCTCAACTGTAAGTTGCTTTGGCTTTGCATAAAAGGGTCTGCTAAATGAATAAAAGTAAAACTCTCCACCATATTGGTTTTAACCAACAAGGTGGATGACTGTCTACTGCAGAGATGCCAATACCAACAAACTGTCACTGGGCTAATAAATGTCATAGGTGCAGACCCCTCCATTGTGCCCTTCATAAAGACAACCTTAACCTCAGTTTACTCCAGAGGGCTACCCCTGAAATAAGTTACTCCAAATTACTTAAAAACTAAAATGAATCTATTTGAGATGGCAGAAACACAACAGGACAGTACGTAAGTTAGTTTTCACTGTGAAATACCAGACAAGAAATACCAGAATGGGAGGCACAACCGCCATCCACTAACATAGGAGGCTGACAAGATTAAGGTGTTATTAACCGGGAACGTCTGACCTTAACCTGTCAAGCGTTTTGCGAGCTCAAAACTTTGAAACTAAAGCAAAAGGTCAAAGGTAAACTATAGCAGTGCGTGACGTTTACGTTAACCCTTTAAACGCGTCTAGAAATGAATGAATTAACGTTACTGACGTCAAGTTCAACCTGCAGGCCGCTTTCATTCACACAGCTAGTTAAGCACAATAAAATTGTCTTCTGAAGGTAACTTCACTCACCAGGGCGGGTGTGGAGACGAACTTTGCGCAGGTGAACATTTTGAAAGGTGAGTGATTTTGAGCGGCCCGGGACTTCTGCAAAGACAAAATATAAGGTCAGAGAAGATTTACATGAAGAGCTTTAGAAATAGGGCTATCACACGCAACGAATACGTTTCCTAACACTATCCCGATCAAACCTACAGTTCTGAGATCTTACAGACTGAGGATGAATGTAGATTTGTATATTTTGTATGAATGCTAGCCTCCCTATCCAACTCACCGAAGGCAGAGGTCGAACCACCGGTTGTACTGCGTCTGCGCACAACGAACACTGCGCAAAGCCCCGGATACTAGTCTGACGTCAAAGCAAGGTCGTTGCTTTCAAGCTTTATTGGAAAGAGCTCAGAGACAATACACAATGCCACAAATCCAAAATAGTTTGGACTTTATTCTAAATAAGCCAATATAATATTAATGCATTAAATATATTTGTATTTTTGTATAAAGATCGAAAACAGCCTTTTCAGATTTTCAGATGAAAGATGTATTTAATTTTATTTATTTATGTACTTTCAAAAACGTATACAAATTAATGTATAAATTATTGTTGGAATTTAAGTACATAACAATTTATACAAAACCAAATCACGGATGTTCTCATAGACTTTTTTATTTGAGGATTTGTTCTGAAGTTAATAGAAGCATCAAAAATGTTTGAGCTGAATGTAAATCTAGATTGCATTACAAAAAAATATATATATAAAACTTATAATAATACATTATAACATGACTAAAATCTAGAGTTGCTTCTTTTTATGAAAGTCCATTTCTGCCATATAGGGAAAACAACATGCTTTGGTAAATCCTAATTGTTATAAATAATGAATAATTAATTATTTATGTTAATAATTATGACATAAAAAGGCAAAATAATAGGCTTAAAATTATAATAATTTATTGAATTATTTTTATGTCATAATTTAGACTTTTTGTATCATAATTATAATTTAACAAAGCATGATTTTCTTACAAATGCGCTTTCATGCTTTAAGTAATACTGACCTAGTTTTATTTGATTTATAGGCCTGTATTAAAGATATAGAAACTGCAAACATAATATAAACCATTCTAAATGTATTTAGATTATATATTTCTGTTTTGCAAGCAAAAATCAAAATTATTCTTTAATCCAACCATGCAAAAAAATATTACAGTATACAGTACATTTGCATGATACATTTCACTGGTTTCTCAGATGTAGGCAATGCTGTCCCAGAGCAGCTGTCACTGAGCGTCTGCTTAAAGCCATACAGTTTCACATGTAGTATTTGTCTGCTTGAGGGTGATGAATGGCCTGTGGGTGCCATGGGTTGTGTGGAGGTTCAGGTAATGTGTGCGCTGAAACACTAGTGAAGTCTGTCTGCCTCAGGTGTGATCAGTACAGGTGAGAGGCTCTCAATCACTCCTGCTAATGCTGACACACGCTGAGGGTCCACTACACACCAAAAGTATTGTGCAACTATCGGTACACTAATATTGTTACATTTGTAAAAATCTTTTACATAAAACATGTTTCAAATATTATTCTCTTTTATTTTCAATTAAATTTGTTGAAAAGATTAGTTAAAAATGTGATACGTTAAACAGCAGCTTTGCATTTAATTTTAGGTGTTAAAATAAAACTCGTGGATAATTAAATATCTAATAATTACATTTATCAAAGACGTGTAAAGTCCATTTCTGCCACATAAAAAAAAAATGCTTTGGTATATCATAATTATCACAAAAGTTGAAATTATAACAGCCTGCCAAGTCATAGTTATCACATATATATATATATATATATATATATATATATATGTGTGTGTGTGTGTGTGTGTGTGTATAATGGCAAAAAAGAGAGGAAAAAGTCCTAATCATGACATAAAAATAATAAAATATGATGATCTGACAAAGTAAGACAAAGCTGATTCTTATGTGGCAGAAATGGGCTCCTATTTAGAACCCTGTGTTGGAAATTAACGAGGGCTATTGGCAAAAAGACCACCAAAATGAACAAAAATGTCCCATAAATTCAAGACAAAGGGGCAAAAAATGCCCCTGCATAATTAAACAATGTATTACTGCTGTTGCGATTAAAATGAAATGTGTAAATGAATGTATAGTGTTAATTCGCGGAATTCCATTTAGATTCACTCACACTGAATCAGATTGCTTTTACGCGCTGTTTTGTGCAGGGTTGAGCCTTATAACCAATCAAACGTGTTTCTGTTGAACTTAGGAATGCATTGGCCAATCAGAGGCATTTAGATTAGTCAGCGCTGAAAACGCCAGAGCTGTTGTTGAGTGCGTATGCTCGCGAATTCCCTCATCATAAACATTACAGTGCAGATACGATGTAGCCTAAATAAAAAAAAAATATATTTCGTAGCTTTAATGATTGTAACAGGAGTTTTTGCATAACTTTTTGCTAGACCTGGCTAACATCATGGACTGACATGTTTGTAGCTGAAGCCAGAATGAGATGTATCTAAAACGAAACAAAAATATTTTAGATTGGTTTTTATTTAAATATTAATAATCATTATTACAATATAAGGAGTAAAAAATGATTTTGTCATAATATTGCAGACCTATGAGCTGTTGTTTTTTACATGCCTATAATTTAGATACAATTTTAAGCAGTCTATCAACAGTTTAAAATATTGCTTAAAGTAAATGGGTAAATTCAAGTATTTGACATTAAAGACAACATAGTATGGTTTTTATAATAATAAGGTGATTATGAAAATTTTCCTCACTGATGTAAAGAAAATACCCCTACAAATCAATTCCAGGGGGAAAATATTGCTCCTTAAAGGATTATTTCACTTCCAGAACAAAAATATACAGATAATGTACTCACCCCATTGTCATCCAAGATGTTCATGCCTTTCTTTCTTCAGTCGCAAAGAAATTATGTTTTTTTGAGGAAAACTTTTCAAGATTTTTCTTCATATAATGGACTGATATGGTGCCCTGAGAAAGAAGGATCTCATCTAGCAAAACGATTGGTTATTTTCATTAAAAAATACAAGTTAAATACCTTTTAATCTCAAATGCTCGTCTCGTCTTGCTCTGCCTGAACTCTGTGTATTCTGGCTCAAGACAGTTAGGGTATGTCGAAAAACTCCAATCGTATTTTCTCCCTCAACTTCAAAAATCATTTCAAAATCATCCTACATCGCTGCAGAAGTACCGACCCAGTCTTTGCAAAGTGAACATGCAAAGAAGATCAAACACCCTTAACAAAAAAGGTAAAACAGCGATGTAGGACGATTTTGAAGTTGAGGGAGAACATGAGATGGGAATTTTTCGACATACCCTAACTGTCATGAACCGGAAAAAATTAGAGGTCGGTAAGAGCAAGACAAGATGAGCGTTTAACATTAAAAAGTATATAAATTGTATTATTTTTATGAAAATAACTGATCGTTTTGCTAGATAAGACCCTTCTTCCTCTGCTGGGATCATTTACAACTGCATCTGGGATCGTTTGAAGCCGCATTTAAACTGCATTTTGGAAGTTTTACAATTGGGGCACCATAGGTATTTATTTATCTTTGTTAATGTTAGTTAATAATGATAACTATTCATTACATCATGTTAGCTATCATGTTAGATTACTATTCATTAGATCATGTTTACTATTGTAAAGTGTGTTATAGGGTTTATAAAATGTGTTTGTGTACATTATATGATTAAACACACACACACACAAATCTAAATTACAGTGGTCATTTTCTTAGTGACTGAGCAATAGCTTGACATGCTAGCAAATGACTGAGCTTTAAAATCTGTTTTATAACACTATTTTGATTAGTTCTGTAGAACAGGATTGTGGTTGTCCAGAATAGGTTTCTGTTTCCCGTGAACCCCTATCCCCTTTCCAGCAGAGGGGGTCAGTGAGCCTAACATGTGTCCTGCACCTCACTGCTCCCTAGTGAACAAACACACTGGACCACCACATACACACACTATTTCTGTAGTATACAGTATGTGTACTATGGTAAGTATGTTTGTTTTCTGTATGCGTAGCATCCACCAAAATGTGCAGTAAACAAAAGAAAAAGAGTACACTGCTTGCTGTACTGTATCCCATAAAGCAATACATTCACAAAAAGTGAATTAATTTTTTTTTCACTCTCAAAAAAAAGGTACAAAACTGTCACTGGGGCAGTTCCTTTTCAAAAATATTTAACCTGAGGCTCTAATATGTACCTTTAATGTACTAAAATGTACCATTTATAGATAAATAAGGTACAAAGATGTACCTTTTGTGACCGTTTTACAGATTGTTGACTTAATACTTCATTAAACTGCCAAGCGTTAAGATACTTTGTATTAGACTGGATAAAGACAAATGCAAAATAGTTGTTTTTATTCATAGTGCTTAGCTGCTTTTATTAATAGTGATAACTAAACAGAAACAAAAACTAGACAGAATTCAATTAATCATGATTGTAATGTCACATCAAAATATATATAACAAAACTATGTTCTATACCTAAAAAAGGAGAATATGTATGTGCCTTTTGCATTGTTTTTATTTCAATTTAAATGTAAAATTTTAATTAAATTTGAAATTAAAGCAATGAATATATATATATATGTATATATATCTGTACCTTTACACTTTATTTTCATTGCTTCATGTACTAAGTCTTTTAAAATGTATTAGTCTTTTGTCATATAAACATTTTAAACAAGGAAATGAGCAGAAAAGTGCTTTTATGAGAAAGCCTATAAGACAGATTATTCACCAGGGAACAATATATGGATGTTTAATTGTCAGACTCTCTCTTTCAATGTCAGTACGATCACGTTTATCCTCTGTTTACCCTCTTGATCACTTTCTCTAGTCTATATTTCCAGTTCTTTATGGTCCTCTCAGCACTCCTGCACCTCATTCTCATGCTCGACTGTCTGTTTTTTTTTTTCTTCTTTACTACACATCCCTTCCCCCTTCAGTGAGTTGAACATCTTGAGTGGGTGTATTTGCATGCGGCCCTCATCAGACAGCACACACTCTCACACACACGGGCGGCTGATAAAAGGCATTGACCCCCTTAACCTTTATGAATTACAATTTGTGCCAGCAGCACATCCTGTCAGAGGAGTGGGCACCTATGGAGTGCTGTGTATGTGTGTGTGTTGTGCAGTTGTTAGAGAGGAAAAAGCCTCGTGCAGGTTCTGGTCAACACCTTTGACAAGCTGTGAGAGGCGTTCAGCACGCTGACAGCACCGGCAACAGAGAGAAACACTCTCTCTCCCTCACACACACACACACGCACGGGTGCTAATGTGTGTGCTACATCAATACATAAAGACAGGCCCTGCACATGCAGATAGCCCTACATGCTCCTGCATCACACACACATTCAGGAATTTCATAGAAGGGATTTTTAACACTGGAACATATCAGCCACTTGATTGATGCTATCTGCCACTGTACATATGATATATGATCTTCATTATACAGTATTTAACCATCACAGGACATCCCTATTTTTAAAGATATATTTTGTTTTTGTTTAATTATCACTGTGAGAATTAAACATTTGAATGTATTAGTATTGTAGTATTTTAAATATTTACTATTTATATATATTATATATATATATATTATATATATTATATATATATATATTATGTATGTATGTATGTATTGTATGTATATGAAGAGTATATATATAATGTATGTATGTATATGAAGAGTTCATTTGCAAAAACAGGTAACCGATTTTGACAATTTTCAGAAATGTTTTTTCATTGTGCATTCCAATTAATCTCAATGCAACAGCAAGTTGGGTTATTTTGATTAAGTAAAAATAACATAAAACAATACAGCTAACACAATTAAACATGACAACATAATAAGAAACATTATTTTTTTCTGTGTGTGTGTGTATATATATATATACTAAAATAAAAATAAAAGGACATTACGAAATGTATACAAGTATATATACGTTTTTTTAACTTTTTAAAAATTTTAAATTCTATTTTTATATATTTTAAGTTATAATTTATTTCTGTTATTCAAAGCTGAATTTCCAGCATCAAGAAACATTTCTTATCATTATCAGTGTTGGAAACAGTTGTTATTTTATATTTTTGCTGCTTCATATTTTTGTTCAAAAGAATTCATTTGAAATAGAAATATTTTGTAACAATATTTAAAAAATAGTCTTTACTTTCACTTTTGATCATTTCATTTTATTTAATTTAATTTCCTTGCTGAATAAAAGTATTTATTTCTCTCTTTCAAACAAACAAACAAACACAATCTTACTGACAATAGTAAATATTTTTAATTATATATGTGCATATTTATATATAATGCATGTGACATGATATAAATAAATAAATAAATAAATAAATAAATAAATAAATAAATAAATAAATAAATAAGACCCCCTTTGGTGGATGTCCTTAATTGGAAAAAAATATTTATTCATTTATTTATTTAGCCTATGTATGTATGTATGTATGCATGCATTCATGCAAGTATTTATTTATGTTTTTATTTATTGAATTAATGAATGAATGAATGAATGAGTGAGTGAGTGATTAATGTCCTTAATTGGGAAACTATTTATTTATTTATTTATTTAGCCTATGTATATATGTATGTATGTATGTATGTATGAATGCATGCAAGTATTTATTTATTGAATGAATGAATGAATGAATGAATAGAGTACAACCAGTTTTTGTATTGATAGTAAAAACACCATTAGGATGTGGTATGTCCTCATTAGGACAGCTAAAGGTCTGTGTGTGTGTGTGTGTGTGTGTGTGTGTGTGTACCTGGTATTTATCATGTTATGGGGACCAAATGTCCCCACAAGGATAGAAATACCGGTAAATTTTGACCTTGTGGGGACATTTTTTAGGTCCTTATGAGGAAATAGGCTTATAAATCATGCAGAATGAGTTTTTTTGAGAAAGTAAAAGTGTGCACAGTCTCCTGTGAGGGCTAGGTTTAGGTATAGGGTAAGTGTAGCGTGATAGAAAATACGGTTTGTACAGTATAAAAACCATTATGCCTATGGAATGTCCCCATAAAACATGGAAACACAACATTTTTGTGTGTGTGTGTGTGTGTGTGTGTGTGTGTGTGTGTGTCCAGCAGTGGCCCAGCTGGCTCTTCTCTCAGGCTGTGTGGTCTTAGTGGACATGATTGGCTCCTGTTTGAAGGGATTCAGAGATCTAAAGGTCATTAGTATTCTTCTACAGATTGATTTTCTGAGATGATCTATAACAGCACTGATCTGTGTCTGCCACAGTCAGGAGAAACGCTGAGATCAACACAATAATCCATTCCTCTCTTCTTCTCTTTGCCTTTCTTTTTTAATGAACACTATACACATTATACAATAAAAAACGATATGATTTAATAACAGATTTTCAAACTCAATGTGGACCGTCTGTGTGTCTGCAAGGCAATTAACTCACAGCACATAACAAAACTGTTGTTGTTTCTGCTACTTCATTTAATTTGTACTTATTGTGTGTTATAATAAAACTTCTCAAAATGCAAACAAAAATGTAAGGGTTACCCTCTATGCCACCCAAAGTTGAGAAATGTTTGCTGTAATGAAGATGTGATTTCAGAAATTTCGCTGTATTCTCATGTGATTTCAAACTGAGCAACAAAATTAAATGTGCACAATACTATCCATCAAATGCTCCATGAGAACTTACTGTAGTTTTTGTAAGCAACCTAATAAACATGTTTTCAAGCTGCCACAACACACACTCACTCACAGAGCCCTCGCTGACATGTTTATTACACGAGGCAGGAGAGCAGCCCAAAAGCTCTTTATCCCACTTAATATAAGCTTCACATAAAAACTAGACAGCTGTTTATAGAGGATGCATGTTATCATAGAGACTATGGCTGTATCTGAAAATCTAGGCAGCTGACTTATCCAGTACTGACTTCTCAGGCAGCGTTTGTGCACGAAGGCAACTCACAAAACTGATTTTGCACGTGCTTCTGAGGCAGCGTAACGGTTTAATGATCAACAACAAAAGAGAATGAGCTTGGTGATAACTAAGTGAATATTTAATTACTATAATACTGATTTTTCACTAGAAATAACACCAAAAGTGCAAAAGGTTGCTCAGAAACAAACATTTCCATACACAACTTTCAAATGCCGTCTTTATTTTTTTTTTAATCAACCATTACGGAATAGAACGTGCAGCATCGTGGGATATCAAAAGCAGCGAAGGATACATCTATGCTGCCTTCAAAAATCGAGCAGATGAAGATATCTCAGGAGGCAGGAAGTGAAGCTACTGGATTTGAACGTGCCTTGATGCCTTCCTACCTTGACCTGTGTCCTCCGAAGGCAGCATTTGCCAGTTTTCGGATGCAGCCTATACCTCCTAACATACCTTATTGTCAAATTACAAGGATCCATTGCATATACTTAGCTTAGTGAAGAAATAACTCCAAGATGGCAGTGGTACATCATGATCAAACTGAAAAGCAAAAAATCTAAATACTGAGAAAATCACCTTTAAAGCTGTCCAGATGAAGTTCTTAGCAATGCATATTATTAATCAAAAATTACGTTTTGATATATTTACGGTAGGAAATGTACAAAATATCTTCATGGAACATGATCTTTACTTAAAATCCTAATGATTTTTGGCATAAAAGAAAAATCGATAATTTTGTATAATATGGTTTTATGGTCCAGGGTCACATTTACAGCCAGAAAATACCACTAACAGATGCCAACGGTACATCACTTGTGAAAATGTATGCTTAATTTGTGCATTTGTACTATACTTCAAATCTTAAAAATACATTTAAAATCAACAGCAACAACAACAACTGTATTAATATAATATTAATGAAATAACACAAAAGGACACTCAAGTGTACTTAAATAAAGCACACTTAAATACACTTTTAAAAAGTGCTTTAAATTAATGTCAAAATAAAAGTTTTACGTCAAATTACATTTGAAAACAATATGGTTTATAATCTGTTGTCATGCCTTAAAGAAGTACACTTATTTTGATGTGCTGACCAACATAGTAAAACACATGTAAAGTACTTGATAATATGTTGTCTGATATTATATTTAAAATGTGTAATTACAAATATATTTAAATACATGCCATACAGGTTTCAATAGAAATGACACTGAAGTACAATTTAGTTTACCATAAATGCTTTCCAGTACATTCAACAGTACATTTTAACTATATTTCAAAGACAACAGAAATAATAATGAGATTATATACAGTTGAGGTCAAAAGTTTGCACCCCCCTTTCAGAATCATTAAAAATGTGAAATATTTGACCAAAATAAGAGGGATCATACAAAACGCATGTAATTGTTTAATTAGTACTGACCTGAATAAGATATTTCACATAAAGATGTTTACATATAGTCCACAAGAGAAAATAATAGTTTAATTTATAAAAATAACCCCGTTCAAAAGTTTTTCCCGTTCATCAGTATTCACTATTTTTGTGAATTTGTTCCCTTTCCAACAATGACTGTATGATTACAGAAGGTTCAAATGCTCACTGATGCTCCAGAAGGAAAAACGATGCATTAAGAGCCGAGCGTGGAAACTTTTGAATAGAATGGAGATTTTTCTTATTTTTCCTCATATATATATTTTTTTTCATTTAGTACTGCCCTTCAGAAGCTACAGAAGATACTTACATGTTTCCCCAGAAGACAAAATAAGTTCAATTTACCCTGATCTTCAAAGTTTTCACCCCCCGGCTCTTAATGCCACACTAAAGTTCAACTATTGCATTTAATAAACTATAATACTATAATTCATTTCATTTAATTTAGCAATTAAGAATCTGACAACATTACATTTAGTTCACAGTTAAGTATATTCCTTTAAAGTATTACTTTGCAATAAGTACTCTTTTTAAAAGTATGCTACTTCTTTTTTCCTCAGTGGTTATAGGCTCCACGTAACTACAAATCGTCTCTCACATTATTAATTTCTGTTTGTCTATAATGTGAGGCATTGTAAATCATTATAATCTAGCTGAATTTTCCCCCAGTGACACCTACGCTTTATAAGACAATCCACAAGCTCATAAATGAGTCCTCACAACTCTGAGTAACACAGAGACAGCAAGAGGAGAGAGAAACGAGTCTGTTTTCTCTTATAGACGTGAAAGATTCCCCTAGGAGCCCTGAAATGTGTTTTTGACTGGAAACTAGAAATACTCAGGCATAATAATACGAATATCACAGAGTGAATCATCAAGCCAATCGATGCGCTGAATTCATTAAGCTTGAGGTGAAAAGAGAAAATGACCTGGAGAGGCAGAGAGATGTTGTCACATGACCTGTGTGTGTGTGTGTGTGTGTGTGTTTTCACTATCAAGTGTTATTGAAATCAAATAGGCTGCCGGGTGAGGAGAAAAAATAGAACTAAAACTACATGCTGTTATCCACACTCTCTCTCACTTTCAAGATTTTCTGCTCAACACCGAATAAATCGTTCACCCCACAAATGAAAATTATGTCATTATTAACTCATCCTCATGTCATGTTAAAATATAGCACACAAGTTTGCGAAAAAGAAGTACACTTTTAAAAAGAACACTCAAGTACATTTTATGTACTTTCAATGCTGTCAAATGATTAATCATGATTATTGGCATCTAAAATAAATGTTTTGTTTACATAATATACTGTGTATATGTGTATATATATATAATATATGTATATGTATATTAGTACTTACCTGAATAAGATTTTTCACATAAAAGATGTTTACATATCCACCTTATTTTTCACACAAGAGTGGGTGCAGCCATTTGTAAATTTTTTGTGTCTGGCTTCTGGTCTCATCCACTTCCAGCTATTTTTAGCTGCACAAAAAGCACGTTTTGCTGCTTGATATTGCAAACTGGTGTGTCTTACAATATTATTTTAATGTATTATCTTAATTATGAACACACTGGTTTGTAGTGCAAACTGTTTTACCGTTTACTGCCCTTCGATATTCTTCTCGTTATATCTCTATGGTGGATTATGAACCGGACGTCTAACACATTACCAGAAAACAGTTTACTTTCGCATTGAAAAATAAGGTGGATAGTCCACACAAGAAAATAATAGTTATGATAAAAATGACCCCATTCAAAAGTTTACATACACTTTATTCTTAATACTGTGTTGTTACCTGAATCATCCACAGCTGTGTTTTTGTTTAGTGATAGTGGTTCATGAGTCCCTTGTTTGCTGTTCTTCAGAAAAATCCCATAAATTCTTAGTTTTTTTTTTTTTTCCCAGCATTTTTGTGTAATTGAACCCCTTCCAACAAAGACTGTATGATTTTGAGATGCATCTTTTCACACTGAGGACAACTGAGGGACTCATATGCAACTATTACAGAAGGTTCAAATGCTAACTGATGCTTCAGAAGGAAAAAGGATGCATTAAGAGCTTGGGGGTGAAAACTTTTGAAATTTGAAGATCAGGGTAAATTTGTAAGGAAACATGTAAGTATCTTCTGTAGCTTCTGATGGGCAGCACTAAATGACAAAACTATGACATTTAGGTAAAATTAGAAAAATGTACACTTCTCCATTCTGTTCAAATGTTTCCAGCCCCCCCGCTCCTAATGCATTTTGTTTCCTCCTGGAGCATCACTGAGCGTTTGAACCTTCTGTAATAGTTGCATATGAGTCCCTCAGTTGTCCTTAGTGTGAAAAGATGGATCTCAAAATCATACAGTCATTTTTGGAAAGGGTTCAAATACACAAAAATGCTGAAAAACCAAAGAATTTGTGGGACCTGAAGGATTTTTCTGAAGAACAGCGGGCAGTTTAACTGTTCAGGACAAACAAGGGACTCATGAACAACTATCACTAAACAAAAACACAGCTGTGGATCATTCAGGTAACAACACAGTATTAAGAATCAAGTGTATGTACACTTTTGAACAGGGTCATTTTTATAAATTCAAATTGTGGACTATTTGTAAACATATTTCCTGTGAAATCAGAGATCAGTACTAAATAAACAATAACATACATTTTGTATGATCCCTCTCATTTTGGTAAAATAGTTAACATTTCGCAGATTCTGAAAGGGGGATGTAAACTTTTGACCTCAACTGTATATATATACAAAGCACACACACACACATTATGTAAACAAAAAAGTTTAATTGTGATTAATCGTTCGACAGCACTACTTTTAAGATTTAAAGTACACTACAAGAGCACACTGAATATAATTAAGCATACTTCTTTTTTGGTACGTTTTGGAGCTTGACAGCCTCTGGTCACCATTCACTTTCATTTATGTTGTATAGAAAAAAAAAGATATATATGGGTTTGTAACAACATTAAGTTGAGTAAATGAATTATGTGAAGTGAACTATTTCTCTCTATGTGGTCCTACATCTGCATGTCCCTGGGTGGAAGTGCGGCTGACAGGGAGCCAAGCGATGATTGGTTTACAGATGTGCACTTCCCTTTTGCTCTCCAAGGTGAGCCGGATTTACAATGGCGGAGTTTGATGGCAGAATTCTGCGCTGTTTAATCTCAGCCACTCCAGGCTGATTAGAAAAAACCTGGATAATGGAAGACACATGACCTCTCGGCTTCTCATTGACGGGCGTATGATCGCATTAACGCTCTCAAACGCATGAGGATGGGTCTTTTGAAGACATCTGGAAGGGAGACGGAATCAGACACGCAAACACATATGTGTTTTAAATCCACATACATGTCGTAATTGTAATTTCCCCACACTTCAGCGGCGGCTTCTTCAAAGAGCGTGATTCGTGCGGGCTCGCTCTGCGCTGAACCCTCGGTTAGTGAGACCAGGTGTCATTAACATGTCAGTCACAGTAATAACCTGTCGAGCTTCTCTGATTTTTAATGGCCTGACCTAATGTCAGAGAGGGAGACAGAGAGAGACAGCGCGAGGTGTGTGTGTGTGTGTGTGTGTGTGTGAAGCCCTGTGCTGTGGAATGTCAGCAGCAGATGCCAAACTCAGCAAGTTCCGGAATGCTCAATTAGTCGCTTTTATAGGCCCCATTAATAAGCATTAATTTTCTCTCCCCAGATATGAGCACAGCCAGTCTGCTCAGGGCCGTTTGGCAGAAACACTGGGCTCTCACACAGACGTACTCTAAATCCTTCAATACCTCCAATAGTTCAAAGGCCACCACAAAACTGCATCACGTCTGTGGAAATGAAGAATGTCATATAGCTGTTAAGAAAAAAAAAACATTGGCTGTTGTTGCTTCTAAAGTTGTGCGGTGAGGTGGGCTCATGATTATGACTCAGAGCTGGTAATGCAAACATTGATTTGATCCCAAGTGGTGGTGAACTGTGAACAAGAGAGAACATTTGCTGTTTCGCAGACTAAGAAAATCTTTACTTTACGAGACTTTAGAATGAAAACAACTCTCAAGTCAAGTTTAAACTGTGCTGCTTATGATTGTTGCTTGTCGCAATATGACCCCATGGGTAAACGCGTAATTATACCGTCTTTTACGTCATACTATGCACACCACCGTTTGAAAAGTTTGGGGCTGAAATTATTATATTTTTGAAAGAAGTCTCATATGCTCACAAATGTTGAATTTATTTAATCAAAAATACAGCAAAAACTGAAATTTTATGGAATATTATTGCAATTTAAAATAACTGTTTTCTATTTAAATATGTAATTTAAATATGTAATTTAAAATGTAATTTATTTCTGTGATGTTGAAGCTGAATTTTCAGCAGCATTACTCCGGTCTTCAGTGTCACATGATCATTCGCTCTAGAAGATGCTGGGTTAAAAACAGCCCAGCAATGGGTGAAATATGGACAAACTAAGCGAATGGGTTGTTTTGACCAAGCAGTTGGGTTAAATGGTTAACCCAACCTTCTGGGTAGTTTTATTTAACTCAACTATTACTTAAAAAATTACTATATTTCTTGCTTAAAATGAACCTAAAATGAATTGGAAATTAACATTTATTAATAAGCTGAATAAATAATAATTAAATAATAAACAGTTTTTCATTTGCTTATTAATAAATATTCACCTTTTGATTATTCCCTATGCTTCTAGTGATTATGTGTTGGATTTTTAATATAGAATCTATTTCCAGGCATATAGCAATTTCTAAACAATAGTTGAGTTAAATTAAACTAGAAAGTTGGGTTAAACATTTAACCATCCGCCGGGTCAAACCCAGCATTTTTCATTCTTTTTTGTAATCTTTACTGTAACTTTTAATCAATTTAATGCTTTCGTGCCAAATAAAAGTGCTATTTTCTTTCAAAAAATAATAAAATTATTTTAATAAGAATACGTGACCTTGGACCACAAAACCAGTCTTAAGTAGCACGGGTATATGTGTAGCAATAGCGATAAATAAATTGTATGGGTCAAAATTATTGATTTTTCTTTTATGCCAAAAATTATTTTGGTATATTCAGTCAAGATTTTTTTTCTAAATTTCCTACCATAAATATATCAAAACTTAATTTTTGATTAGTAATATGCATTGTTAAAAACTTAATTTGGACACCTTTAAAGGTGATTTTCTCAATATTTAGATGTTTTTGCACCCTCAGATTCCAGATTTTCAAATATCTCAGCCAAATGTTATCCTATTCTAACAAACCATACATTAATGGAAAGCTTATTTATTCAGCAGATTATGTAAAAATCTCAATTTTTTTAAAAAAAAATTACCCTTATGACTGGTTTTGTGGCCCAGGGTCACATATAATTTTGTAAAATAAAATAAAATAAAATTGGTCATGACTGAAAGTGTTGAAAGGATATTTTCATCTGTTTTGACATGATGCAAAACCCAAAAAAGCCATTGATAAGCATTTGACAGATTTGCAATGATTTTCATGAAAAAAAAAAAAAAAAGCAAAAGAAACAAAAAAACAAACAAACAAACAAAGACATATTTTGGTGCAACACTGCCAAGTGAACTAAGTAAAACCTGTAAAATTATTAAACTTCGATCTTGATAGCACCTCCAAACAGCTCTTTTTTGTAGGCAATAAGCATGCAAGTACAGCTTGGAAAAAAACTCTTTGCCAAGATTACATGTAACATTTAAACAAATATTTTCATTGGTTTCTTATAAATGATGCTTTATTTGTTGTTGTTACTGACCCCATACTGTGTATTTATGTTTCCACTGGTATTACTATACTTGTGAAGACATTTAGTCTTTATAATGTATAGAATATCAGGTATACATGTGCGTGTGTACGTGTGTGTAGCTGGGCCCAGTTAATGTGCGTGAGTGTTCTATAAAAAATGCGATTGGCTCTTTCAACTGAAAGGCGGGGCTTCCATTCAAGCTGCCAGATCTGGTCACGACCTGCACCTGGCTTTAGTTTTCTGTCTTATAATCGGTGGCAATCACTATGGAAACACATCCAATTTGGCCCCATTGGCCCCTTACATCACATCTGATTGCGTCTAGTTTTATGGCTCTGTCTATTCTGGCTGTGTTTAAACCCAACTCCCTTCACATTAATGCAAACAGAATGGAGATACGGGTGGTCCAGAAAACATCAGTTCAGCGTCACCTCCTTTTAATCTGTCAGACTGTCAGAACCTGCGGCGACCGCGACCTCTCGTGACCTCTGAGCGTGAACACGCTGGACCACACTTTGTTGTTGATGGCTGGAAGGCTCACCTGCGATCGGCCACCAGCCACGAAATCCCTGGTTCTGCGATCCACTAGCCGGTCTGAACACGCACACATGCACGCGAGGTGTGCTCATACTAATTCCAAACAAATGTGGCTGTTCTGGAGTTTGTCAAAGTCACTTTGCAGGCCTTTCATGAGCTCAGGTGAGTGCCCTATAAAGGCTTTTATTTCAAGCTTCAGGACAGATTTATGTACCAAGCAATTAGAAGGAAAAAAGGTCAGAAACCGCTGGGAGACCAACATGTATAAACCTGTGTTTATAAACCTATGAATGGGTCATTCTATAATTAGGGGTACATTTAGAATTTGACAATGTGAAGAAAAAAGTTTTCCTGTTTCCCAATGACCATACATGACCTTACATAGCTGCTATATTGTATGAAGTACCTTATAAATAAAGGAGATCTGCAGGAATATGTGCATAAAATACCACCTATGTTTGCTACTGTCAACCATGTTACCTTTACTGGGTAACACAGTTGACAGGTAACTTAGTTGACATTTTTAGTGTTTTGGGCCTATACTCAACATGGAAACCTGGAATTACTGAGCATATGGTATGTTTAGAAATATTTTTCATAAACAAAACATAAGTTTTAGTTAAATTGTCTTGTTAAAATTTATTACACAAAATATTTGTGTAACACTGTTGACAGTCAATTAATCCACACTTGACACAGGTTTGCTAGTTTAACCAATATTAGGGGAAAGAGAGAGAACATAACTTGTAGTGTTTCATCCATGTGCTTCTAGAGGAAATATCATCATACTGTGCAAATTATGTGAGAATGGGACAAACCATTCCTTCTTGAGGGGGGGTTTTTCTAGTGGGTAACTTGGTTGACAATGGTTTTTCGGACACAAATAAAACAAGTTATATCACAATAAACACTTATTATTTTTGAAACGCACACCCAAATGTCTTGATAACCTAATCTAACTGAAGGCAAAACTATGAAATTAATTTATATTTGAGGTCATTTTCATGCTTAAGTGCAGAGTAGAATGAGCAACTTTACAAAATCGGACAGCTGAATACCAGGGTTACATGTGATATGAACATGATTTTTGAACAAAAGATATGGTTTTTTCAACATATAGTAGTGTGGTTAGGAAAAATATAATTGTGTACTAAAAAATTAGGCACTGGGGCTTTATATTGATGAAAATATATTAAAAATATACTTAACGGACACAAGATGTACCCACAGTTATAGAATGACCCGAATGCACACTGTGAAAAAAAAGGAAAAATCTTATTGGTCAAAAGCCAAAAAAGTGAAAACTGCAGAAAAGTACTCTGGGGTTGATTTAAGGGATGGTTGATCCAAAAATAAAAATTTCTGTCGTTAATTACTCGCACTTATTTGTTCCAAACCTGTAAGACCTTTGTTTATCTTCAAAACACAAATTAAGATATTTTTGATGAAATCCAAGAGCTTTCTGACCCTCCATAGACAGCAACGCAAATGACACGTTCAAGGCCCAGAAAGGTAGTAAGGACATGCGTCATGGCCCCATCGAAGACTGAAAAAAGTTTTCTTATAGTTTCATAAAATTAAGGTTGAACCACTGACATGAACTATTTTAATGATGTTCTTACTACCTTTCTGGGCCTTAAACATGTCAGTTGCATTGGTGTCTATGCAAGGTCAGAAAGCTCTTGAATTTCATCAAAAATATCTTAGTTTGTGTTCTGAAGATGAACGAAGGTCTGACTGGTTTGAAACGACATGAGAATGAGTAATTAATGACAGAACTTTTCATTTTTGGTGAACTATCCCTTTAAGTATAATTATATGTCATAATATAATAACAAAGTTAAGTATAATCTTTTTAAAGTATGCCAAAGTGTACTACTTTTTCACCGGTGGTGTGCAAGCACATTGATTTTCCAGCGTCTTCTGTACCGTTAAAATGGAAAACAGCAAGGTGCAACTTTTTAAATGAGATTCTCGACGCAGTAATAATGAATAAATGAAAGCAATCTCAGAGTCCGAAAGAGGTGATTTTTACAATAACGTCTGTATTAGGACTAATGTCTGTATTTGGCGGAAGTGGAGTATAATTAATCAGGTGGTAAATAAGAAGTGCCCACTCCAGTGAAAAAATTAAACACCAATCAAAGTCCATTTCTATCATCATAATTCCTGATTGTCAGCAACACCTTGCCGCACGTAGCATTTAGCCTGGTAACAAATCTCAGATTTTATTGACTGTCTCAATTTGTTGCCTTTCATATTTCATATTTACGGCTCTCCCCGACACAATCCTGTTTTTTAAATAGGTAACCGTGCCATTTCTGATATGTAGCATAATTTATTAGACGTGGAGGTATGAGAGTGCTGGTCTGAGACGCGGTCTAATTGATGGCAGGCGAGTCTGAGGCTGTGCGACTCGTCGCAGAAAATCATCTCCCTCCTCCTCCTGCCTCACTGTATCTATCTGCATTAAAGCACACAAACCTGGGCCGCACTCCCCCTCACATAAGGTGAACCATTAATCCAGGTTTAATTTTCTGAAACAAAAAAATCAAGGATGTAATTAGCTTCCTATAAAAGTGGCGGTCAGATTGGCTCAGTATTTTTAGAGTGGGGAGCCGTGCTATAGACATGCTTTATGTTGGCCGAGAGAGCTGTAAGTTATGGCGTGTCAGGATTCTATGCATTCTAATTGAATGGAGACTGCTTAATGGCTGTGGAAATTCAGCTGCCTGATGCTCTCCTCCCCAGAGAGCCGTTTCGCCGCTAACACTCCACGCCACCATTAAACCTCAAAATGGGCCGATTTCACAGAAAAACAATAATAAAAACAGGATTGTGCTATTCGGGCAACAGCAAATTCCACGCAGCGTTAACACAGATGAGAAAAGCCAGGGAAATGTCCAGAGAAACATGGCGGATGTCTGGCTATGGACAGTAATGCTAGCGCTAAGCCTAGCTTAGCAATCTCAGTGATGCAGGAATACAACTCAGCAGCACAATGTGTCCAGCACATAATTTATAAGCCATAATGAATTGCGATAAATTGAATGAAGGAACAGCTTGTTCGGTAACACTTTAGGGAACAATTCTCACTATTAACTCACTATTAGTTATTTATTAGCATGCCAAATATTAACATATTGGCTGTTTATTAGTACTTATAAAGCACATATTCTGCATAACCATATTCTACATCCCTAATTCTACCCAATACCTGAACTTAACAACTACCTTACTAACTATTAATACGCAGCAAATTAGGAGTTTATTGAGGCAAAAGCCATTTAATGGTTTGTTAATAGCAAGAACTGGACCTTAAAATGTACACTAAAAAAGTACCTGAAGAAAGTATATTACCTGGTATTCTGGATATTTCTCATGGCAACTGCATGTTATTCTCTGACATAACATGGAATATCATGTAAATATCATGGTATGTCAATACGGTAATCATTCAGTACTTTTGTAGGTCTATATATCAAAGAACTATCATTAAACTATTACCTTTTAAAACCACATTTACCATGGTTCCAGCACAGTACTTTTAGCAAGTGGAGTATTGTAAAAAGACTGAAGTGGTTTGATTTGTGCAAGGCCTAAATATAAACGAATAATTGACATAATTGCTTTAAAAAGATCTTTAGCTATTTCAAGAATCCAGCTGTGTACTAATGCATCACCAAACTTATCCATACTCAAATATTACATATGTACATATTAAATTTCAAATGTTAAATAAAAACATATATGAAACCTATTAGAAATTGGAACAAATATATGTATTGGCATATATTTTGCAAAACATATATGTTTTTGTATGTACAATACTGTATGTTATATATGTAATTACTTTTTACACACATATATGACACTGGACCATAAGTCATAAGTAGCACGGGTATATTTATAGCAATAGCCAACAAAACACAGTATGGGTCAAAATTTTCGATTTTTCATTTATGCCAAAAATCATTAGGATATTATATGAAGATCATGTTCCATGAAAAGATTTAGTAAATTTCCTTCCATAAATATATCAAAACTTAATTTTTGTTTAGTAATATGCATTGCTATGAACTTCATTTGGACAACTTTAAAGGTGAGTTTCTCAATATTTAGATTTTTTTTTTTTTTTTTTTTTTTTGCACCCTCAGATTCCAGATTTTCAAATAGTTGTATCTCGACCAAATAATGTCCTATCCTAACAAACCACACATCAACAGAAAACTTACTTATTTCAGTTTTTAAAAAATATGACCCTTATGACTGGTTTTGTGGTCCAGGGTCACGTGTAATAAATGTGTAATATACAAATCACAAATATATGCATAGCATCTATCTATCTATCTATTGTCCATTTTAGGGACTAAATATTAAAAATCTAAGATTTAGATTTAGCCTAAACACCATTTCAAAAAACAAATGGAACTCAGAGTTTTTAACGATATGAAACGTTGAGTCTATTTTAAATAAATTCACTGTCAATGTTTGTTCTTAAAGCATAACTTATTATTTCTACTGAGTTATGCTGTCCAGCTTCCTGATTATGCTAGTTTATATTTGATTCTACGGTTTCTTGACTTAAACCCTTCCACTGCTTCAGTGACTTCACGCAGCAGAGATGGTTTTACCATAACCTAATTTTCAGTTTAAATGCCAAGCCGACACTGGCGTCCTTTAAAAGGATATACTTCTTCTCGTCAAGCATAAATACATTCTCACTCTCAAATTGAATTTATTCCTTAAATTGCATTCACCCTTATTAAACTTGTACACGTGTCTGTGTATTTTTGCGTGTGCACCAGAGTGAGTCAGTGTGTGTGTGTGTAGAGGCACCACGCTGAGAATGAAGCAGATGGCAGCATACAGCTCTCATGTGACTACAAAACTGTTTTCCATTGATACCAGTAAGGGGGGAATCGAGGGGTTTCTTCTCTCGTTCACTGTAAATCTCTTCCGTACAGCCAGCGGTTTCACACTGCTTGGTTTTATTTCAGACGGACAGCCGTAGTGAAAAGAGAGAGCGAGGGAGAGCATTTATGACACAGTTTCTCTGTCAGTGGCTGTGATAAGCAAAGCTAACATGCTCTAATTCCTGTAGATAGAATGACATTTTTTCAATTTGGGCTCAGAAACTGCCTCCATGATGAACGGCTGAGCGCCTCATTTCCTTAAACCATTTCTTCTTAACCTCTCCTGACAGTTTAGATATTGCCTACCTGGTAATTTGCTCGACAATAATTGTTCGGGAGAGATTTCCCCTCTACCTTTAACTGGCATCCTCACCTCCCTCTGTAGGTGACAAAATGCAATTACAGAACCGCGGATCCCCGGCGTGACCGGCCGAGCGGCGGCGCCGAAGAGTCCCGCTGCCGTTAATGGAAAATAGCGCGCGTCTCGCCGGCACGATTCCCCACAAATAAAACTTTAATTAAAAGATCTGACGGCATTTTATTGATTAACGGTGATTAAAGCGTACGGCTGGAGTTTTTTTCCGTAGATGGAGGTTTCGTCCCCCCTCGGATTTGCCTAATTGTCAGCGGTCTGTTTATTGATAAGGCTCGTGGATGAATACAGATGCGAGCGCATGCTGATGGAGAGATCATTTTGCGCGCAGCACCGGGCTAGAGCGGGACCAGCTGTTGCCGCTCGCCCCCGCTGGGACCGCGCGTTTCACAGCCACCCCGGGCGCGCACACTGTGGCGCGCACCACGCTTAATGCGCACGCTAACATTTCCACAACCTCCCTTAACAACAGTATGAGTTTTACAACCCGTGGTGGAGCGCACGGGCTCTTAGTCTCACACTTAAAACGTTAATCATCAGTCTAATTGCCGCAACTCTACTAATTTGGGTTGTAATCCTTCAGCGATTATATGTTATGCTCAATATCAGGTTTGTTCATTAATTAACAGGATTATTAACCTTTGCGTAGTGCCCGTTTGGGATTTGGCCCTGTAATGTTGCTGCCGAAGTGCTGAAAACACAGCGAAAATGAGAAGAAAACAAGTAATTTACTCATAATCAGTGGCGCGGCGGTGGTGAGCCGCTACATGGCCTCTCCGCAGGCTGATGATCCTGTGGAACGGTACAAATAACTGACATAGACTGGCCCGAGCTAAATTAGAATTCATAGTGGGCTGACATCTCGTTACGACGGCCTCTGCAGGCAATCGGCGGACGGGGGGAGGGCAAAATGATGCCTGTACAAGGCTACCAAACATGAGGGATGCACGAGAGAGAGAGAGAGGGAGGGAGGGAAGGAGAGAGAGAGGTGGTATGTCAATGACAAAGCAGTAATTAGAACACGGCCCAATCAAATCTTTGAAACAAGGACATGTGACCTCTGACCCCGGGTCAAAGGCTGCTGGAGGTAAAGGCCTGATGAGTAATCGCATGGGATGTTTGGGAGGTGTTGGTAGGAGCGAGGCCTTGCCGGGAGGGTCTATTGATTATGCTGTGTGGTGCTGTAATATGTTTAAGTTTGGAAGAGAGGCGGCTGTGGTTACCTGCCTGTTCGCACTCGTCCTCTCATCTTGCTGTTATGATTTAATGCAACAGGATAAAATCACATAATGTTGCTTAAAATGCACATGATAAAATACCATATTATCATTGTATTGTATCCATAAGCTATTTTCTGTGATTGTGCAAGGTTTCCGATTCATTAGCGACTATAGGTAAGCAACTAAAAGAATAGCAAGACTTTGCGCTATAAACTAGTGTGTTTATAATTGCGACAATACATTAAAATAATATGTTAAGAAATACCAGTTTGCAATATAAAGCAGCATAACAAGCTGTTTTGTACAGCTAAAAATAACTGGAATTTTTAGCTGGAAGTTAAAGCACACATATAAGTTACAAATGGACGCACACACTCTGAAGTAAAAGGCAAACTAGAAAAAGCTTAGCAGCTTTTAAAACTGATTTGTTTATGTCAAGGATAGTGCGTCCAATGAAAATCGATGGCGTTTTAGTGCAATTTCTGCACTTAAGCAGCCTAAACATAGAGATGCCAAACACTGCGCAACATCCTACATGAATGAAACTACTATGATAAAATTTAGATTATATTAAATACATGATTTTACATGGTTTATGTTGAATTACTGGTGAATTATTGGCAGCAAAAATTCAACATACCTTTATAAAACTGAAATGGTCCTGTTCCTGTTAATCTTATATGCCATGTAAGGAATACTAGATATTGTTGGGTCTATGCAGTTTATGGTAATATTATTAAGATTTTATTGTATGCTTTTAAGAATATTTTTTCAAGTATTACATTTTTTTAAACCAGATTTTAAAAGTCTACACTTAATTTCCTGTGAAGGATTAATAAAGCATTTAATTTAAAAAAAGTTCCAAAAGGGAGTTTTAAAACGCATAACTTTTGCTGTGGTAACGCTTTTTGTTTTCACTATTCCGACAACCTCGAAAACTGAGACTTTTGTAAACACTGCAGAACCTGTTTTTGTTTGAAAACTCCAGGGTTGCGTTTGAGTCCCCAATTACACTAGTGCGTTTTCGTTTTAAAACAAAAACAATCCTCATCTACACTGCCGTTTTCACAACTGAAAATGCATGTCACAAGACCATTCAGGCTACATACATCATCAAGGATGTCTTATTTAAGAGAAGTAACTGTATTTACTTTTTTTTTTACTTTGCAGTTTAGCGTTCTTTTTCTTCAATGAGCCTCCGAAATGAGACGCAAAAAATTATTAAAGTTATTATTAATACATTTATTTTTTACACGGCCAGCAATAATACACAGAGTCTGCAGAGTTTTCGAAAGTCTCCATTTTCAAGTATCGAAAATGCTGGAGTAAACGACAGGCGTAACCGTAGCAAAGGTTATGCATTTTAAAACGAAAATGCACTAGTGTAAAAGTAGCCTCAGTGTAAACAGACCAAAATGCAGACTTTAGAAAATGGTGTGGCCAACATTCGCTCTGCGTAACTTTTCACAAACAATAACATCATTTTCAGGCCCTGTTTACACTAGTGCGTTTTTGTTTTAAATCTTGATCCTCGTCTACACTGGTGTTTTCACTGCATTTCAGACACAATCTCCGTCTACACTACGCAACCGAAAACACGTCACATGACCATTCATGCAGGTACAACCATAAATATGTATAGGTAGCTACCTATACATATCTATGGGTATAGCAATGAGCATGATGCTATCATTTACATGGTCGCCAAGGATACGCCACCATTTTTAGAAGTCTCCGTTTTGTTCCGCTTACACTGAAACGCAACCCCGAGTTTTTAAACTAAAACGGGGTCTGCGGAGTTCTCAAAAATCTCCATTTTCAAGGGTCAGAAACGCCGGAGTAGTGTAAACAACAGGCGTAACTGTAGCAAAAGTTATGTATTATATTTTAAAATGAAAACATACTAGTGTAAACGCAGCCTCATTATGAATGGTCATGGTTCAATGGTACTCAGCAGACTGAAGGTTAAAAATGCAGTTTCACTGTGGCCTTAAAGGGCTCTAAATGATCCCAGCCGAGGAATAAGGGTCTTATCTAGCGAAACGATCTGTAGTTTTCTTAAAAAAAAAAAAATAATTATACACTTTTTAACCATAAATACTCGCCTTGTCTAGCTCTGCGATGCGCATGCATATTCTGTGCACTCTGGTTCAAGACCAAAGACTTCCAATTACGTCCTACTTCTGTGTTTTACCTTTTCTGGTAAAGGGTGTTTGACCCTCCTTGCACATTCACTTTGTAAACACTGGGTTGGTACTTCTGCAGCGATGTAGGACGATTTTGAAGTTGGATGAGAAAATGAGATGGGAATTTTTTGACATACCCTAACTGTATTGAACCGGAGTGCACATGTGCATCACAGAGCTAGACAATATGAACATTTGTGGTTAAAAAAATGTATATTTTATTTATTTATTTTATTTTTTTTGCTAGTTAAGACCCTTTTTCCTCATCTGGGATCATTTAGATCCCTTTGAAGCTGCATTTGTAACTTTCAATCCATTGAGCACCATAGAAGTCCACTACATGGAGAAAAATCCTGGAACGTTTTCCTCAAAAAACGTAATTTATTTGCGACTGAAGAAAGAAAGACATGAACATCTTGGATGACAAGGGGGTGAGTAATCATTTAATAAGGAAAATGCACAAGTGTAAACAGGGCCTAATTAATTTTCAGTAATCAGTTCCTTAAAAAAAAATAAAACTTTTTTTTTTTTTTTTGCTTAGTGTGTAGAATATTTTTATAATCTAAACAACCATTTTCTACTATAAACCTACTATAACCTTTTGGGGGATGGAAAGATTCTATAGATGTTATGAGTTCTTCATTAAAATCATCAATGCCAGTAAAGAACCTTACTTTTCAGACTGTAGGCATCATAGGTTTCAGAGCTAGTCATTGCACAGAGTCTGCTCCATTGAGGGTCTCAAATTATATTTTATTAGGTCCTGATTCTGGTAGTCCCATTGTTCTTTTACTGTTAGATCTCAGCGCTGCTTTCGGCACGGTCGATCATGACATTCTCATTGATCGCCTTAAAGACCAGGTCAGTATCCAGGGTCTAGCCTTGGATTGGTTTTCCTCTTATCTTGAGGGTAGAACCATTTCAGTTAGTTTGGGGAACTGCATAGCTTCCGTTGTGCCACTAAAGCATGTGTGGTGTTCCTCAGGGCTCTATTTTGGGACCTGTTTTGTTTCCCTTTATTTGCTTCCATCATTTCAGAGTATGTTAAAAACTTTTTTTAATTATTAATTATTTTAATTATTAAATTATTTTCTTTAGCTTTTAATAATGGGTTGTAAATTGTATGTATTGTTGATTGCATGTTTTTGTTTACTTTTATTACTCCCATGTACAGCACTTTGGTACCCACTGTGGCTTTTTAAAAGTGCTCTAGAAAAAAATGATTTGAGTTGAATGACACTTGCAGACACTGAAAATAGTTACAAAGAAAAAATGGTCATGACAAACTAAACGACTGAGGATCACACACTACCTGATTTTAAAGTTGTGCTGATCACAACAAACTCAGAAATATGTTAATTGGAAACACATGACAAAGGCTCAGAATATTAAACATGTTATATTTTCGGACTGCATGGAATCTGATGCGAGTCTTTTAAAATCTGCAGAATGGATCTGACTTTTGGCAACTAGCATTGACTCCTCCAGCTAAATCTTACTGCAAACTGGGGCACGATGGAAAGTTTATTATCCTTCTAATATGGTTTCTATAGGGCATCCAGGGTGATTGCTAGCAGGTTACTCATTAGCCTAAGTTAAACATGCTCATCTCCAAATGTCTGTGATATTCTGATATCTTCACTACCCACTATCCAATCTGAAATCCCAACTTTCCAAATGTATTTATTTTACACACACAGATGGTCCAATCAGCTGTAACTTAGCAACATCAATTAATTGTGTGTGTATTGGTGGGTAGGGTGTGATGTGCTCTGGATAGATAGACAGATGTTATGATGGCGGCACTGCAGGGCTGCAGCAGTCTGTTTTCATTTCACAAAATAAAGATCCCTCAAAATCACTTTGACTCACTTCCAGCTTCAATTATAGGCTGTTAATTCCTCACCAAATGTAAAGTTGGAGCCTGATCTCAGATCTGTGAGCAATCCTCTCACTGCAAAACCCAACACTACCTTTACAAGAACTTTTGGCACTTTCCACACTATCATATAGTTTCATGTTCAATTACTTTACAGCGCCAGAGGCACAAATTCCATATTTTGTTTTGAGCCCTTGTGAAAAAAGTACACTTTAGCATACTTTAAATAAGAGTACTGATTATAGAAATATACTTTTAAAGAAAAAAACAGTAACACTTTACAATAAGGTTCATTAGTTAACTACATTAGTAAACATGAACTAAGAATGAACAATACTTCTACAGCATGTGTTAGTTAATGTTAATTTCAGCATTTACTAATGCATTATTGAAATGTTAACAAATTAAGTGTTACTTTGCAAGAATATAAGTGTGAACTGAATGCAATGTTTTCAGAAATTTATTTGCATGAAAAAAGAAAATGTATTATATAAATTTATATTAAGTGCAATTTGTTTGACCCACTTAAGTAGAACTTAAGGACAACTTCATATGTAATTTAATATTTATATTGTCTTTGAAATATGGTTAGAGTACTGCTGAATGTACAGACAAGCATTTATGATCAACTAAATTATACTTTAATGTAATTTTCATTGAAACATGTATGTCATTTATTTAAATTAGGGCTGTCAAATGATTAATCGCGATTAATCACATACAAAATAAAAGTTTGAGTTTGCCTGTATGTGTGTGTACTGTGTGTAAATATTATGTATATATAAATACATTTATTATAATTTTATATAATTTGTTATTTATTAATAAAAAATATTTTGCACATAAATAACATATTTATCTTAAATAGATACATTAATTTGTGTGTATTTATATATACATAATAATTACACACAGTACACAAACAAAATGTAAACATTTTTAATTAAACATTTGTAATGAATTTGCAATTTAAAAATTTTACAGTTAATATTAATCTTAAATGCAATATTGCATAACACTACAGTTCAAATTTATATACATTGATTCTTATATAAAATATGTACAGTACTTTACATTTACCTTTAATGTCAACACATTAAAATAAGGGTACTTTTTTAAAGCATAACAAAATATTAATTTAAACAATGATGTAAAATGTACTTTAAAGTAAAACTTTTCATTTGACATTATTACAAAGTGCACTTTTACAAGTGTACTTGAGTGTGTTAAGTTTAGTTAATATGTGTTAGTATGTATTATTTAATTTAATATATTTTTTTATTTAATAATAATAATAATTATCAAAAATGTAACATTTAGGCCTGTTGTTATATAATTATTTAATGATTATTGCTACAAACAAGGGTTTACAATGCATTTAGACGTGTTTAGAAAGTTGCAATGTCCTGGAATTTTGCAAAGCTCATTAAGACAAACAGAAAATAAATAATTTCATTTGACCAGTGATTGTCTGACCATTTGTTTGGTCATTTTAAAGAGTTTCAGACCCAATTTTGTACTCCAGTTGTGAATGTGCCTTCTGTAGGAGACTGAGGACACCTGCTGCAATTCCACAACACGCAAAGCCGAAGACAGCAGCAAAGTGAGGAAAAAGTGAAATCAGACAGAATTACAAAGAAAGAGAAAGAGAGAAAGAGATAAGGTTAAAAATAGTTAGCGTCTGGCACAGTATGATTGAGCTTCCGGGGCTCTGAAAATTCACTCTAATTATTCAACGGTATCCCTCTGTCATCCTGGCCTCTGCATTCCTGCTCTGGCAAATCCGAGTCACTCCCACTATTATACATAATTCGGCTGCTTAATTGGCACGGATCGAGCAGAAAGTGGGCTGTGGAAAATCCTCTGAGACTCGCAGGGCCACATCTGAGTGGCTCCATCAGCGCGGCAGTCCCTGAGGTGAGAGAAGTCAGCAAATATTTCATCTGCCGGACTATCAAAGTGCTTCACCTCTGGAGCCTGATTCACTCTTCCACCGCGCGCGCCCGCGAATGCGAGCCTATGTGGTGACAGCATTATTTATAGCCGGAGAGGGAAGATGACGGATGTTAATGCCAGTGAGATTATGCGCTCGCTGCCATAACGATATGTTGGACTTGAGCGGAGGGGTTAACTAAACTAGTCATTTAAGTTATAAGTGGGCCACTGGCATGTAGGAAAGCAGCCTTCAGCCGTTCCTTGTCGCGATGCAGAGGCCAAAGAAACGCGAGACAAACTGTTTGTGTAACATATTAAAATAGATTCTAATGGCAGTCCCCAAAGACGCATACGTCTTTTCTCAGATCTGGGGCTGTAAAAAGGTGCCAGGGAGCGAGTTTATTGCTAACCTTGGGCTCGTGAAGAGAGTCATTAAACAAAGGAAAAGTGTAACCTTGACCAGAGACTGAGGCTGCTATATATCTACACCCGCAGGCGCGCTTTACCTAAAAACAGGATACGTTACCGGAGAATTGTGCAGAAGATGAGTCCTCGCGCAGCTTCACGATGTCATGATTACATTCCGTTCCGCGGGAAAGGTCAGCCGGTATCATGGCAACCGCTGAAGAGGTTCACGCCGTGCCAATACAGATTGCGCCCACGATAAGAATCAATTTTTGACACTTCACCCCTGCGAAAGGGTTCACCGTCCCAAGACGTTAAATTTACTGTCATGTCACGGGCCTCTGGTGGAATGGGCGTCGAGCGGAAGTTTTAGCGGGAGAACTTGGCGCGCATGGATTTAACCACTTTGCTGCGGGACGGGAGTTTATCACACGCAAACATACAAACACATATATTGTCTGAGTAGGATTTGCGGTCTAAGCGAGGCATTGTCATCTGAGTTTATAATGCTTGAAGCTGTAATTAGTGTACAGAACATCTGCCCGCTAGCATAAGTGTTTTAGTGGTTTTTTAGTCGGCATATGGAATTATGTGCCATACGTTTCTGTCAGATGCTGAGCGAACACCTTACATGGCCTGCTTGTCGTTAATTATTATTAATGGTTACACTTCTACCTTTTTATTTGAAAGACAGTATAGCATTGTGTAAAATAATGTCAATCAAAAAAGCACAAATATGATTTCAGAGCTGTGGTGTAAATTTTCTTTCTTCACACAAAGCAATATGACTTCAGGCATATACACCACAAAAAGTCATATTATGTTTTTTTTGGGGGCACTTTTTTAGCTTGACACCCCTTGGTCGTTGCTTTGTTTTTGTAAAAGAGCAGTTTACGTATGTAAATTTTCTTTTATGCCAAAAATCATTAGGATTTTAAGTAAAGATCTTGTTCCATTAAGATATTTTGTAAATTTCCTACTGTAAATATAGAAAAAAATCATTTTGATTAGTAACATGCATTGCTAAGAACTACATTTAGACAAATTTAAAGGTATTTTTCTCAGTATTTAGATTTTTTTTGCACCCTCAGATTTCAGATTTTCAAATAGTTGTATCTCGACCAAATATTGTCATATCATAACAAACCATACATCAATGGAAAGCTTATTCAGCTTTCAGATGTATAAATGTAAAAAAAAAAAAAATGACCCTTATGACTGGTTTTGTGGTACAGGGTCACATATTTGTGTTTTATGCAACAAATACAGCATAGGTTGGTTGGATGAACTGAAGATCATTCAGACCATGGATGATATCTATATTAAAGTGACAGACGACCAAACTGTAGTGCTTTTAAAGGGATAGTTTATCCTATATAAAATTGTGTCATCATTTAGTTACCCTCAAGTTGTTCCAAACATGTATTTATTTATTTATAAGATGTTTTGAAGAATGTTGGTAACCAAACAGTCAATGGTCCCCAATGACTCCATATGCAACTGTTCAGTTACCAACATTCTTCAAAACCTTTGTGTTCAGTAGAAGAAAGAAACTCATATAGGTTCGGAACAACTTGAGGCTTAGTAAGGATGACACAATTTTTATTTTTAAATTAACTATCCATGTAATAACAGAATGTTATCGTCTATTGGTGTGATGTTAAAGGGGTCATTAGTTGCAGATTTTCCGCAAGTTGATATGATTATTTAGGGTCTTAATTATAAGTCTTTGAAAAAAATTTCTCAGTGGTAGTGTAAAAACCACCCTTTTTACCATCTCAAAATCAGCTCTGTTCACAGCAACCTGTTTTGTTGCATGTTCCTTTAAATGCTAATGAGCTCTGCTCACCCCGCCCCTCTCTTCTGTTGAGTAACAAGCTGTAATTTAGCATTTAGCCATTTTAGCCACGAAACTTGCTAACTAGCACATTATTCGGAAAGGCGATTTGCAAAGATTCATAAAAAACCCTTATACTCATTTCTTCTGTAGCTGAAGCTGCATCACAAATGATTTGTGCGACCGTAGATGCATTTAGGCAGATCGGGGATCAGAGCTTTCCCTTTAAAAACAGACACAACATTAATCTTCTGCATCCTCAGTGGCTCAGATGTTGGGATTAAATGATGACTACTATGTTCATTATTACATCCAACAACAAAACACCTGAGTTGCTTAGGAGACATTCTCGTCTACTCCTGCTCCGGCATCGAAACAATGGAGGTCGGAGTCGAACTGTTAACAGGTCACTCAGGGCAGCTCTAAGGTAAGACGACCGTGTCAATTAACTATCATGGGAGCAGTCTTGGTCTGTGTGATGTTACTTAGCCAAGAAGCTGAGAATGGAGTGATTTAAAAAGGGGATATTAATTATAGACATTAAATAAAAACGACTGGGTGGATTTTTATCATTATAAGTTGGTTATGTACACACGCTGCCAACACACATTTATGTTCAAACACCATATGAAAGTAAATTTTGCATCCGATAACCCATTTAATACAGTTATCATTCTTGTTATCAGTGTGAACAGGCTGTTTTAGGAGTGATGAGCAGAAAAAAAAAAAAACGATGAAAGTGATTGGCTTTTATTAAAAAGTCTAAAATCTGCCATATGAGCAGTTTTCCTCTGTCTAGATCTTTCCAGAAGCCTGAGAGTGTCTGACAGTAAGCCAGAGGAACACGTGTAAGCAGTCTTCAGCTGTGTTGGTTTGGAGAGAGCTGTACAGCAGTGCTATCTACTAAACGCTGGGCTGCTGCTAATCATGTGACCACAGGTACACTAAACCCATCAAATCACCAGATCAAAGAGGGATTATGGGTAAACCACAGACAGGAGAGTTGGCTACTTCTACACAACACTTTCATAAAAACACATACAAATCACACACACACACTACTGACAAAAAGACTGAAAGTTTGAGGTCAGTAAGATTTAGATTTTACTGTGGTCACACATTTTTTGATCTCACTGTATTCAGTATACATAATATAAATTTTAAATTTTAATTTAATTTAATTATCAGTCATATTACTAATTTATTATTAATTATATCGTATGCATTCATTATACATCCAGTATTCTTAAAATGCTCGCATACACACACACAACCACAAACAAACACAGTCACACATGTAACACTTTCTGTAAGACCTCCCATTCCCAACCCACAGGAACCCAGTCTACTTACCACAGACAAACAAATAAATATGAAAGTGGAAAAGGAAAGAGAAAGATAAATACAGTTTTAAAACTCACAAGAGGATGTGGATGAGAACATGAGGAAAGAGACAAATAAAAGTGAATGAATAGGACAGTAGAGATTAGAGGATCTTTATGAATAGGAGCATTTGTTTCCTTGCGACATGATTCAAATCTGTAAAAATACAAAAATCTGTCAGTTTCCGTCCCATGCCTGGACTAATTCGCGTCAAAACAGGAAATGCCTGTCCAAGACAATATGCCAAATTACTGCGTTTATACCCCTCTTCCTGCTGTTAAACACCAGTTTTGTGTGTATGTGTGTGTGAATTTTCACAGTGTTTTTAGGAGAAACAGGATCTAGAAGCATTAGTAACGCTACACAAAACCGAGTTTCCTGTGTCACTGCCTCTGTACCAAACATCTGAATTTAAACAAAAACTTTCTCACACACACCCAGTCAAGAACATCCCAGCCTATGAGTGGACAGGACATTGTGTGTGGACTTGACTTAAAAATATGTAGTGGTGCGCAAGTTTTTACACATTAAATGTTTTACACCAAAAGAATAATTTTAAACAGATCTTTCTAAAATCTGAAATGATCTAGGAAATACAGAAAAAGCTTGTCTCTGGATTGTTTGCAAGGTTAGTGCATCAGAGTTTTGTTTGAAGCACTTAGTAGCAAAACAAAAAACAACAACCAGATATCTACAAGGATAAATTTATATTTTAATAAAGAATAATCAGTACTTCATGCTTCTGGACAAACATAAATTATTTTACAATGTATATACAACTGTTCTGTTTTCTGTATAACCATTTAGTTAGTACAATATTCTGTTCATCAGTTGATCATTAATCTAGAAGCTTCTGAAAAACATAAAAACAAAACTAACTTCACATGTGGGACAGACGGCCTCTTGTATTGTTCAACATGTGTTGTTTTACTCTACGTAAGAATGGTTCTTATTATGCTGTCTGCCATATTGCGATCACATGACCAGTAGAATGTTACTATTCTACTATTTTAATGTTTCTGTTATTATTATGCACCTGATAATGCCCCTGTGAACTAGGAATGGCACTGGAAACTGAAAACTGCTACTGTTTGATGCTGCAGGATCACCATTGTGACCAGCGAAACCTATAGGGCCTGTTTCAATATCCACACTTGCAATCTTAGCAACTTAAGAGTGTGTGCACGTGACAAAAAGTTTTTAATATATATATTTTAAATAAATAAATACATTTTAATTCAACTTCGATTGTATTCGTCTGAAAGAAGAAAGTCATATACATCTAGGATGACTTGAGGATGAGTAAATCATGGGGTAATTTTCATTTTTGAGTGAACTATCCCTTTAATTAGAAGTGCCAAAATGACTAAATTACTTGGAAGTTAAATAAATTGGAAGTTCACTTCCAGAACAAAAATTTCAAGATAATTTACTCGCCCTCTTGTCATCCAAGATGTTCATGTCTTTCTTTATTCAGTTGTAGAGAAATTATATTTTTTGAGAAAAACATTTCAGAATTTCTCTCCATATAGTGGACTTCAATGGTGCCCGAGAGTTTGAACTTCCAAAATGTAGTTTAAATGCAGCTTCAAAGGGCTCTAAATGATCCCAGCCAAGGAAGAGCGTCTTATCTAGCGAAAGGATCGGTTATTTTCTAAAAAAAATAAATAAAATAAAAAATTATATTTTTTTTAACCACAAATACTCATCTTGTCTAGCTCTGCATGTGCTCTGTGAAACCCCCAACTTATTTTCTCCTCCAACTTCAAAACAGTCCTACATCACTGTTTTTTTGTAAAGGGCGTTTGATCTTCTTTGCACATTCACTGTAAACACTGGGTCGGTATTTCTGCAGCGATGTAGGATGATTTTGAAGTTGGAGGGGAAAATGAGATGGGAGTTTTTTGACATACCCTAACCGTATTGAACTGGAATACACAGAGTTCACGCAGAGCTAGACAAGACGAGCGTTTGAGATTAAAAAGTATATAAATTGTCCTTTTTTTTTTTTTTTAAAGTAACCAATTGTTTCACTAGATAAGACCCTTTTTCCTCAGCTGGGATCATTTAGAGCCCTTTGAAGCTGCATTGAAACGTTTTGCGTTTTGGAAGTTTAAACTCGCCATAGAAGTCCACTGTATGGAGAGAAATCCTGAAATGTTTTCTTCAAAAAAATATCATTTCTTGACGACTGAAGAAAGAAAGACATGAACATCTTGGATGACAAGGGGGTGAGTACATTATCTGGAAATTTTTGTTCTGGAAGTGAACTACTCCTTTAAGTTTATTTTAAAGTGCAAAGAGTTAAAAGTGTGTAAATAAAGCTCAAGCATGCATGCAAGAAACTCTGGCCAAGTTCAGGAAATGTCACGTAAGTAGACAAGTGGTCACATGTAAAAACTAGAAGTGGGACAAGCCCGTAAACATACTTGAACGTTCTGAACATCTCAGTTATACAAGCATGCCATTTAGCTTTCATAGGTTTCCCAACAGGAAATCATTACAAAAGTTCTCATAAAAGTGTTGTTGTACTGTCAGAATGTCTGTGGTCTTTCGCAATGGTGTTAGTGAGCATTAATGCTTATCATCTGTTTGAACTGAAACATTTAACTACCTAACATTGTGCTGTATTTCAAAGAATGTTTAAAGAAGCCAAGATTTTAAAACGAGACATTCAGACATCTGAAGGACTCCATGTATCTCTGTGTGTATTTTGGCATTCAAGTGGAGAGCAGACAGTTATTGACAGCTGTCTGTGGAAACATTTAATAGGTGTTTTTGAAATGCACATCACTAACCTTACACCTTCAAGAAACAGCTGACAACACTGCTATTTCAGCTGTTTTCACACACAAAACACACATCTGTGCACAACAAACCACAGCCGCCATCAGCTAGTCTTGTGTAGCCAAGACCTTTGCATGATAACATCTGGATGACCTACTACTTCAAATGAGAGTCACTGAGGCCATGGGAGAGTAAATGGAAGTGAAGCAATGCAACTGATGCAGACAGGTCACATGACAGTAACATGGTGTATCCGACTTCTTGTCTGAGTAGGTACTACATTTGTATTTGAACTTACTCACTACCAGTATATAATATGAAAACGGATGAATAAAATTTGGATGTACTACATATGTCATGTTGTTACTGTCATGTGACCTGTCTGCGCCACTTGCATTGCTTCACTGCCATTTATAAATCCTCTCCCATGGCCTCATGGGATAGTAAAGTGACCATCAAATGCACACTTCAGACTCTCACTGGAAGTAGTAGGTCATCCAGATACTTTTCGCCTACGTTTTTTTGAATAATATGAATTCAGACATATCACTCTTTGCTGTACTGTTTTTTTGCATACTATATAATGAAATATTCAAATTCGAATGCAGCAAATGTCTGGCTCTAGACAATGCAAATTGGGCAAAACAACCCACATAGGCAGGAAGAGGTCACCTGAATAGAATAGAATAGAGTAGAATAGAATAGAATAGAATAGAACAGAACAGAAGTGTGATTAAACTCACAAACCTTCATTTTGTAGAAAGGAAGAATTTTTGTGCCCTTTACAACAGTTTTTAAAAACTTTGTTCTTTTCTCCATGTTAGAAAATGTGTATTATATTGTAAGTGACAAGAACAAAATAACTGTTAGAAAATAAAAAAATAAAAAAATCATTAATCAGAATTATTTGTATCAATTGTCAATATTCATGATCATGACAAGCTTACTATACTGAAACGTCTTCATTCACTCTGATCTGGCCTTATTTACCCTCTACCTCTCTTGTCTATTTTCCTGAATAGACCTCTCATCTCCACTTTTCGCTCTCATCTCCTGTTTCCTCTCCTCTTTCATGAGCTCTCTTTCTCCTACCTTTCAGCATTCAGAAATAATTGCATAGTTATCCTCAAATTAATGCCTAACTGTTTTACAACACACTGAGAGAAAAGGCCAAGCCAATTACTATTCTGCGTTCACCTTACAGAAGAGGATATTATGCTAATGACCCTCCCTACATGAACATAAAAAAGCTTTTATTTCCTCCGACAGACGCTCTCTCTCTCTCTCTCTCTCTCTCTCTCTCTCTCTCTCTCACTCTCTCTCTCTCTCTCTCTCAGAGTTAAATGCATTAAATCATTGAATCATTTTTTCTCCAATCAGGGAAGGCTATCCAGACAGGCATATATGTTCCACACATTATCTGTGGTGGTGACAGTAAAAATATCCCAGAAAATAAGGGTCAAGTGTGAACTTTAACTCAAGCTACGGTTGTATGTGTGTGTTATACACATGTTCATTTTTGTAAGTGTGTGTGTGCACTAAGATTGTCACATAGGCCCCGCCGGACTGTGTTGATGCCACACTTTCACACTTTTCCACACATGTGGACACACATCTCCTCACTGTCCCACTGCAGGCACAACGTGTTTATTAAACTGAGACCAGATGAACCATAAGAGCTTTCAGCCCATGCCTGATTGTTAAATAAAAACATTAAATTAGAGTCGCTAGATATTTACAGATGAAACCTAAATACAATCATAATCCAAAAGACATTTTGATTTAATTTTACAAGGTCAGATTTTTTTTATGAAACAAAATGAATGTTCACAATAAAATTTGTAACATGCATTTACAAAATAGATTTTCATTTTATGTCAACTTTAAAGAAACAGTTTAACCAAAAGTGAAATTTTGCTAATTGTTTACTCACTCTCCGGTTCTTATATCACTTGCTCACCAATGGATCCTCTGTAGTGAATGGGTGCCGTCAGAATAAGAGTCTAAACAGCTGATAAAAACATCACAATAATCCACAAGTAATCCACACCACTCCAGTCCATCAGTTAATGTCTTGTGAAACAAAAAGCTTCAGGTTTTTATAATACAAATTCATCAAGATGTTTTTGACATCTTGAGATGTTTTTGAGATGTTTCTGTTCCTTTGAATGAAATATAAGTCTATTATTAATAATAATGCTTCCTTCCCACATATTTGTTTTCACATGTAAACAGTGCTTGATCTGTGCATATTTCTCTCAAGACGAGACGACAGTTTCACTGAAGAAAGCAATATTATGGACAGGGGACTTGTATTTTAGCCAAAAGCAAGTATATTTTCAGCAGCACGAGAAACTATGAGCTCAGTTGTAACAAGTACAGTAAATGCTATGTATGTTTTTTGTGTGCCAATATAGTACACAATACATGTATGCATTTAATACATTTGTGTAGGATTGGTCTAATTACAGTATCACTATCCCATAACATTTTGTAACCCAACTGAGATTCTCCTCACCTGGTTCAGGGTTATCAATCCAGACACATTACTTATTCAGATATTAAACATAGCTTCTGATGCACCTCAGCCTGACATTACTAGCACTGAGGCTTGCATGTTAAGTCCGGCATGAGGCAGAATCATTTATCAGAGCGCAGACCGGCTGTCAGTGTGCTGTAATGAAGTCCAGCAGCCGATGAACCCAGATATCACTCCAAACAACAGAGAACACAGCAGGACCATACATCTGATGTCATATTCAAACCATTCACCCGCCATTACGTCTGAGTCAATGACCTGAAGACGGATGCAAACCGACAGCAATCGCATACATATCACAAGAATGGAATGAAGAGGAATAAAACAGCATCAGTCTTTTTCTCTTTTCTCGCTCTTATGAACTTCTCTTGTTTTCAAGAAAAAAAATGCTAATGAAACATATAAACAATGAATAATTCATGCGAGTAAACATTTTCCTCTATCTGAGGAGCTTATGCATAATTTATATGATAATTTCACTATATTTCAGTATTTTAGAGCGTTTCCTCACTCATACTGACCCATTTTATCCGCACTTTTCTGTTCATAATTCATACAACGTACAGAGACGTTTACTGTTGTCTCACTGTATCCTCCATATTCGGTGGCTTCGGTATAAACTAGAATGCTGCAGACTAATCACACCCATGTTTGCCATAACTGGTCTCAAATATAAATATAAATTTACAATCAGCCAATCACACAGTGCGCAGCACACGCAGAGTTTAAGGTGCATTATGCATCATTATGAGCTAACGTGGGAGGGTGGATGGCTTTAGTTTACTGCACAAATAGATTTATATGCAATGAGGTATTTGTGCATTAGTGCATGCATGCGATAGCATTTCACTGTGTGTGTGTGTTTAAGGTTAAATAATTACAGATGGTTTTAGTAATCTGCTGTTCTTCATCCCTTTAGCTCCCTGAGAGAGTCTGTAGGACTGTTCTCATTCATTGCCTGAGGCAAAAAAGTTTGAAACATGCTCTGTCACTGAAAAAGTTTTATAGATTATTATGGATTATAAGTAGCATACAAAATAAATGTTTAAAAAAAATAAAAACTTAAAGTTAGGAGTTGTTTGGAGGTCTTAAATCCAGTATGAAGAGTATTTTATGAGGACTGTGAGCAAAGCTACTGGGGATTTGCAATGGAGAAAATCCATTTTTTTTTTTTTTTTTTTTGCACTGAATGCATTTACTAGCAATGAATCTGTCAGTTCATATGGTCTTAAAATGTGGCCAAAGAACCACATTTTTTTATTGTTTTATAAAATGTGACTGACTCAAGTCTTTAAAAAAATTCTTAAAGCTTAATGTTCAAGAGTATTTATTTACTTATGTTGGTTTTATCTATTGTCTGTATCTTAAACAATATTTATAAAACTTTGGAGACAATTTTTTTATTGGTGACAATATTGCTATACATTTGAAAATGGAAAAAAGTTGCTGCATTTGTTTGATAAAAATACAGTAAAAACAGTAATATTGTGAAATATTGTTGCAATTGAAAATAAATGTTTTTTTATTGTAATATATTGCAAAATTAAATTTATTCCTGTGATCCAAGCTGGATTTTACTCCAGTCTTTAGTGTCACATGATCCTTCAGAAATCATTCTAATATGCTGATTTGCTGCTTAAGAAACATTTCTGCTTATTATCAGTGTTGAAAACAGATGTGCTGATATACTTTTGTGGGATAGTTTTCGGGATTTGTTTATTAATATAAAGTTCAAGAGAAAAACATTATAATAGAAATCTTCTGTAACATTATAAACAACTTTATTCTCACATTTGATCCATTTAATGCATCCTTGCTGAATATAAGCATGCATCTTTTTCAATAAAATTATTACTTTAAACTTTTGAACTGTAGTGTATGTAAACTGGGTCAATAATGTTTTAACAAAGTATTGTTGAAACTTGCAAAATTCCCTCTCTGTCAGAGTTTGGCAGGTTCTTCTCTCCCACAGTCTCCAGCTGTCCAGTGGGGTGCGCCAAGTCACAGTAGGAAAGCTGCCTTACCGTGTAACCCTACTTATTTTCTCTCTACCCCTTTCTCTCCCCCATCCTCACCTCTTTTTCTTGTTCAGATGCAGCAATGGCCAGACCTCAGCGTGCAGACGCTGCCCTCTGCCCTGCTGATCAGACCTCGCCTGCTGACCTGATGATGATGAGAATGTGGGATCCAGAAGATTCCAGCAGACACAGAACGTGGCGTTTAGACAGCTTTGCTGATTATAACCGGATCATTTATTTTTGTCATGTCACAGTGTGGATCAGATGAGAGATGGAGCAGGAGAGACAGAAAAACTAAATAAAAGAGTAAAGAAACTGAATTACGATAGTATAACTCAACTTTTAAAGGATGGTGCTAGCAATGCCAAAGGTCAGGGGTTAGATTTAAATTTTAGTCTGAAAGCACTGTAAGGCCATAAACACACTTTATGAAAATAAGCAAGTACATTTGTAAATGTTTACTTGTGAGGTACCTCAATGTTTCTCAGTTAGTGCAGAAAAAATGACATCTTTCCTGGGAGCTATATAAGTTTTTGAGCCAGTCACTTGAGCCGTAAATACCACGCGACTAATGCAGGAAGGAGCCGCAGGAAAATGGCCTCTCTGCGACGCGATGTTGTTTAATTTTCTGATGGCACCGCAAGAAAAACGCGCACAATTCCAAGTCGTTTACTCACCAAGTCTTTAGCTCTGAGGACAAAAGCAGGAAGCCTTTTTCAAAGAAATCTCCAGAAATCAAACAGGGTATTTATGAAACATTTTCTTTAATTTAATAATACACATTTACAGTACTTTTATTTCGTCACATACACATTTGAATGAAGCATAGGCTCCATATTACGGACGGTGTAGTTACGGCATCTACCAGCAGGGGCTGACTCGACCACAAATGTCGCTGCGCAAAGACGCACGAATTCGAGCTTGCAGAAGAATTTGATTTCACGTCTTTGCGTAGGCCTATATAGACTGTGCACTAAAAAAAATGTTAAAAGCATGCAGAAAAATGTAAATGAATAAATGGCATTAAAACAGCACTTAATTTATAATTTCAGGAAATCTCACCTCATCATTTTGATGCGTGCTCAGCCTTACTATTTTCAAGTTCAGCGAGGCTTTTAATGCACTGAAATAAATACAATTTAACAATAACTATGCAAATGTTTTAATTGTAAGCATTTTATGGCACTGTGCTCTGTGCTTTGCCACATTCCCTAGTGACAGAACTGTGTTCTGCCTGATTTTCCCCTCTGAAGAAGACTGTGGGCGCACTAATGTGATTAATAATGATGGTACAAGAGTGAAATTAATAGCTACTTAAGTAATTAGGCTGAGGAGAGTACTCATCATATTATTCATCTGCATGTTAACACCTCTCATTACACACACCTGAATATCAATATAGCATTCAGTTGTGCTTTGAAATATATGAACACTTGAAATAACATATTCTTCACTATATTTACTATGTAGGCTGTGATCCTCATCGGTTTCTGTCTATATATGTATTCTGTTACTTATAGTTTTGTACCGTTTATGCATTGGGTATTTAAGATGTTATATAAATAAATAAAAAAAATAATAATAACAATTATTATTATTGTTATTATATTATTATGAATGCTTGATATGAACATTTGTAAAACAATATTTCTGAAAACAAAAACACAATATTTAAAATAGTAAAAGATAAAGGTCTGTTAGAAGCAACAGTAACTTCATAAATGTATGTATCGTTTGCCTTATTCCTATATTCATAATATTTATAATTATACACCTATTTATAACTATAGATTGTATTTATATGTGACCCTGGACCACAAAACCAGTCATACGGGTCAGTTTTTCTAAATAGAGATTTATACATCATCTGAAAGCTAAATAAAGCTTTCCACTGATGTATGGTTTGTTAGGATATGACAATATTTGGGCCAAGATACAACTATTTGAAAATCTGGAATTTTGAGGGTGTAAATAAATAAATAAATAAATAAATAAATAAATAAAAATATTGAGAAAATCGCCTTTAAATTTGTCCAAATGAAGTTCTTAGCAATGCATATTACTAATCAAAAATTAACTTTTGATATATTTACGGTAGGAAATTTACAAAATATCTTCATGAAACAAGATCTTCACTTAATATCCTAATGATTTTTGGCATAAAAGAAAAATCAATAATTTTAACCCATACAATGTATTGTTGGCTATTGCTACAAATATACCCGTGCTACTTATGAATGGTTTTGTGGACCAGGGTCACATATTTTTGATGTGTAGTTCACACCAGTATGTCACTACAATGGAATTCCATTAGCTGTCCGTTCGTATTCCCCATATAAATCATCGTAAAAATAATTCTATAGTTTTAGCGCTTCATTTAGACTTTTAGCGTGATCTAAATCATCACCGCTAATCTGCAGCACACCTGATATATTTTCATGAAAGAAATTCACAGCTCAAGTACTCAGCGTCTCTTTTTCTTGACTGCAGTACCTCTCACCGCCTACAGGGGGCTCTAGTGTACCACAGAATCCAGCCGCAGATGAAAGACACACGACGGCCCCTGAGAACCACTTTCACCGCTTCTGTCAATGGCGGCTTTAAGACGCATGAAAACAACCCAGATAAACTAACACAACACCCAGTGGTTGAGGGGTGAGCCTATGTTTAAAATCACCTGTAAATACGATCTAATATTCTGCAAGTGTGTTATATTTGAGGAATTCATGTGTGGATATGTTACCGTGAGAGACAATTTATGAGAGCATGCATTTATTTGTGCGCATGTGTATAGGCTTGTGTATGTGTGGCTGCCGGTGCGAGCGTCTGATGAGTAGGCCAGAGAAGCATCTGAATTTTAATGATGTTGAAGATGATATTGTGTGTCCTTCAGCCTGTTATACTGACACAAGCTCTCCATAAATCATCATATAAGCCCATCGTAAAATCAATACCAAACTGCAACCTCAGCGCCGACGCACTCTACGCCTCTCACACACCTAACAGCTTAAACTTTCGCCGTAATGCCGTTCGACCTATAGGTTAAGATCAGAGCGTCTTTAATTTGTATTGTAATAGAGACTTTCTAATCCGTAATGAAATGTCTATTAGCCAGGCTTTGCTAGGAACATTGGTGATCAGCTCGCGAAACAGCCACGGCAATTACGTTTGTGTCTTTGTCCTGGAGTGAGTGAAGCCAGTTTAGCCGCTCGATAAATGTTAATCCAGTGAGGAGAGATCCGCGCGTTTGAACAGGACTCACGCCGGCTTTTTTTTCCCAGACGCGGCTTTGATCTCGGCTGCCCCGCGTTGGCCTTTCAGCAGAGCACAGACACCAGACACCACCGTCAAACACACACAAAAAACAGTCCCATTAGCTCCATTATTATAGAGTTTGTGCGAAGCAAACGTTATGAAGGCGACCTGTTGCCGAAGTGTTTACACTTGAGCTAAAACGCTTCAGTAATTATCCTCCGATACGACGGGAAATCGTAAATCTCTGGAATAAAACACTTCCTTTCGCTGCACATGCAAAGTGGACGGATTTATGATTCCACATCACTTCATCCTTTTTTTTTTTTTTTACCTCAGGACCAAAACAACCGGAAACAAACAAAAATGTTACGAAAGAAAACAGAGGGACTGTTTTTACAGTGATCCCCTCAACCAGCAATTCTGACATACAAAATACAGCATGTAAAAGACCCTGACGGGATCCGAACTACACACACACACACACACATTCAGGAGCAGCCCATTTCTTTGCACAGCCTGTGAGCCGTAAACAGCTTATGAAAGTCAAATGGAAATGTGGCATAATCTGACAAGTGGAGTCTGTGCTTCAAAAACAGCACTAACAATTCGCACACACACAGGTACAAACACACTCGCATGCACACGGATCACAACTGTTAGTTGTGCCACAGGGTGTGTGTAATCTGCCTCTACAGGAAACTACAGGTGCTTTAGTCTCACAAACTATAATGAAATAAAATAAATAATAACATTCAGACACAGGACTCTCAGTAGGTTTAATTAACCGTGTGTTTAGTAGCCTGTATTCCGCTGGATCTCGTGTAGGCGACGTGAAAGGAGACAAAAGGAGAGGGGGCTGGTCTTTAGTATTTGCTTCATCATACAAGTGCTGTTGTATCATAAACACAGTTTAACACCCTGCTGAGATACTTAAGACCCAACAGTCTTACCATACTCTCACTAATTACAGGACAGAACCTCTTCTCAGTACCCACCAGGACACCACTTCTTACCTGGATCTTCTCTCCTTGCACACTAGTATTGATCTGTTAATCTAACATCTATTCATTTATTCAGAAAAAGGCAGCTCATACAGACATGAATTGAAAAACATTTTTTTAAGACTATTTCTGATTTTTCAGATTTTGGTATAAAATTATAATTAATTTTATTTGAGAATTTTGAAAGTGTCTTCCAGTCATCTGTATGATAGAATTTTTAAATTATGTAAGATTCATCAGATTCTGAAATAATATAATATAATATAATATAATATAACATAATATAATATAATATAATATAATATAATATAATATTTTAATATATATTTAATCTAAATTGTAATACATTTTATACATTGTCTTCAGGTCTTCATTGTCCCATTGTCTGTCTTTTTTTTTTTTTTTTTTTGTGGGGCAAAGTGAAATTAAGTTAATAAAATAATAAGAAATATTATTTTATATGATTTAAACACTTTATTAAGTAGTTTGACATATTTTTTATTTACTGTTGTTTCTATATAATTATATAGAATAATGAGTAGTGAATTGTTTCATATATGTGACCCTGGACCACAAAACCAGTCATAAGTAGCAATAGCCAACAATACAAAATTATTTGTCAAAATTATTGATTTTTCTTTTATGCCAAAAATCATTAGGATTTTAAGTAAAGATCATATTACATGAAGATATTTTGTAAATTTCCTATTGTAAATATATCAAAACTTAATTATTGATTAGTAATATGCATTGCTAAGAATTTCATTTGGACAAGTTTAAAGGCGATTTTCTCAATATTTTGATTTTTTTGCACCCTCAGATTCCAGATTTCCAAATAGTTGTATCTCTGCCAAATATTGTCCTATCCTAAGAATTTATTATTTATTTATTCAGCTTTCAGGTGATTTTTTTCAATTTTTTTTTTTTTAAATTTGATTTTTTTTGTCAATTTTTTTTTTAAAAAATGAGTTTTTCGTCAATTTTTTTTAAAAAAAATTGACCCTCATGACTGGTTTTGTGGACCTGGGTCATATATGATCATTGCCAAATGCAGTAAAAGTAATTTTACTTTATGTGGCAAGGTTAAACCAGCCTGTCCAGTTGAATAACCAAGTAAATTTCACAATGTTAAAAAAAAAAAATGCATATTTAAATGTTCACATTTACATACAAATGTACTGTCAGTGTAAAGTTTTTTTTTTTTTTTTTTTTTTTTTTTTTTTGTAATAGTTACACTTTTATGTTATGGAAATAAAACTAACAATTTCATGAAAAATGTGAAAGTTTTTCAGGAAACAAAGTGAATATAAAGATGACATTTCTAAGAACTTCACTGATGTGTTTTAAAGTAAATTAAATGTTATTTTTAATTATACTGATCAATAGTAATGAAACTGTGAACTTAAAAACATGTTATCTGGAACACGCAGTGAGTTCAATGGCACACACACACACACACACACACACACACACACACACACACACACACACACACACACACACACACACACACTCACCTCACACGGCATATCCTCCTTTCTTGCAGATCTTGCTGTACACCCTCTTACACACATATAATGAGTGTGTTTCGGCAGGGACACTGGTACAGTGTCATCAGCAGTGCTGTAGTTATGCTTATGTGACAGAGGTGCTGTGAGGCTCTTTCTGCATGTGTGTGTATGTGTGTAACACACTGTGCAAAGGGCAGAGCGTCTGTAGGGCAGGTCACACATCTGACAGTGGCAGTGAGATGTTTCATACACCAGCTCATCACTTCACCATATTTCTTTCTTGTAGATTTTTTTTCTTTAAAATAAGTTAAAATAACTTCCTCTGGCTTTTCGTGTTCATCAGTGATAACTTACAACAAACATCCAGAGCGAGAAAGAGAGGGAGAAAGACAGTAATCCGCCTGTATGCAAGGATGACAGGGCGTCCCATGAGGCCGTGCGCTGGGTGACCAGGGTTGTGTGTGGTTTTCTGGGCTGAGTGTACGTGTGTCAGTGTCTGGGGTCACACAAAGCGTGACCTCTTACTTCTGTCTGCACTGTAAAAAACACACACACATCATCCAACTGCTGAGTACCGCAAAAAATGACATACTTCTCTCTGTCAAGCTCACGTAACGGTCTCAAAATATTTCTACCGCATCCTTGTGTTCCTTTGAGAGAGAGAGAAAAAAATATGAATTTAATTAACGGAAATTATCTAATTTATGTTAATATATGATGTAGGCTACTTATGAGGGATAATGTATAGTCAGATGACAAATTGAATCACCCTTAAGGGGTTTATTTTGCAATAATAATCTGCTGACTGTACATGAACTCACTTATTACACTACCAAACAAACCAGCAAGTAAATAAATGAATTAACAGGTAAGTGAGTGAATAAATAAATAAATAAAATTATTTTATAATGTATAGTTCGGTTTGTGGTTTGTGTTTTTTTCTTCTTCTTTAATCGTTGATATACTATTACAGCTTTTTAGTTTTAATTTTTATATTTTCATGTTTGTTAATGTTTTAGTAATTCAGTTTGTGCATTTTGTCATTTGTATTTCTTTTAAATATGGCTATATAGTTTTAGTTTATTTTTATTTGTTAATTTAATTAGTTTATTTTGTTTTAGTTATTTAGTTAATTTAGAACTTAAAAATGCAGAATGCTGTCTTGCAATTAGCTGATAAATAAAATAGATTTATGTTTTTAAAATATTTTGTTTTATTCCACGTTTATAATATTTTATAATACAACCATTTATTTATTTATTTATTTATTTTTATTCTTTTGGTTTTAAGAACATTTAAAATGTATACACTAAATGCTTTTTTTTCTTCCCAAAGTTTATTATTGGAGCATTTTACAAGAAAATTAATGAATGAATAAGTAAGTAAGTAAGTGAATGAATGAATGAATGAATACATACATGCATACATACATACCAAAATGTAATAATTTTAGAATCTGTATTTTGGTTTGTGTCAGTGTTGTTTTTTTATCATCGTTGATATACTAAAATAGCTTTTTATTTTTAATTTAATTTTTATATTTTCATGTTTATTAATGTTTAAGTATTTCAATTGTGCATTTTGTCATTTGTATTTCCTTCAAATATGGTTATATAGTTTTAATTCATTTTCATTTGTTAATTTTAGTTTATTTAATTTTAGTTATTTCATTAATTTAGAACTTAATGCAGAATGTTGTTTTGCAACTAGATGTTTTTTGAATATTTTATTTTTTTCCACTTCAAATTTTTTTTTTTTATGGTTTTTCTTTTAGTTTTAGTTATAATAACCTTTAAAATGTACACACTAATTCCCCTAAAAAAAAGTATTATTGGAGCGTTTTACAAGAAAATAAATGAATAAGTTAGTGAGTGAATGAATGAATGAATGAATAAATAAATAAATAAATAAATTAATTAATTAATTTTATAATCTGTATTTTGGTTTGCATCTGTATTTTTTTATTATCATGGATATACTATTAATTGATGGTTTTTCTTTTAGTTTTAGTTATAATAACCTAATAACCTTTAAAATGTATACACTAAATGCCACTATATATATACTATATATACTATACTATACTATACTATATATACACTATTATTGGAGCATTTTACAAGAAAATAAATGAATTAGTAAGTAAGTAAGTGAAGGAATAAATGAATAAATAAATAAATAAATTTTATAATCTGTATTTTGGTTTGCATCAGTGTTTTTTTTTATTATCGTTGATATACTATTATAGCTTTTTATTTATGTATTTTCATGTTATGTTTTAGTTTTTAGCTTTTTCATTTATGTTTTAGTAATTCAGTTGTGCATTTTGTCATTTCTATTTCTTTTAAATATGGATATACAGTTTTAATTCATTTTCTTTTGTTAATTTTAGTTTATTTAGTTTTAGTTATTTCGTTAATTTATAATTTAAAATGCAGAATGTTGTCCTGCAACTAGCCGATAAATAAAATACATTTATGTTTTTTGAATATTTTATTTCACTTTTATAATATTTTATAATGCAACCATATTTTTTTAAAATGTTTTTTTCTTTTACTTTTAGTTATAATAGCCTTTAAAATGTATACACTATTCATCCCCCCCCCCCCCCCCCCCAAAGTTTATTATTGGAGCATTTTTACAAGAAAACACATTTCAGTTTTTTTATTTCAAAATTTCACGTTTAATTCAGTGTGTTCTTTGTAATTCTTTGTGAAATTTACTAGCAATTTGTGATTTTTCTTATTTCTTTTCTTGAGTGTATTTAGCAACAAGACTGCTCCACTTTTCCGATACTGCTGAGGAAAAAAAAACATGAGCAGAGAAACCCGAGTGTCTCCTTATGATGAGGCTGGCACACACTTACCTACGAAAAACTTTAAGAGAAAATATCTATCAGGAGGAAAGAATTAGATTGACCTAAGCAGAGGGAGAGAGTGAAATGAAGCCGGATTTTCAGCATGGGCCGCTACATAACCTTCAGGAGGATTCTATTTTTCATTAGAGAGGTGTCAGACGCTCGCCTTTAATACCCTCATCCTGGCTGTGAGGAGAGACCTGCCCCAGTCTCAGCACATAATGAACAGAGCCCAACAGCCCAGTCACAGTCAAATCAACAGCGCCAAACACACACACAACACACATAAACACACATTTCACACATTCATCTTATACTGAATATTAGCTGATGTATCATTTTCACAAGATCTGCTAATTTAAGAAGCTGTGTTGGAGACCATCTAGAAATGCGGTCATTACAAATAATATATGACATTCTTTACATTGATTTTTTGTCTTTTGTGTCTGTGACATCTTTTGTCCAGTATAGCTCACTTTACATAATATGGCTCGCAGTAGTTTCTTTGTCAAAGCAGGCGTTGTCTTAAGTGCTACTGCAAGTGTAATGGTAACAGCTGTCCCAAACATTACATCTCACACAATCTGTTAGCTGTTGTGAAAGAGCAGTACTAGAGCACTTAGACAGCACTAAACAGCTGTGGCATAAGAGTCACTTTCTTTTATGACCAGATGCAAAATGCCTTTGGTAGTTGCTGGTAAATGCAAACTCAGAAAACGCATGCCAATATATCATTTCACGACATATCAGTCAGCTGGGCTAGGATTACTCAGTTCTGTTAATTTAAACCAATATGAAGTATCTGAGTAGAGTTAACCAACGTTTCCAATTTTTCCAACATTGGATGAGCCACTATGCATGGCACAATTAAGTTCAGCTAATTTGTACTAGATACAAACAATTTAGTAATTTCTACATACTTGCTGAAAACAGGCTAACTAAATAAATGTTAATATATTTAGGCTAAAATATGATCTGAGTTAAACATATAGGACAGGGGTCTCAAAACCCATTCCTGGAGGGACAAATTCCTGCTCCAACCCTAAAACACACCTGAACCAAAACAGTCAATTTTATAGTTTCGGTCCTTGATTCTGATTGGTTGAGCCGCGTTGTAAATTACTCTACAAACATACACCGTTGTTTACATCTGTGTGTCGCTCAGCAACCACTTTGTTGTAGCCACAACTGCTTCTGAGGAACTACATTGTTTGGCGGAAGAATAATGTTTTTATTAACATCATCACACGTTATTTGCTTGGTTTTATTTTGTTTATTTAAACCTTACTACGTATATGGAATAACCGTTTTATAAAAGCAATAAGCCCCGTGAAGCCGTGGTTTACAGTGAATTTATAACAGGGGGTTTTAGGCACTCCGCTTTGCGCTTTTGCTTATTGCTTTTTTATTTTATTTTATTTCATTGCTGTGCTTTAAACTCTCTTTACATGCGCAACATGAGTGTGAATGGTACTTCTCATGAACTTCTGATTTACTCGGTGTGCAATATAGTTTTTAACTGCCATATCCACTACAAACAACATCTTTGCAAAGATGTATTACATTATGATGAAATCATAAACAGTCAGAGCTGAAGTGTAACACAGCTGTTAAGATTAGACTGGAATGATCAGGAATTTGAAAGAAAATAAAACTTAGATGGTCATTTCCTGCAAATGGATTTCTTAGAAGTATTTGCAGAATTGCAGGTGCTACTCAGCTGCAAACAAGGTGGATTTTCTCAAAAGCTGGACTTGCCATTATTTCTTCTAAACAGCAATAATATCTCTCTGACTTCTCTGACTGTGCCTCATTGTGACTGGGTGGGCAGTTTAGTTTAAATGCCCTTTTTTTTTTTTAATAGGGAAGATGTTTGGAGTTCTGATATTTAGAGCATTTTCATGGTACGGTGAAATCCTTTAGGTGCCGAAATGCTATTTTTTTTTTTTTTGGTATAGATCGACATAAAATTTTGAAGTTTTAAAGATCTTTTAGAAAAAGAAGTGCAGTTTAGTTTACTTTAAAGAAAATAGCAAGTGCAAATATAGTTGCAATTAAATAAAATATATTATAGTTTAAATGTATATTGCATAAAATTTATAGTAAAATTATATTTACCTTCTTGTGGCTGGATGAGCAAAGTTGCTGGACATCAAATAGGCATTGTTGACACTGAATATAAGTAGGGGAAAGTGGGGTAAGTTGACCCACCCCCTGTATCTTGGGAACTGTACACTTTTACTGCCATGTGATCATGTATTTTAAAACCACAGATTATTTCTGCCAGACTGTGCAAAGGAGAAACACATGGGAGGAGTGGATGACACCCATTACCTTTAAAAACTCTTTTTGCCTCGTCAAAGTAGAATTTCAGCATTACAGATGCAATGACTGTTACATCAAAACAAATTCATCCAGGCCTAAAAATATTAATGATGCATGTATAAGTGATTTAGCAACATATAAAATCATGCAAATCATTTAGCTAAATGATAGCCTAAATTGGCCCGTCACAAAGACCCACCCCCTTAGTTACTGTTGCTATGTCCGACAAACCATGGCACTCTCACGCCACACATCATGTTCTCACGCAGTGAAAAAAATAAATTCAGAGCAAAGAGGAAACTGACAACACGTGGACAGACAAGACAGAGCAGAGTACTTCTGGTATGAAACAAGCTCTTAGCCTTCAAATGTTGTCATTATTTAAGTAATTCAAACAATTAACTCCATTTTGTGGCTCTTTAATGGATCGTGACAGATCACTGTAGTGCCTCAGTTCAAACAGCACATGAACTGATCATCTTTTCATATTTACTAAAACATGAAATAAACATGAACATCAGAAGGTATTTTATTTCAACCATGGAAAGACATCAATACACATCATTTTTTCAAGTTAAAGCACCTTAGTTAATCTACTTTTCTGTCTGATTGGTTTGTCGGACAAAATGGCAGATTCAGCATTATGATTAGTCAGACCGTCTGTCAGTCAAGCTCCTTGGGTCAACTGGTAGTCAATCTAGTTTCTCTCGAAATGACAGCTATGGGGCAAAGTGAGCCAAATGCTGTGAGGTAAATTGAGAATTTTAACTTACCCCATAATAAGGCAAGTTAAATCTCTGAAGTATAAACTGATTGATTCAATATAAAATTTATTACACAAACATTTAGGCTGCAACGGCCTAACGTAAACTATGAAACATAAAAGAAGATCATTTAAGGTCTTTAAAATACCTTCTTTTATGTTTTACAAAAAAAAAAAAAAAAGGTTTGAAACGACATGAGGGTAAGAAATGATGAAAGAATTTAAATTTTTCAGGTAAACTATCCCTTTAATGTTTTTATTTTTATTATTAGAATTTTTTTTTGGAAGAAATGACACTCTAAGAAACTAAATGTGCCAGTAGGTGGTAAATCTCTTTATGAGTCATTCATTCATTCACTCAATTAGTTCAAAGGCTGTTTCATTCAGGAATGAAGTAAATGGCTCTCTTTATGAATGGGCCTTTGAATCACTGATTCACATGATTCATTCACAGATTCATTCAGAAACTAAACACCGCTGTGTTGCTTTGGAGATTCTGCTGTGGCTTCAAAGGTAATGTGTTCTCTGCAAAACTGAGCAAAAACATAATATTGTGTTTCGAAAATAACAGAATACCAACTTCTTATTTACTGAACTGTTGTATAAAATCATATTTACGCTTTTGACAGATCGGGACAAAATCAGCACTCGTGTCATATTGCTCTTGCTGTCAGTGTGATATCTTGTGATATGTGATATATATAAATATGAGAAAAAACACATACAGGGGCATTTTTTTGCACCAGTATCTTGAATTTTAGAGCATAACAGCATTCATGGAATTGTTTTCCTGCATCATATTTGTCAACAGTCAACTATATGAAATATAAGGTGACGTACAGGTTTGGGGGCGGAGCCAGTGCATTAACCTTTTAACTGTCACCGTCCATTCTGTGGGACACCCAAGTTTACTTCACCATTTTACAAATAAATCCTAATCTAATCATGACAAACTATTTAGCGTTGCGAAGGTCTAAGACTCCTAAATAGATATTTTACTACTCTTTTGTGCTGCAAATTATGTAGGAAAAGTAATAGATTAATTTATGACAAGAGTGCACCTCAAAAATCTACATCATAACAGGAGTTCTGACCTTGGTCACAAAAAGACTTTCTTTGTTGCCTTTTTACCTATCACGCAATAGAAATCTTAAGAAATTATATATCACCTGGAAACTCAAAATCTCAAAATTCATCCTTTGAAAACCATTTTAAAATCAGACATTGCATTATCATTGAAATTGTACATCAAAATCATATTACAAAATGTTTTCATTCACGAATTATAAAACTTTAACTCTGGATAGTGCATTTTCATGTCTATGTTCAAGATAGGGAGTGCCAGTTAAAGGGCGTTATTTTTCATAACTACTGAACTAATGAACAAATAAGTTAATGAGTTAAACTGACACCCCTAATATATATATATATATATATATATATTTGTAGTTTATTTGATAGGGACAGTGTACAAGTGCACCAAATCCTCTGATAAGAACCAGAAGAATGTTTCACCACATTATAATCAGATATCTTTCCACCTTTTGTCCATATAAATGGCTTGTTTGACATTGCAGAAAAGCTACTATGCCAAGAATCTTTTAACTAAAATGTTTATTAGTTTCAGTGACATTTATTCCTTCATTCTTATTTAGTTTTTAAAGACTTAATTTGACTCAACAAACTCTCTGTTTAGTCTGTTTATGGGAAGTTTACAACTTTGGTGTTCAACATATTGTTTCAGAAATGCAAACAATTGAAGACTGAAATTTAAACTATATTTGGCTGGTTTACGTTAAGTTAGGTTCAAGAAAAGGAAAATGTAAAAGTAAATTAGATTATTAAAAGAGGCAAATTCTTATTAAAATTTCACATGGGTTTGAATCTGATTCATTCGAGTCAGTTTACACCCAGATGGTGCATCTTACTTGGATCAACTTACCCCTAACGTGGGACAAATTGAGCCACTTGAACACTTTTTTCTAATAAGAAAGTGTATTTTTAGAATCTTTTGTCATATTTGGATAATTTAAAATGACAGAAAACATACTGAAATTACTTGAGATACTTCCATTGCTTCTTTGCTTCTACTTCCATGACTTTTGCTTCATTTTATTTTGAGGACCACATAAGTAAAAAAAAAAAAAAATGGCTCATCCTACCCCACTTTCCCTTACATGTGCTTGAATATCAAACATATTCATCTGTCTGATGTTGGTGGCTGTTTTGAATTATTATTAATTTAAATGCTCTTTTCTGCACTAGAGAAGAAGTTTTGAGTTCTGTATTGAAATCTCAAGTGTTTGAAGAAAACCTGATTCCTTCCTTCTTACTCCAACTGTACAACACAGCACACAACTCCAAGCACAAACACAGGTGTGTATCATCCCACTTTCACATCAATACTGTTAGCCGTTAGTGAGTAGCAGTGCTTTCTCCTCCTCTGCAATGCTTTCCGTATCGCTGTTAATTATCCTCGTTAGCGTCTGAGTCAGCAGCGCTAGGCTAACGAGCGTTGGCTCTCATGATCTGTGCGTTTGAAAGTGATCTTCAGCAATAAAAACATGTCAGCCAACCCCGCACTGGAAAATTGCAAATTGGTGAATGTGCTGAGTGAGCGCGAATGTGTTTTTTTTGTGCTGACTGTGTGCAGGCCTGTGGTGATGGATGCTGGCTTGACACAGCCTCAGTGTTTGGGCTGTGGGAATAATGAGTTTCAGTGTCCCCTACGCCCAATATGCACAGACACCGAGAGCAGAAAGAGAACACTGTGGCTTTAATTAAGGGAGAGCTACACACACACACATACACTGACCCAACATGATGGTGCTTCTTATTTCTGTCAGTGGTGAGTGGAGTTGTAGTCAGGTAGGGGCCGGTCCTACAGGACTCTAATAAGGTGCTGTAATGTCAGGGTGGGTTGGCTGTTGCTGGATTTTACTCGGGGAAGACAGGAAGGTTCTTATTCACACAGACGGTGCTAATTCGTTAAAAGAACATGGCTTTTGCTGCCATTTGAAACTCAAGTGCATTACTGCATCCAGAATATCTTTATCTGTAATATCTACACCACCAGTTGTTTTATATCATATTAGAATAATAAATAATGCAATTACCAATGATGAATGTTTATGTTTGCTGTGCTGCACATTGCTCAAACTAAAAGGTTAAGTAAACTTTTTTTATTTCCTTTTTTATTGTATTTGGGTCTGTTGACATTTTTATGTACTCAAAAACATATGGATATAAAAAAGAAGCCAGCCGCACACACAATGATGTGCCAATGTAGTGCCAACATGCTACATTTGGTGACAGCTCTACTTCCAAATTCTACATAAAATTTTGGAAAGCGCTAAAAAGAACACCGGGTAAAAAAAAAAAAAAATGCTGTGTGAAGCCCTAACTTTATGTATTAAACTCGCAGTGCAACTTCTTAAAGGCACAATATGTACGATTTTTTGATTAAAATATCCAAAAACCACTAGAACAGTGTTACATATTTTGCTGACTTGTGTACTTACATTATTCCAGATGAATCCAAGAATGTTTAAATCCAGAGAAACAAGCAATGTGAACCCTTACATGCATGATTGTTTCGCCTGTCATTATTACATATTTGGGTCTTTAGTGACCCGGACCTATATATTCAGCATGGATGAATCTCTAACTTCTGCAATAGCGAAAAACTCTTTTAAGAGCAATTAAAGAAGAATAAAATAAAACATATTTCGTTACCTTTTAAAACTTAGAAGGGTTCAATTTGAGCAGATGATTCTACCATCGCCGTCATCATCAGAGCACAATATTTTGAATATTTTGATCGCCGGCAGCTTATTCACCAGATCTACACTCAAATAACAGTGACGTTTATATTTTATTGTGTACGGTAAGTGCTCTGCAGTAAAGCCATTCAAACCAGTTCAGTTTTTGCTGATGACATTCGTTTGTTTCATGTCTGCGATATTTAGGAGTCAAACATTATGTCATGTTGTCCATCGAACAATGCCACCTCGAGGAATAAAGGTGAATGACCTGAGTTATGCATTTAAGAGTTAACTAGTGTAACGGACCGTGTCCTTGCGTCACCTGCCAATGACGTCAAACACCCTTGATTTTCCAGTGTTATTTTGTCGAAAACATGAAAACCCCAAATACTTTAATATGTTATCTATTTTATTAGACAGGTGACAAACGCACAGAGTAGCATTATGACAGAACTTTTAACACACTCATATGTATTTAGTATGATAAAACAGCGTTTTACAAAACGTATGCATGACCGGAAGGAGATGAAGCGCTCGACTGTGGCATAAAAACACCTCTGCTTTCAAAGCGTGTATTGCGCTCATCCTTCATTAGCAATTGCTCCAGTGTCCTCCTTTTGCTTCCACGACTTTCTGCTTTATACTACAGTGACCTTATAAGTCTTCAAAAAGTTAGCTTATCCATGAACATGATTTCTGCCCGACGAGTCCAGACGGATTGTATTGGCTGTGAGGATGAAGACTACAACTCCTATGATTACACACTCAATCACAGCGTCATCAAACTACATCTTTAGTTCTTTGTTGGTTTTAAATATAGTGAGCAATTCACACTGTTAACTAGCTACTTATTAGCATGCCTATTATTAACATATTGGCTGTTTTTTAATACTTATAAAGCACGTATTTTGCATGGCCATATTCTACATCCCTAATTCTACCCAATACCTAAACTTAACAACTACCTTACTACTACTTATAACTACCTTACTACTAACTATTAATAAGCAGGAAATTAGAAGTTTATTGAGGCAAAATACATAGTTAATGGTTTGTTAATAGTAAGAATTGGACCTTAAAAAAAAAAAAGTGTGACCAAAATAAGTTTTAAAACTCTGTTAAGAGTTAATAATCTGCTTTAACAGAATAGTGCAATCTGAATGTAATGTTTTTGGACACTTAATTACATATTTGTTGCAATTAAATGAAAATTTATTATAATTTTAAATCGAATTAAATGCAATTCTGAACATTTAAGTTTTTTTATTATTGGACTTTATTTTACTACTATATTACTATATGTTCATATGTCATTCATATGATAAAAAGGAAGTTTAGTGCAATCCAAATGCAATGTAATTTTATAATCATGTACTTTACGTTTATGTTAGTCAACACATCAAAATAAGTGTACTTCTTTAAAGCATGACAAAAGATTAATAAAACAATTATTTAAAATGTACCTTAAAGTAAAATGTCTAATTTTACATCATTACAAAGTGCATTTTTAAAAGTAAATATCCATATTTACTTTTCCAAAACACCACTCTGTCTTAAATGCACATTTTACAAGTTTACACCCCCCGGCTCTTAATGCATTGTGTTGCCTTCTTAAGTATCAGTAAATGTTTTCGCCTTTTGTAATAGTTATGTATGAGTTCCTCAGTTGTTCTCATTGTAAATAGATGGATCTCAAAATCATACAGTCACATTTGGAAAGTGTTTAAATATGTAGAAGATACTGGAAAACCAAATAATGTGCAGGAGCTGGAGGATTTTTTTTGAAGAACAGCAGGCAGATGAACTGCTCAGGACAAACAAGGGATTCATTTTCACTGTGTTAAATTCTGTTCAATAAAAGTCATTACTTAAGTTTTTTGAGTTACTTGTACTCAATGTTTTTAAGGCAATTGGTTGCCACAATTTTTTAAAAAGTTTTTAGCCACAGGATTTTGAGTATTGTGTAATTAAAGTATTTGAGTTAACTGCTAAGTAATATTGAGTTAAGTAATAGTCATATTGTTTGAGTTTAAATAACTTAATTTTTATAAGTATTGTTAACTTGCTAACAATGGCCCAAATTATTAAGATCTCAAAACAATAAGTCATAATAACAATAATAATGTAATAGAAATTTTTAACTTCTGAAAACATATTATCTTAAAGTTTATTAACTCAAAAAAATTAAGGCAATCGGTTGCCTTATTTATTTATTTATTTATTTTTGAGTTCTGTTAGCTTATCAGGGTTTACAGTGCAAGGGAATGTAAGCAATAACTGTGTTTTGAAGTTAGTGCTGAAATCCATTGGTTATGATGCTAACTAGGAGTTTTGCAGAAATATGTAATAGGCAGATCTATGGCAATGGCACCTCAACTTTGTGACGGGCTTTTTTAGGTGAGAGCAGAGACAAATAGTCAATGTGATGAACAGATCAGGGCAGGAGTGAAGTCCTTCAGGGCTGAGAACCTTTTCCCCATGTTATTAGCCTCTGTTCCATGAACTACTTTCTTCATTCATCTCTCTTCCTCCGTCTCCGTCTCCGTCCCTCACCTCTCCTCCTCTTTTTGTCTGTTACTTCGTCCCTCACTTTGTTCTCTTCTTGTTTCATCCCTTTTCTCTATGTCTACACTGTTAAGTGCATATCAGACTGCTGTGCTAATGTAGAAATGGAAGAAGAGAGACTATAATGAGAGAGAGAGAAAGAGAAAGAGAGAGAGAGAGAGACAGGGACACAGAGAGACACTGACTGGCAGAAATGGATAATTAGGACAGAAAGTTTCACTGCAGTTAGCGACACAGATCAAAGGAACAAGGACATTAAGTTCCATTGTAAAGTTTTTTTCCCCTAATTGCTCTTGGTCTTTTTAAACAGTGCTTACATTTAAGCTCTTGACACCTTGCCTTAACTGCACATGAAACTCTGGCCTTCCGGCGCTGCGTAAATGTCACAATGAGTCAGAATAAACCCCATATACAATGCTATGTTGTATTCTAATATGGAGTATTATTTAAATTAGTTATCATTATGAGTGTGTCCTTTTCTCAGGGCACTTTAGAAAACAGTATTATTCCAACACGTGAAAGGTCACTAGCACTAATTCATAGCGATACTCTCCTAAAATATGAAAATAGGTGGTCGTTTAATAGACACTTGTAACCGAAGTGTTGTACAGTCCACTTATTACATGGACAGTTGCCCTGGAATAGTTAAAGTGCATTGCCAACCCAACCCAACACCACCAAACATGTTCATGAAACATAATCTTTGCTTAATATCCTAATGATTTTTGGCATAAAAGAAAAATCAATAATTTTGACCCATACAGTGTATTTTTGGCTATTGCTACAACTATACTCCTGCTACTTATGACTGGTTTTGTGGTCCAGGGTCACAAACAGTTACAAATTACCAAGTGATTGTGTTGGCATGAGGGTTATTTTGTTACTTAAAAATCAAATACATTTTAACTGAAATAAAATATTAAAATACAAAATATATAGCGCATAAATATATTAAAATAATTATATACGTAGGCAACATTTTCATTTAATTTAACCGGATGTACTGTAAAACAACTAAAACTAAATAATTAAATAAAAGTTTACATAAAATGAATAAAAACTACGTAGACATATTGTAAAAAAGTAATATGACAAAAACACACAACAAAATACAAACTTGCAACTGAAATTAAAATTATTACAATTGAAATGATAAAACCCCCCCAGAAAATATAAAAATAAGAATGAATACGAAATATATAATAAAAGTATAATAGTATCTCCTACTAAAGTTGGAATTGCTAAATTACAGTCCTTTACAGAGTTCAACCAGCAACCTTTCAATTACAAGCTTTAACCATTAGGCCACACTACTCCAATAATGAATTATTATAGAGTAACTGAACAATTTTTGTCAATTATGGAGGAAAAGTATGTACTGTATTTGTCTCCCACTTGACACAACATTTGTGGTTTAGAAACTTTGAAAATCCAATTTATATTTATAGTTTATTTATATATATTTAGAGAATATATTTATACATTTTATATTCATATAATTATCACACGAAGCTCTCTCTCTTTAAAAAATATATAAATTTAAAAGTGCCACTTGTGTTGAAAGATTAGTTCACTTCCAGAACAAAAAATAAATATAATAACAGATAATTTACTCACCCCCTTGTCATCCAAGATATTCATGTCTTTCTTTCTTCAGTCATAAAGAAATTGTTTTTTGAGGAAAAAAACATTTCAGGATTTTTCTTCATATAGTGGACTTCAATGGTGCCCTGAGTTTGAACTTCCAAAATGTAGTTTAAATGCGGTTGTAAATGATCCGAGGAAGAAGGGTTTTATCTAGCGAAACAACTGGTTATTTTCATAAAAAAAAAAAAAAAAATAATAATAATAATAAACTATTTATATACTTTTTAATGTTAAACGCTCATCTTGTCTTGCTCTGCCTGAACTTGCTCTGCCTGTTTTTTTCCGGTCCATGACAGTTAGGGTATGTCGTAAAACTCCCATCTCATGTTCTCCCTCAACTTCAAAATCGTCCTATATCGCTATTTTACCTTTTTTGTTAAGGGTGTTTGATCTTTGCATGTTTACTTTGCAAAGACTTGGTCGGAACTTCTGCAGCGATGTAGGATGATTTTGAAATGATTTTTGATGTTGAAAATAAAATTTTTTCGACATACCCTAACTGTCTTGAACCAGAATACACAGAGTTCAGGCAGAGCAAGACAAGACAAGCGTTTGAGGTTAAAACGTATTTAAATTGTATTTGTTTTTAATGAAAATAACCGATTGTTTTGCTAAATAAGACCCTTCTTTCTCGACTGGGATTATTTACAACCACATCTGGGATCGTTTGAAGCTGCATTTAAACTGCATTTTGGATGTTTAAACTCAGGGCACCATAGAAGTCCACTATATGGAGAAAAATGCTGAAATGTTTTCCTCAGAAAACATAATTTCTTCACGAAAGAAAGACATGAACATCTTGGATGACAAGGGGGTGAGTAAATTATCTGTAAATTATTGTTCTGGAAGTGAAATTCTCCTTCAAATAATATGCCTTTAAACGAAGACAACTGATGTCATTGACAGCATTCACTTTTGTCAACCTAAATTTTACTTAGTTCCTTAATCAAAACTATCATATGACTTCAGATTCATTTTTTATTATTTGAGCCTGAAAATATTATCACTAAATGTCTTTGTATGTTCAGAATTTTTATTTTTGAAGATTATTATTAATTATTGACTGATTTTTTCTTTTTTTTTTTTTCTTTTTTTTTTCTGGTTGAACTATTCTTTTGGTAACAGTCAGTTTATCTGGTGAGTATTACATTGAAGTTTGTAATAGTAGTTCATATTCTGAATAAAATGACACTTTTAAGCACCATCAAGGTCTCTGAAACAAAGAGTCGACCGGCTCCACTGATGAGGAAGAGTTATTCTGGTCAGTTAAATCATTGTCCTGTTGCCTATTATGGCTTTAAGACTCTGAATCATTACATTGTTTCAGCTAATACCCAATATTGAACCAACAATCATTTTACCGAGGTCAAACTCAAAATCTATCCCTGTTTATCTGTTTGCAAATGACAGGCTCTTTCCTGCCAGCTCTGACTTGAACCAATTTAATTATGGCTCGTTAAGGTGCTGAGCGGTTAGCACAAGCCTATCGACAAGCGGGAAGGACACGCTAATTAAAGGCCATTTAAATGTTTATCCCAGAGCAGTAATGGAGAGACACTTATCATTTAAATGCTGTTTGGAGCAGATTCCTCTCTCTCCGTCTACAGGGACGTGTGGGAATGAATCCCAGAGGATTTCCTAATGCAGTGGGAGGACATGCTTGTCAGGTTCACGGTTAACGCCACCTAAATATTACAGAGTTCATGATGTTTGGGACAATGGAGGGAAGGAAAGAAAAACAATCAGTTATGCTTGTTACTTGATTATTACAGATAGCACAGCGAGAAAACACTGTCCTACATTTCGTTTTTGACTTTTTTGTGCTCATAAATAGGTTTATGCTGATCTAGACTCAATGGGAGTGATTAAGCACTGATTAATCAGGTCTTCTGTAGGTCATACACATTGGAAAGTAGACGTGTTACACATGTGATTATAGACCTGAAACATATTCTAATGATTATTGATCTCCCCCAGATTTTTTAATTGACAAATAATATTGACAGCTCTCATAATGACATGTCCATGACATGTGTGCTTGCATTGGGAAGGATTGTGATTGAATGTACATTAAGTATGTAACATTATTAGCAGAATAATTTAACTCAAAGCATTAAACACACCCCAATCTCTGTGCAGTGCAACATTGTCCAACACAAAGTTGTCCATCCATCATCAAGAATCCTACATAGGATAAAAGTCTTGGGCCATAGGTCAATCCATCGCAGTGCAAGCACACAGTATTAAGTATGTAATTACAATATTAGTACAATGTATTAGTTCTGTTGAGAAAGCAAAAAAGTTGAATGAGACCAAAAACAAACAACTGCATGCTATCTTGAAACAATGTAATATACAGAGTAATATGTGACAACAAAACCAGTCTTAAGTAGCGCGGGTATATTTGTAGCAATAGCCAACAATACATTGTATGGGTCAAAATTATTGATTTTTCTTTTATGCCAAAAATCATTAGGATTTCAAGTAAAGATCATGTTCCATGAAGATATTTTTTAAGTTTCCTACCATAAGTATATCAAATTTTTGATTAGTAATATGCATTGCTAAGAACTTCATTTGAACAACTTTAAGGTAATTTTCAATATTTGGATTTTTTTTTTTTGCACCCTCAGATTCCAAATTTTCAAATAGTTGTATTTCGGTTTGTTCTTATAGGAAATACAAAGATACATTGCTAATTGAGGTATCATATTACAAAATGTAAAATTATGATGATTATTATTGCTTATTTATTATTATTATTATTATTTATTGTAATATTTATTCATACTACTGGGATAGGGTAACTTTTACCAAATGTATTAATGACATTTTAAATATTTTAAAAATATTAATTAAATCATTTTTTATTTAAATATTTTTATATATAATAAGTGTCATTAATGCAAAATGCTGAATCAACTCTTCTTAATTGTGAAAATATGCTATTATTATGTTAAACAATTATGTGAAATTATGTCATATTGACAGAATAGTTGAACAATTCAATAATCAGATACCTAGTAAAAAAAATACATCTGAAACACAAAATTCTAACTTATATACACAGACATATAAATATATACATATTTAGTGTTTGCATTTTTTATTTATTTATTTTTATAAATGAATTAATGATTCATGTATGATTTCTTGGAACATCTTGGTTATTATTATTATTTAATTATTTAATTATTTACTTTAAATATGAAACATTAAATATGAAATAAAGACACTATCAAAATATGCCATTTGGATCCTTCAATTCTAAACAATGAAAACAATATTTTTTACTTCACACATCTAAAAAAAAAAAAAAAAAAAAAAAAAAAACATTGTTGTGTCCACAGATCCCTCTTTAACAAGCAAACACAAAAACCTTTGATATTTGACATAATATAATGTCAGTACTACTATTTTTGAAAAGACACAAAAAGAGATCAGTTATCCTCAAAACGGTTACGACTGACTCACAAATGCTGATATTTAGATAAAATTACAAAATTAAGCAGAGCATAGCCATGCCATGAGTTTATGCCATCTATAGTCAAGAGAAAAAAATAAGTTATAAACATAAAAGTGAAATTATATTACAATAAAATGTAATTTTATAAAAAGATATAAAATTATTAGGATATTAAGTAAAGATCATGTTTCATTAAGATATTTAGTAAATTTCCTACCATAAATATATCAAAACTTAATTTTTGATGAGTAATATGCATTGCTAAGATCTTCATTTGGACAACTTTAAAGGCGATTTTAGCAATATTTTGATTCCATAAATATAAATATATAAGTATATTATATATAATATAAATTATATATTATATTGTATTATATTATATTATATTATATTATGTTTTATATCCATTGGTGCAAATGAAATCATTGTTTTGTTTAACATCATAAACAAGAGCAAAATAAAAGGCCCAATCCACCAACTAAAATCTAAAACACAAGGTATGGTGTTTGTGACTGATGTCAGGACAGTAAAATAACCTTTGCTTACCCGACACTTTCTTTCCAAGCACACAAACACAATAAACGAGCTCCGACATCTCTATTTCATATTAGCCAAACTGAAATCAATGTGGCACATTTGTCTTTATTACTGAAATAAATAGCTTTTTCATTATGCTGTGATCTCTCCCTCTCTCCCTCTCCCTGCTTCTGTTGCCATTACTTAAGGGCTCTCCTTGGGCCTGAGAGGCCTCTATCCCAATGTCATTCATTTGCCACCAGCAGTAACAAGCCTCTAACAGTTTAGAGACAGACCGTAAGCAGCCATTTCCTCTCGTGAAGAGAAGAGAGATTGAGAAGAAGAAGGAGGAAGGAAGGGAGGAAGGGAGATGATCGAGAAGCTGAAATGAAGAGAGGCCCGAAAGCACTAAAGAAAACTGAGCATGTAGATTTGCATTTTCTGTGGCTCAGCCAGCCTCCGTCCCCTGGTAAGCGGCAGCCCGTGTGTGTGTGTGTGTGTGTGTGTGTGTGATTCATGGGCCTGACAGATGCCGGGTGCAGCTGGCTCTGTCCTTGATTAGCCCTGTAGCCCGGACAGCGCTGTCATTCACCATTGCCCAAATTATCTCTGTATTGACTGCACAACCCTCTGTGACAGCGACGTAATGGCTAATTACCCAGGATGCTTTGGGTACTTTCAAAGCCCAGACTCTGCAACCAAAACAGAGCGAGTGAGAGAGTTTCTCAGAGTCAGAAAATAAATCTTAGATGTTAGGAAAAAGAAAAGGAAAACAAACAGTATTCAATACCATATTCTGTGTTGTGCTGTGATATTTAAATGAGCTCTTCATTGACCGTCTGATGCATTTTGCACAGAAAAATCACAAGTTTAAATCTGATTGGTTGGCTGCGGCTTCTAGACGTCACAGTAAGAAAGGGAAAGCCACATGTTTAAAGAGATAGTTCACCCAAAAATTTCATTTCTGACATTATTTACTCACCCTCATGTTGTTCCAAACCTGTATGAGTTTCTTTATTCTGCAGAACACAAATGAAGATATTTTATAGAATGTTGATAACAAAACAGTTTTGGTTCTAACTGACCCTTTGCAAACAGCTTGATTGACAGGTGATCTGACCAATCATAACAAAGAATCCACCATGTTGTCTAACAAACAAATCAGACAAGAGAGTAATGTAGATTAACTTCAGTCGACTTAAACTTGAAAAATTGTGTGTACTGATGTCTTTCCGTGGTTGAAATAAAATACGTTCTGATATTCATTTGTGTTTATATCATGCTTAAACAAGAAAAGTTGATCAGTTCACGTTGATTGATCTTATAAGGAAATACAGCAATCTGTCAGGACACATTAAAGAGCCACAAAATGGTATTTATTGTTTGAATTTCTTTTAAAAAAATGAAAACATTTTAAAGCTGAGACTTTGTTTTATAAGTAGTCTTGTTTGTCTGCGCATTGTCACTGTCCTCTTTGCTACACAATGTATTTTTCACTGTGTGAGAACATGATGTGTGTGTTTTTTTTTGAAGGGTCAATCGGCTTCCATAGTATTTTTTGTCTCCTTACAATGGAAGTCAGTGCATGGAAACTGTTTGGTCACAAACATTCTTCAAAATATCTTCCTTTGTGTTCTACAGATGAAATCAAGTCACACAGGTTTCAAACGACATAAGGGTACATGACATGAGTAAATGATGAAAACTGTAATTTTTGGGTGAACTTTAAGGTACTAGGCTTTCGTGTGCATTAGAGGAATAACAAATCATAGATCTTCACTGAGGTTCGCAAGGTTTGTGGCATTCTATTTTTGAAAGATATTCAAGGATCTAAGGCACTTAGGCTCTGTCCCAAATGATGGACTTGACATTCATTTGCAGACTTTGTGGCCGCCATGTGCTGTTTTGCTCATCCTGTACTGATGTGGACTTTACAGATGACTATTACCTGACAATCTATGTGACATTACACCACCAAAGTGTGCACACAGTGAAGGATGGTAAGGACTGAGGATGGCATTTTAGGCCTAGTAACAAGACAATGAGATATCCTTGAGCACACCATGTATATTTATCTTTGTTTGCAGAGTATTTATAATTTTATTCATATAGCACATTTCACAGTTACTGTTTTAAAGCAGCTAGGCAGAAATTAATAATGTTTATAATACCTTAATGCCAATAGTCTACACTGAGCAGTTTAGAGTCTATGAAATAAGCAGTATTTACTCACTGCAATCTAATATGTAGGTTTAAAAAAAGTTTAATTAGAAAGAATAATAATTTTTAATATTTACTTTATTTGACTATTGTGCATATATTTTGGAACACTTACACCTTTGTCTGTTGGTCAGCTACATTGCTACTACCCTTTTTTTTTTTTTTTACATTTATTTATTCAAATATACATAAAAAATGCAATTCATCAAATTATTTTTTAAGGCAACCCTTCAGTAGTTTAGCACAGAATATTATTATTATTATTTCTGAAAATTAATAATAACTGTGGTGGCATTATTTGAAAGAGTGACCGCTTTACTGCACACCAGTCTGTTACTGCTAAGCTAACATCAATTTTAGACTTAATAATCCCGAAATGTCATGAAATAAAGAGCATCAGTGTTTTATAAAGAGTCTGTATCTGCAAGATAGTGACCTACTAACTCCTGCAGAGTTACAAAAAGTTAAACACATAAAAATTATTGTTTTAGCTCAGCTACAAGGTCCTTACACTGACTCCTGACCACTCTAAAATATTCTGTAATAAAACCAAAAATGAAATATATTAAAAAAAAAAAGAAAGAAAGAAATTAACTTCCTCTACAGCTCATACAGAGCTTCTCTTGAAAGCACAGGACAGATGAGTGTCAGAAAAAGACACAACTTAAAAAGTAAAACGGCTCCAGATCATCAGAAAGAGACACACAGAGCGAGGGGAAGAGGGAGAGGAAGAAGGTGAGGGAATAGAGGGTACTAAATCCCACTCTGACTGTTAGGGAAGATGATGAGATCCCGAGAGGATGGACAGAGCACAGAGAGAGAGAAAAAGAGGAAGCAGAGAGCGAAGGAGCAGCCTTTTCACACAAAAGAACAGCCATTCGCCACAGTCTGTCCCGGCCTGCCATTAGCAGCACTCCAGCACTAATTACAGACACAACAAAACGCAGTGCCATCTCTGCCCTACTAACACACACACACACACACACACACACACACACACACACACACACACACACACACACACCAGTGCTGGGATAAGACTTGCCTTCAAGCTACTCATAATTTACAGTAGTTAGGCTACAGTAAAGCTGCCCTTTTAAAAACTACTTCACTACATTTAGTATACTAACAAGAAGTAGCTTGCTATATTGTGGGGACAATTATCTTTTAAAGATTATCCAATGATACAATTTTTCATTTAATCAGAGCTGTGTTTTCTGGCACAAAATGTTTTGAATGAATGGATTTGAATTATGGTATCTGGTTTAATGAGCAGTAAACCAGAAAAGATAAATTTAAATTAAACACAACTACAAAATATAGAAAACACGCTAATTTATATCAAAATCAGTGTGATGAATAACACCATTTAACAAAATATTTTTCTGAAATAAAACATAAAGGAAGAAAGAAAAAAAGAGATATATTGTATTATATATTGCTGTCTGCAATATATAAATCAGCAATACCTTCATGTAATCCAAATGTAAATGAGTTTGTTTCTTCATCAGAACAGATTTGGAGAAATTTCATCACTTGCCCGCCAATGGATGCTCTGCAGTGAATGGGTGCCGTCAGAATAAGAGTCCAAACAGGTAAAAATATCATCATAATCCACAATTAATCCACACCACTACAATCCATCAATTAACATCTTGTGAAGAGAAAAGCTGTGCGTTTGTAAGAAACAAATCCATCATTAAGACATTTAAACTTCAAACCATTGCTTCTGAACAGAATACGTGTCCATAATCTGTAATAATGCTTCCTCCACTGAGGGTGTTTACATTTTCAGGAAATGTTATTTATTTATTATTTTTTCTTTTCTTTTCTTTTCCTTTCTTTCTTTTTTTTTTTTTTTTTTTTTTTTGGAAAGTTCCCTACAAAGCTTCCTGACTAAAAGTGAAGTTATTAAAATAACAACAAAACTTTATATGGATTAAAATATGCTTCCATATGTATGGAAAAAAAAAAAAAAAAAAAATTGCATGTAATTGCTGTAATTGATATGTTATTACATTATAATTACACTGTTGACCCATCCCTTACACCTTGACCTACTCTTAAACCTATACCACCGTATACCACCAAAACTGTCCCTAACCGTAGCTGTATCCCACCTCAATAACAGCAAACACAATAAGTACACTGTACTTGTTCTTTGATGTACCAATTGAGGGACTATTTGTAAAATTCTGGCAAAAATAAAAAAAAAGGGGGCAAATAAAATGACATTATAAATTACTTAAAGAATGTTAATTCATATACATGTTTGTTTGTGCGAGGGAGAATTTGTGTGTGTTTTGTGGTCACTGATGATGTGTATATTGTGTACATGTGCATGCTGTCCAAAGATGCATTCTTATTAGAAGAGAAAGAGAGAGAGAGAGAGAGAGAGAGAGAGAGAGAGAGATAGAGAGAGAGAGAGAGAGAGAGAGAGAGAGAGAGAGAGAGTGTGTGTGTTTGGGGGCTGAACTCTGTCTGCAGGGACACTTGTCTCTGTTGAGTGCTGTCACAGAAACAGCTCCTCGGATGTGTCATGATTGCACTAATTACTGAGAGTCAGTGAAAGCTTTGACAAGGACGACCACAACACACACTTCTGTGTCTGCACCAACACACACACACACACACACACACACACACACAGAGCACAATAATGGTTTATTAGAGCTTTAACCACAGATGCCAATAAGAAAGTGACAATATTTCTATCTCAATAAAACACAAACATTTATTCTGTGCAAACCTTTTAATTAATTTTAAAGAAAAATTCTGTGCTAAAGCTCTTGCAACGCCATCTGTGATTACTGTCATTTTTCAGAGAAATTAATTTAGACTTCAGTCCTTCAGTTTAGAATAACAAAGATCACCTTTGCTGGAATTAAAATGAAAGTTTCAGGCTAACTGGTGAATAAAATAATTAAACTCATCCAAAGTGACAGTAAAGACATTTGTAATATGAAAAAGATTTCCATTTCAATCAATCAAATAAATAAATAAATAAATAAATAAATCCTTTCTATTCATCAAATAATATTTATATTTTTACTAAATGTATATAATGTATCACTTTTCTACAAGAAGCAGTACAACAGTTTTTAACATTAATAAATTAAAAAATATATGCAAATCAGTATTTTAGAATGATGAATGATATCTGAAGGATCATGTGACACTGAAGACTTGAGTAATGATGCTGAAAATTCAGCTTTGCATCACAGTAATAAATTACATTTTAAACTAAATTAAAATGGAAAACAGTTGTTTTAAATTGTAATAATATTTCACAATACTTAATTATTTTTGACTAAATAAATGCAACCTTAGGAAACATAAGAGACTTTTTTTATTTTTTTATCGAAACTTAAAAAAAAAAAAAAAAATTACAGAACCTTTACAATGTAGTGTATATTAAAGTCTTTTTTTTTTTTCCTCGCACATTACCATTTCATTTTTTGAGTAATACTTTTTGACCATACACACTATACACACAAAACAGGCCTCACAATGATAGTGTATTTTTAAAGTTATTAAAACTAAATATATTATTCTGGTAATAATCAATAGACTGCCATTGCAAAGGCATTTTTGCATTCTTTATTAATATTTGTTATCATACTGTAATCATTTTACAAATTCCATTCCTATGGGAACACTTAATTTCTTTTTTGGTCCCACTTTATATTAGGTGGCCTTAACTATATGCTTACATTTAAATTAATAATTTGATACAATGCACTTATTGTGTACATACATGTTTTCACACTGTACTTTATATTTTAAAAAATACCTGTATGCAATTACATCTGCAATTAATTTCTGTAATTACATTTATAGTTACACTGTTGACCCATTCCTAAACCTACCCATACTACCAAACCTGCCCCTAACCCTTATTCCGCCTCAATAGCAGCAAAAGTTTTTTTGTTATACAATATGAACACAATAAGTACACTGTACTTATTTTCTGATGTAAGTACATAGTAGTTAAGGCCACCTAAAATAAAGTGGGACCCTTTCTTTCTTTTTTCTTTTTTAATCCAAATATGGTCAAACTCCACCGCTGTTAAATTTGTTGGTCTTGGGTTCACGGAGGTCTTCAGTTTATCGGTTTTTCGCCACACATTCTAACCTATCAGCATTAGCAGCTCTCTGTTCCCAAATAACAAGGCCAAGAACCTAAACATTTCCATCTGTTTATCAAAACAGCCGCTCGGAAACCCATCGAGAGGTCGAAAAAAATCAGAGGACGCGCTGTTCAATCCGATGAGAGGTGACAGTTTACATCTCCGCCCACAATTAACACATCTCTCCCTCCCTCTCTCTATCTCTCTCTCTCCCCTTCTCTCTTTCTCTCTCTCTCTCTCTTTCTCTGGCTGGCTGTGATAATGCCTGTTGTCAGCTGTGTTTAGCAGGCCAGATCAGTGTGAGCGCTGGGCTGCTGCAGTCGCTGACAGATTGAAGGTTCAGCACTGGGGCTATCATGACAGATGGAAACTGGCATCAATGTTCAGAGCGCGCCAATCACAGGGGACCTGCTCCCCTCATTCGTCAGGCCGCCGTTCTGAACCCTCCCCCCACTTCTGACGGGCGGGATGTGTGTGTGTGTGTGTGCGTGCGCGTGTGCGAGATGGCATTGTTAACCAGTGCATCTGTGAGACTGACTTTCTTCTGATGGAAGCATAGGCTGGAGAAAGAGAGAGAGAGAGAGAGAGAGAGAGAGAGAGAGAGAGAGAGGTTGGCTGGTCACTGCTGCAATGCCAGTCTTTGATTTGATAGCAGCTCCGCTCCTGGGAATAACCGCAAAACTTTCAAACATTCAGAACAGAGGGAAGACCCCAGAGGAGTGACAGAGAGAGCGAGAAAGGGACATGATGGACAGATTTACCCCTCCTTCTCTGACTATCTTCCACTGATCCACTAATACTATGCTAATTACCCACTCCAAACACTGCTGTTCAGTCACACACGGCATAAAGAAGAGTTAAGGCTTTAACGTGTCGTGTTATGCTGGGATATTGCGGCTTATTGCGCAGCTCTCTGGAATTTTTGATTCCGGTCATTAATGAAGATATTAACCCTATATCTTCACTTTATTGCAGCAGTTTAAGTCTAAATGTCTAAAAATGTTATTTTCAAGAGGCTTCCCTCAGGAGATTTAAGAGTTAAAGTAAAAAGAACGAAGATAATAATGCGTTGCCATGTATTTACATAAATAATGGACTTATTCTAATTAACAACATGTACTTGGTGTATTATTAGTAGTAGTATTAATTTTCTTAAGCTGCTATTATTTTAGTTTGTGCTTTTTATTAATGTAGTAGCTAATTAACATGTAATATATGTAACTGTTAAAATGAAACTTTGGTTTCCCTAAAATTTTAATACGAGAAGTATCATATAGCAAATGAAAACATATTCAGATAGTTTTGTTTTTGGGAAATCTGATGTAAAATGTTTCACTTTGAAATCTGACCCTTGTTAGTGAACTTTTATTTCTTAGAAAAGTTTGAAACAATGGTTACACTTTATTTTAAGGTATCGTTGTTACAGTGTAATTATACATTTAAGTACTGAGTAATATTACTTAACTTCATGTACTTACTATATGGTTAGGTTTAGGATTAGGGTTTGGATTAAGGTTACTTGCATGTAATTATGCATAGTTTATTGTTATTATAATAGTAAGTACATGTAACGTGTAACAAAGACACTTTAAAATAAAGTGGTACTAAAACAATATAGATATTTTTTTCTGAAACGAGGACATAATGTGATATTGGTATCACTTTACAATAAGGTTCATTAGTTAACATTAGTTAACTACCTTAGTTAATGTAAACTAAGAATGAAAAACACTTCTAATCTTGTTCATTTCAACATTTACTAATGCATTATTAAAATCAAAAGTTGTTTGTTAACATTAGTTAATGCAATGTGAACTAACATGAACTAACATTGAACGACTGTATTTTCATTAACAAACATTAACAGATGAATAAATACTGTAATAAATGTATTATTGTTCATTGTTTGTTCATGTTAGTTAATACATTTGTTAACATTAACTAATGGAACCTTATTGTAAAGTGTTACTGTGATATTATTAGATTCATTTTCTTATGTGAAAACCCTAAGAAGCTGCAAGCTTAAACTAAAGTATTTGCTGTATTTATCAATTTAATCTCATTGATGTCTAAGAAACAGTCGAGATATTTCAGCATTTCATTTCATTTGATATTATTTATTTATTTATTTATTAAATAAAAAAAAAAAAAAAAAAAAAAAAAAACTACAAGTTGATATTGCATAGCAGTTTGCAGTTATAACTTAAGAGCGAAAATAAAATAAAATCACTGTGAATACTTATCAGAAGATGAAGCGTGTGTGTGAACCTGCTTCACTATATTTTGGGGACATATTTGTTCCCTGAAGTGAGCTAAACCTGACAAACCTCCTTTTGGGAATGTCCTCATTTGAAAAAAAAAAAAAAAAAAAAAAAATCTCAAAAACTATGGTAAATAAAGTTTATTATTATTATTATTATTATTATTATTATTATTATTATTATTATTATTATTATTATTATTATTTTACTTGTAAAAATGCAGAAAGTTGCTGTTCTGACAGGGTTAGGGTTATATTGTAATATTTATAAAGCTGCATATAAAAAGAGTATAAGTCTATAGAAAGTCCCCAGTTAGATTATTATGTGTGTGGTGTTGAAATGAGAATAAAAGAGAGTAATGTGTACGTGTAAGGGTGTGTTTATTAAATGTCTTTTAAATACTGATCAGATAGTGTGTGTGTGTGTGTGTGTGTGTGTGTGTGTGTGTGTGTGTGTATTGTAAGGAACACATTGCTGATTCCGGATGGTGTTGCAGAGTCTGTTGTGTTTCAGGCATGACTAGTTATCAGGGGCCCTGACCACCAAGAGGACAACACACACTCACAAATACATATTCACAAACACAAACACTGGAGGCCTTGACAGACTATAGCATACAGGAGAGCTGTGGGTTTGACACTATAGAGGAACAAACAATAAATAAGTACAAAGTAATGCACTTACAATGGAAGTCTATATGGGAAAGACATTACACTGGAAAATGTTCAAATACACAGTGTTTTAAAAGTACAGCCACATGAATTAAGCATTATGTATAATCAAATGTGCTTAGATTGATCCTTTTCAGGCCTTATCCAACCATAACCCTGGTAATATTTTCATAATGCATCCTTACCTGCAACAATAATGTGAACACGTCACCAAAGGTTAATTTATCAAAAACAGAAAGGATGTGTTAATGTTACAGATCAAATAACACATTCTGTCTGCAATAATTCATACATGCACATCAGTGAAATTGCAGGCTCTACATTTCTGCTTTTAAACATTCTGGACTGACTCATTGTGATATAAACATTTTCCTTGATTGTTTTTAGAAATTAAGCAAGGAGTCAACATAATTTTCTGGACCAGGAAGTGATTTCATGTCTCCAAGAGAGGAATGGTAGTGTTAAACATAAATACATATATAAATATAGCAACTAACTTTAATAGCAACTAATATTTCAATCATTAGAATTCCATAACGTTAAAATGATATTTAAATGATATTTTAAATGTAAAATTAGAAAATTTTTATCCAAAAAGTATAAGTTTGTAATTCTTGTCATATTGTCACTTTCATATACAGTAGATTTCAAGACATTAATACAATTTTACTAACGTTTTATAGAATATAATTGTTTTAGAAATATGTGTGTAAGAAAAAGAGATTCTCCTTTTGGTGTCCTATTTTTAAAAACTAGGTTCTAACAATTCAAATAAAATGTAAAGTAATGTAAAACAATATTAAACAATTTTAATAACACTTACATACCCCAAATAATGTGCACAGTCATAAAAATAAATTAATTAAAAATTTTATGTGAGAAAAAAGTATATTATGTCTGTCTGATTTTTTTTTTTTCATTCTACAGATTTATTCTAACACCATTACAAATGTCTCCAAAGTTTTCATAGTTTGTTATGGTGAAACGGGGGAAGTACTGGAAGTGTGAAATCTTTGTCTTCGAGGGGCGAACCCTTCCCGCTTCCAGACATCAGCGTACCTCCACCAGCCCTGTGAAGAAAAACACAGCAGCCGCAGGGAGAGAGACAGAGTGAGACGCAGCCGACGTTTCCAGTTCATAAAAGTGCGCTGTGCTCCCCTGAGAGTCTGTCTCATCTCTATGATGGCCAATAATAGCCCATTGTAGTCAAACGCTCCTTTTCCTCCTCACGACAGAATGAGGACGCCTTATTTACAGAGGACAGGACAGTACTAGCAGAACAGCCCCTCTCCCCACACGGAAATACTGCTGACAGAGAGAAAGAGAGACACGGAGAGAGAGAGAGAGAGAGAGTCAGTGAGCACTTTTCCAGTAAAATCTTGGCTTTCTCCTTCAAGAAGATGTTGCACATCTTTATATTTAGTTGCGTTTAGGAACATTGGGACCTGTGACTGTGGATCTGCCACACCCTCTCAAACCCGACCAAACGCTGCTGTTCCACTTCTCAGTGCCTCACCATCAGTGGCCACACTCACATTTCTGTGTCTTATGTGCAGACCAACACGTTCTCACTCCCAACTCGTCACATATTGACGCCTGGTCAGGACCCTTTGGCGTCACTCATTGACACACAGGGTACCCCTTTAGCGGCATTTTTCAATGTGCAGGGTCCTCTAGTGCTTTAAATAGGAAACCCTTGGCATCAGTGTGCTGATGCGTAAGGCACTGGGAATTTTATCATCATGATTAAATTATATATTGATAGTCACTATTTACACATTCAACCCAACCCCTGCCCCTAAACCTAGGGCTGGGAATCGATTCCGAGGCGTTGGGAATCGAGAGTCGATTCCAAATGATGGAATCGATCCCATCAAGGGGAATCGACTCCCCATTCATAGCCGTTTTCAGATCAACAAAGCTTATCTATGGGCGCCTCTCAAACGGAAGGCTGCATATCTCGGCTGCTGTCATCAAACTTCGCTGAACATCGATTCATGAAAATAAACTGAATGAAAAGATTCGGTACTGAGCTCATTTGAGTTTGAGGATCCAGCCTTGCTCGCTAATAGTAATTAGAAGTCTGATTCGTTTCCACGAAAAGGTTCTTTCGAAAATATCATTTTAGTGAACCACTTCAAAAACGATTCCGAAGTTATTTTATGGTGGAATGGCCTTATATTGTCTGCAGTTTTGAGCGTTGCACGACAGAATATATCATGACGTGATCAAGGGTCTTGATCCTATTTCCATCTTATATAAAATGCTATTTTTTAAACTTTCTATCAGCCAATGATAATTCTGAAAGAAAACGCAGAGAGTTGTTGTTGTTAATGTTCTGGTTATTTTGTTTCAGTGTACAGTTTGTTAATTTTACGCAAGGCATACCGTTGAAGTAAACATCATTCAGCTGAACTGTGCCTTGTTCCATTCATGGAATAAATGCATGTCCACTGCTGCGCTGTGGGCTGAGACTAATTTCAAGGGCAATGCAGACAAAATTACAATTTAAATACAGAAATGTATTATAATTTTTAAAAATAAAGCTTTGTATTGTGATAAGGCTACTTTCTAAGGCCTTTATATCCTATAGTCATTGCAAAATTAGGTTCCTCCTCTCTAAAAAAAAAAAAAAAAACAAGAATTGAAAAAGCATAGAAAACAACAGTGAGGAATCGATTCTTGGAATAGAATCTGGAATCGGAATCGGAAAAATTTTTGGAATCGAACAGCCGTACCTAAACCTAACCATTTGTCAACAAAACACAAGATAAAACAGGCAGATACAACTATATTCATAATTTATTCAAAAGTATTAATATTCCAAGTGTTCCGAGGCAAAACAATGGACCTCTCTCACATTTCCGGGTTTCTCAAAGCGGAAGTCGTCATAGTTGGGTAAAATTCGAGAGCAGTGAATGGGAGAGTACCACAAATATATTTTTTGCATTCACATTTGCTCAAATAGCAAAAGAAAATCTCCACAATATTGTTTTCAAGACTTTCAATAAAAGGAAAAAAATTGAAAGAGATTGATAACTGCAGTCAGAAGAGAGAACAATGTCAAATTTAGCGCTCCTCCCATAGACTCTGCATTAGAAACACCCTTGCATTAGCGTTAACTAGTTTTTTGTAACTTGATGAAAAGGTGAGATAATACAAAGTATAGTGTCATAAATGTGCATATATATTTTTAAAAATCAAAACATTAAAATTTTATGATTATGATGACCGTTGAAACGTGTCATCACGGTCTTGTGAAAAGGTTCCACTGATTTGTGAGAAGAATAGACCGCCGTCCTGTGTGCTGCTGCTGCAGTCTTTCGACAGCCTTTCGACAGCCTTGTTGTGAAATGCTATTGGCTCTTGGGTGTCTCGTGACTGATTGCGTCATGCTGTTGTGAAATGCCATTGTCTCTTGTGTGTCTCGTGTCAGAATGCGTCACGCCAATGTTCGGGAGTATCTTTTTGAATGAGATGTGAAGGTGTTAAAGGAGCGATTAAAACCTTCAATCTTTGCATAAAGAGAGCGTGTGGCTTCAGAAGACTTGGAATGCAATAGGACTAGTTTTTAATGTTTTTATACTGCTTGTTTATGGTCATTTTTTGGAATAAATACCTGTGACTCTACTTATATTTGTCTGCTACGTATTTTATATTGTTCAGAAGTGAAGAGGTTTAGGGTAGGGGTGGGTTTATGTGCCCCAATGAAAGTATACATTTATATAAAAGTATTTCTACTTTTTACAAATGCATGCAAATCATTCAATTAAGACAAACAACTGAAAACAATGGAGCGTTAAAGAGTGACGCTAAAGGGGTCCTGACCAAGCGTCAATATGTGACAAGTTGGGAGTGAAAATGTGTTGCATGTGCTCTACAAACAAATACAAACAAATTTATGTTTTACCAAAAGCCAGCACAGACGTCTGAAAATGACTAGTATTATATCTAACACAAGCCAGTACAGTGAAGTTACTGTAAAGAAACTAAATGCCTGTTTAATTTCTTACTTGGCAATTTGTTCCCTTCTAGAAATATGTTCCACAATTTATTTTATGATATCCTTGTTGCAGTGTAATTGTATTTAAGTACTGAGTAATATTAATTAACTACATGTACTTTAGGGTTAGGATTTGGGTTTGGTTAAGGGCTATTGCATGTAATCATGGAGAGTTTACTGTTATTACTATAATAATTATGTAACTTGTAACAAGGAATGATCATGTACTGTTAACATCTGTGTTTTTGTTATTCATATGTAATCTGTAACATAATAATCTGGTAAACAAGCACACTGTCGTAGCAAGTCATAACTATTTTACATTTTGGCAAATTGGTATATGAACTTTATTTATACAGTTATAAAATTGTATTTTTCCATACAAACAACACTGTACAATTTTTTTTTTTTTTTTTTTTTTTTTTATATGAAATCAACACCTCATGTTTTCTAAAATAGCTATGTTTTGTATATTGGCTAAACATTTTTAAAGGAAAACTAGCAGCATTTTTCTAGGCATATAAACGCAACACCTTATAATACATCTCATTATAAGTTTTATGCTGTATATATATAAATGTACAGCTACAAAACATTTCACTTTATTTTTTTTTTTTTACTTCTGTACAGTAGGTACTAACCCTAAACCTACAGTAAACCCAAACTTTAACTTATCCCATTTGACTTACCTTTATTTCTAATACTTTCTTGTGTCAGTACAATGTAATTACATTGAAAGTGCATATCCTGAGAAAGAACATCCTAAGACTGTAAATGTTAATGTATAACTTTGGCCAAATATGGCCTAAAAAACAAACAGACATGAATTAAAATCCTCAAGCCTCAAATTTTGATTTCTTGGGGTTTTTAAAGAGAATAGGCCTAATATTTGTAAATAATGAACATGATTAAAACCACTTGCTTATGTAATACACAGTGAAGTTGTTATAGCTAAAATCTATTTAATTCAAATAAATCTGAAATAAAATTATAATATACAATATATAATAAATAAATATTAGATTAAAAAAAAAACTTTAGCTATGATTAAAACCAAAACTGCTAATACAAAAATAATTAAAAAGCTAACTAAATTTTGATAAATATTTTAATTGTTTATAAATGATAGTAAAATAACACAGGTAATTAATTGATAATTGACTACTCTAAAATATATCCAAGTTTCATTTCTATAGTATTGCCCCTTGAGAAGATATACTAAAATGATTGCTGAAATGTGAGGGATGTACTCACTTTCGTGAGATACTGTAAGTCTCAGTTGTCCCCAGAATGTGTCTGTGAAGTTTCAGCTCAAAATACCTTACAGATCATTTTGAAAGTGCCTACTTTGAGTGGACGCAGAAACACACTGTTTTCGTGCATGTCTCTTTTAATGCAAATGAGCTGCTGCTCCCCACCTCTTTTTCCAGAATACCACTGTGCCTTTACAGCTCCTACATCAGATACTCTGCCAAAAAACATATGTTTGGTTTTGATTATCATGTCTATCATGTGTTTTAACCCATATTAGTTTAAACTTCTGATATAGGGTTTTCTGAGTGCACACATCCGAAGCGCACACACAGAAAGCGTCTGTCACACGGCATGTGAGTACTAAACTAAGTTCTCTAATTCATGTCTTATTGCGCTTAAACTGTCAAATACACACAAGTTTATGTTAAAAACACACAGGAGTTACAAAAACAGTCGGTTATATCTGTGAAGGTAAACAGCTGGGAAAGAATTGGGAAAGATTGGGAAATTGGGAAACTGGGAAACAAAGCTGGGAAAGAAATTGCATGTTTATATTAGATCTGCCTGGCAGCAGTGTAATATACAGTAATAAATCAATAAATCCACTGCTCTCTTGTCTCCTCTGAGGCTGGGACTCTAAATAGTGTCCTGTGCTCATCTGTGCAGCCGAAGACAGAACAGTTAGCATGCTATGCTTGAACATTTGCCATGGCGTTAGAACTGGTACACAGTTGTTGCTTTCGAAAACAAAATGACTGCACCATGGGTGCAAATGTGTAGCTTAAGGGGCAGTAATATTATAATAAGATCCCTTTACTACGTCACAGAAGGAGCAAAATCTGATGTGCTAGTTTTTCACATGCTTGCAGAAAATGGCTTACCCAAAACAAAGCTACTAGGTTGTCCTACTTTGCATTTTCTGGGTTGATAGATGCACTGGGTACACCGATTATAACACTTAAACATCACTGTAAAAATGACTGTGAATTTAAAGGTAAAAGACTGTGAAAATGGTACAGTAAAAACCTGTTAAATGGTTAACTGTAAATTCCCCTACTATATGCGGTGAAAAACTGTAATGGACCAGTACATGTAATTTTACAGAAGTGAAAAAAAACAAACATATAATTTAGAGTGAATAACCGTAAATTGACATTCCCAGAACTCCCTGCATTACATTTCAAATTTGATGTTTTTTTTTTTTTTTTTTTTTGAAATAACTATGTTTCTTTAGTTTTTTTTTCTTATTAGTTTTGTATATTAGGGTTGTATGTTACATCTAATGTTGTAAAATTAATGTTTATTACATTATTTCAGTTTCATGTGTGTTTGAATGACACTGTGCACCTTCTATATATGTTAATTATTTAAAAGCTACTTGTGATGGGCTTTGGTTGATCATCTCACTTTCTCACATCAGTGTGCTCCAAAGGTACAAAACAAATTTCAGTACTTCAATTAACATTATATCAGTTAATGAAATTACGGTATTTAACAGTAAATTTAAATTAAAACCATAAAACCTAAAATGTTGCTACCATTTTTTATGGTAAAATTTTGGCAACCACAGCTTTTTACCATAAATTGTACAGATTTAGTTTTTTACAGTGATGGAAAAAGTACATGTAAAAGTACAAAAACTACATGTACTTACTATATGGTTAGGGTTAGGATGATGGTTTGGTTTAGGGTTAGTTTCATGTAATAACACATAATTTATTGTTATTACCATAGTAAGTATGTGTAACATCTGTAACATGGACACTGTTACCGTATTCTCCTTTAAAATGCATAATAAGACATTCAAGTCAGGCGATGCCAAAATATCTTTAACCAATAATCTATTCTCTCAGTGTTAGATTATTAATAGTGATAACCAAATGGAGAGGAAGTGTGTATTTAGTGTGTGTGGTTGTCCATGAGTGAGTATTAGAGCAGAGAGGGGCGCCCCATTATCCCAACATCCCCTAATCATTACACTCACCCTGCATATTATTAAGGGGAAATGTTGCATCACACTCTGAGTAAAGGACACACACACAAACACACACAGACGCACACACAGCTCGCTGGAGCTGGGATTTGTTGGAAATAAGTCACATCCTAAATTGCCTGGGTAGCCATCTTTGATGGTGCCCCGCTGTTTTCCCGCTCTCATAATCCCAGTGGTTCCTCAATTTAGAGAGGCTCTCGTGAACCTGTCCCTCGCACAAACACACTATAATGGCTAATTATGGAGTGTGTGAGGATATCGAGCCGTCTGGCTCTTTTGACATCACTGTCACAGGCGGAGGGGTCACGGTGAGTGGCAGGTCGCGGGACGTCAGGGGTTTATCTGTCTCTCTGATCTGTTACACTCTCTCAGCACTACTTAAGTGGATTCGCAAAACCTCCCGCTATCAAAAGCACAGCTCAAGCCTGACTGAAGAGATAAAAGTACAGTTTAAAGATCTTCATGCAGTATTTCATCTCCTGCAATCGCTCAAACATTAAAGGCCCTTTCACAGGACTCACGACAGAGCTTCAGTGTGACAGAGAACGGTTTTGGTCTCTGAATGTACCTTTACCACCTTGTTTTCAACTGCCAGTGCCTTCCAAAAAATGAGATGTCATGAGCATTGCTTGGATCTCATTGCTACTTCATAGACTTCTACACACTGCAGAAAGTAAAAAAGAGTAGAAGAGGAAGTCATCCTGTAGTCATCCTGTAAACATTCACTCATGGAATCTTTTGTTTTGACTTCCTTTGGAGTTCAAACCATGAATGGTGGGTCAGACCCCCAACCCCACTTTAATTTGCACCCTGCCCACGGCTCCTGAAAGACCCTTTATCAGCGCTCCCAGCTGGAGATATACTTATGAGAAGAAGGAAGAAGGAAAAGACAGAAGAACTGACAGAGGCATAAACATCATTCACTCACTCCCTCTGAATGTATGGCCTGGGAGAAGCGAGGAAACGAGAGAAGAAGAAGAGAAAGTGTTGTTTGGCAGTCCATCATTCTGTCAGGCAGGTATGTGAGAGCTCGCCTCAGGTAGATGTGCTGTCAGGTAGCGGACGGGTATTAACCTCTCCGAAAGCCAGACAAAGACCAGTCGGACGCACGTTAAACACGAGAGACGTTAGCTGGGAGGGCACACTCGCCAAATTCAGCTGCTGAGGTATGGCAGATCTTCAGAAACACACAGAACAGGAGAATTATCAAAAAGAAAAGGTAAAAAAGACATATGATTTTCACCCAACCAAAAAAAGCACCAATCTCTCTGATTATGACTGGGTTTGAAGGCTCTGCGGTTTCAAAACCCCAACCTTTTCTTTAAGGGGGTAAGATAATGATTTAGGCTTTGCAGAGGTGAGCATTCCTGCACCTGTGAGGCTCACGCTGGTCTAATACTTCCCAGGTGAGCAGAAGTGTGTGTGTGTGAATCCCTATGGATTCCTCCAAGGAAGCAAAAGTGCAGTCAGGCCGGGACACTCAAACAATGACTGTAACTGTTGTGACGTTACGTACGCAAATTGTGTAACATCTGTATACTGCTGAAAAATGGAGTAGTGGCATAGTGAGCCTTAAATGGATAGTTCAACCACACATTTACTCACTGACATGTCAGTGCAAATCTATAAGACATTTGAAAAATGTTATCTTATTAATTTTGTTAAAAATGAAAGTCTCCAACCTAAACTTTAAAGCTTCAAAAATAACATAAAGACAACATAATCCACATGAATCATATGGTTTAATTCGAGCCTTCGGAATGAACAGATTTAATTTAGGCTTTTATCTACATATAAGCATTGATCAATGCTAAACTAAACTCTGCAGGAAAGTAGATCTCAAGGGCCAGAGTTGCCCAGCCTTGCTCTAGATAAACCCCAGCAACTGCATCATCATGGCATCAGATGCATCATTCAGAAACCAGATGAAAAAAGGGTTCCACTTTATTTTGATAGCCCACTTTAGGCATTTTACTAATTATAAGATACTTTGCAGCAACATGTCAATTGATTAGAGTATTGGTACAGTATTAGTAGACTGTTTTGGTGAGTAGAATAAGTTGACGTTCTTGCAAAGTAACTTAAAGCTTCTCAACAAAAAAAAAAAACAAAACAAAACAAAACAATACATTTTATATGTGAAATTTAAAATGAAATTTAAAACAAACATTTTACATTTGAATTTAAGCATTCAGCAGCCAGATTAGACAAACATTTCTCCATGAAAAAAAGAAAAAAAAAAAAATCAAACAAAACATTTTACATTTGAACCTAAGCAATTTAGCATCCAGATTAGACAAAAGCTTCTCAACAACAAAACAAAACAGAAAACAAAACATTTTATGTGTGAATTTAAGCATTCAGCATCCAGATTAGACAAACAATTCTCCACGAAACAAAACAAAACAAACATTTTACATGTGAATTAAGCATCCAGCAGCCAGATTAGACAAAAGCGTTTCCACAAAACAAAACAAAACAAAACACAACAAAACTGTTTGCTATTTTAAGCATTCAGCAGCTAGGTAAAAAAGTTTATTGACAAAACAAAACCAAAAACATTTTTATATGTAAGTTTTAGCATTCAGCAACCAGATTATAAAAAGCTGCTCCACAAAACAAAAAACAAAACAAAACAAAACAAAACAAAACAAAACAAAATGAGAATTTAAGCATTCAGCAGCCAAATTAGACAAACATTTCTCCATAAAACAAAGCAAACAAAACAAAACAAAACACTTTACATGTGAATTAAGCATTCAGCAGCCAGATCAGACAAAAGCGCTTCCACAAACAAAACAAAACAAAACAAAACTGATTGTTATTTTAAGCATTCAGCAGCTAGGTAAAAAAGTTTATTGACAAAACAAAACCAAAAACATTTTTATATGTACATTTTAGCATTCAGCAGCCAGATTATAAAAAGCTGCTCCCCAAAACAAAACAAAACAAAACAAAACAAAACAAAACAAAACAAAACAAAACAAAACAAAACAAAACAAAACAAAACAAAACAAAACAAAACAAAACAAAACAAAACAAAACATTTTTTTACATGTAAATTTGAGCATTCAGCAGCCAAATTAAACAAACGCTTCTCCACAAAGCAAAGCAAAAAAAAAAAAAAAAAAAAATTCCATGTGATTTTAAGCATTCAGCAGCCAGATAAAAAAATAAAAGTTTTAAAACAGAACATTTTATATGTGAGTTTAAGCATTTATCAGGCGGAAAAAGGTTCTCCACAAAACAAAACAAAACATTTTCCATGTGAATTTAAGCATTCAGCAGCCAGATTAGACAAACATTTCTCCATGAAAAAAAAGAAAAAAAAAATCAAACAAAACATTTTACATTTGAACCTAAGCAATTTAGCATCCAGATTAGACAAAAGCTTCTCAACAACAAAACAAAACAGAAAACAAAACATTTTATGTGTGAATTTAAGCATTCAGCATCCAGATTAGACAAACAATTCTCCACGAAACAAAACAAAACAAACATTTTACATGTGAATTAAGCATCCAGCAGCCAGATTAGACAAAAGCGTTTCCACAAAACAAAACAAAACAAAACACAACAAAACTGTTTGTTATTTTAAGCATTCAGCAGCTAGGTAAAAAAGTTTATTGACAAAACAAAACCAGAAACATTTTTATATGTAAGTTTTAGCATTCAGCAACCAGATTATAAAAAGCTGCTCCACAAAACAAAAAACAAAACAAAACAAAACAAAACAAAATGAGAATTTAAGCATTCAGCAGCCAAATTAGACAAACATTTCTCCATAAAACAAAGCAAACAAAACAAAACAAAACAAAACAAAACACTTTACATGTGAATTAAGCCTTCAGCAGCCAGATCAGACAAAAGCGCTTCCACAAACAAAACAAAACAAAACAAAACTGATTGTTATTTTAAGCATTCAGCAGCTAGGTAAAAAAGTTTATTGACAAAACAAAACCAAAAACATTTTTATATGTACATTTTAGCATTCAGCAGCCAGATTATAAAAAGCTGCTCCCCAAAACAAAACAAAACAAAACAAAACAAAACAAAACAAAACAAAACAAAACAAAACAAAACAAAACAAAACAAAACAAAACAAAACAAAACATTTTTTTACATGTAAATTTGAGCATTCAGCAGCCAAATTAAACAAACGCTTCTCCACAAAGCAAAGCAAAAAAAAAAAAAAAAAAAAAAAAAAATTCCATGTGATTTTAAGCATTCAGCAGCCAGATAAAAAAATAAAAGTTTTAAAACAGAACATTTTATATGTGAGTTTAAGCATTTATCAGGCGGAAAAAGGTTCTCCACAAAACAAAACAAAACATTTTCCATGTGAATTTAAGCATTCAGCAGCCAGATGAAAAAAAAAAAAAGTTTCTCTACACTTAAGTAATGAGCTTGAATCTAGAGTCACAAATCAATAATAGTGAGTTTCTGATCAAATAATTAATTGACCTCGGTTTTTAAATCCCAATATAGCGATGGTCTTCCTGGCCCGATCATCTGTGTGTAATTATGTGAGTGGTAAGAATGGACCTGCACACTCAAACAAACACGAGTGGTGTGCTCTCGCTGGGACCGCAGAGTTGAGAAAGCTTGCTTGAGCATTATAGAGTTAATTAGCTGAAGATTACTATGCAGTGTGTGAGTCTGTGCCCCAGAAAGGCATCATTAGAAGCGGTGATGTGCACATGCCTGCGGTGCATTGATCCAGCGGCTCCAGGAACAATGCAGATTGCAGATTTTATAATTGGGCCTGCGACTCTCAGATGACTTGGCTTGTGTTGTGTAGCATGTGTGGGGGAGTTCAGCGGCTTATGTTCACGTAGGCATGCATGTGAGAGCGTCTGCATGTATAGGGGAATCTCTGGGTTGTGTGTGCGAGAGAGAAAGAGAGTTCAGACAGACGTGCCCTTTGCATGCCTCGAAAGAGGAATGTGGTGATTCTACATGAATTATGCCACGAGGAATACCAGATTGACTAACAATCATACACACACAATGCATATAAATACCAGGTCAAACATTTGATTTTCCAAAAGGCCGTCTGGACATTTATGACATACTAATTAAAGAGGAAATATCTCTTTAAATGTGTGTCTACTACAAGAGAATCAGGATTAAATTCTGGTCAGGGCCAGAAGACACCATACTAATTAATATAATATTATTAAAAATTTAAATTACAAACAGGCTTCCAAAATAAATCATTTAGCTAATTCTATCAGCATAAATAATAATAATAATAATAATAATAATAAATAAATAATACACCTTCTTCTGATTTTACTGACTTTATTTCATGTATAACTTAAAGTGCTATGCAGATTTTTTATTTTTATTTTTATTATTATTATTATGTTTTGAATAGCTTTATCACTAAAGTCTTTACCACTAAAATATCACTTCTTTACATTTTACACTGCACAGAACAATCTTTTTTTTTTTTTTTTTTTTTTTTTTTTTTATTGGCCATGTCTTATCTTGCCTAGGGCATCAAGTGAGCCAAGACTGCAAAGGAATTACTCCAGAAAGTACATTGTTTTTATAATGTAGCACAATATGCTACTATTGAGACAACATACAGTGTCAAATATTTGCATCTTGACCTCTTTGTCGCACACAGGAGTTTGCATATCACTCTGGGTGAAGCATATATCGCTCTGTGATGGTGTTACATATGCATTTGGCAGAGATTTTTATCCAAAGCGATGTGCATCGCATTCAAGGTATATGTTTTACCAGTTCATGGATTCCCTGGGAATTGAACCCATGACCTTGGTGTTGTCACAATTTAAAATGATCCAATTTAAAGACCCAATAAATCAGCATTGTTGCTTTTAGTCTGTCTGCTCTGACTCTGGAAATGTGCGTATGCACATTTTGTCCAATAAAATGCTCTCTAGAATGAGAAAGTCCACCCCTCCAGAGCAATGGGCAATAGCAGGTAGAAAATTATGGTTTACAGCTGAGATGTAAATTAAATGCAGAAAAAAAGTAAAGCTTATATTCAGCAATGATGCATTACAATTGATCAAATATGATAGTAAAGGCATTTACAATGTCAACAATGTCAAATTTACAAAGATAATCTATTTCAAACATAAATGCTGTTCTTTTGAACTTTCTATTCATCAAAGAATCCTGAAAACAGAACAAATCAAAACAAAACAAAACTAAAAAGAACAAAGCAAAACAAAACAAAAAAACAGAACAGAACAGAACAGAACAGAACAAAACAAAACAAAACAAAACTAAAAAGAACAAAACAAACAAAAACAAAAACAAAAACAAAAAAAACTGAACAAAACAAAAAACAAAAAAGCACATCTGGTGTAACATTTTAATTGCATGTGACTTCTTATCATAACACTTGCTACAAAAACTTGCTACATGCTAGTGATATCTACGGGTCTTTTAAATGCTGCGCTTTCAAGTCTTGCCGCACATGTGCTGTAAATTTCATCTCATGCTTTGCCTAACTCATGAGGAGGCGGGGGGATCCATCTGACTGTCCTCATCTCCTCTCTCTCTCTCTCCCTTGTCTCAGTAGGAGTCTGAGTTATGATAATCAGCTGATTAGTTGCTGTAGTCCTGCTCCCACAGGCTCTTTTGTGTGTAAAATCCTCTCGCTCAATTGACATGTGGACATCATCAAGCTGATGAAATGCAGTTGTAATGAACAAGTGGGCTGGAGCATCTGCACAGGGACCCCAAACCCACCAGGACCCCATTCCACACTCCCAACCATGCTAATGCAGCGAGCTGCTCGCCCGCCGCGTGCCGTCCCTGCGGAGCGCCGCATGGAAATGCTCGGAGATGCATATTCAAACAGCACCTTCACTGGAGCACGCCGCATGAAGAGAGACGGAGGGAGGCGGAGAGGGAGAGGCTGAGAGCAGAGTGGCCCATGCTAATTTGGAAGCTGATTATTTTGCATCAGGCACAGTAATGAGGTGACAGTTCATTTGTGAGCGTGTGGGAGGACGAGAGGAGAGGGGAGGGAAGGAGAAGTGGAGGATGGGGCGGTGATGCTTGGCTGGACGCAGGTGTTGGTCCGCTCTGCTCGGAGCTGTCAAAGCTGGTCTGGGGGTTGCTGTCAAATTATCCCTCCTATAAAAGGCAGAGGCACACAAATCGGAGAGGCATTTAAGGAATTAACGCATTCATATTCAACACATATTGCAACCAGCATTTCATTAGAAGTGCACGGCTCGTATTAAAACTGACGGCTGACCTTTCACACTTCCCCTCTCCACTTGTACCGCTGCGCTTATTACATACGTGTTTGAGTCGAGGAGGAGCTAACATGATAAGCGGCTGTTATTAAACACGCCGACTGACGAGGGATATCTGCTCCGTGTCATTCTCACTTTAACGCTCGTGCCTTAATGTTATAGTGTGTAATGATACGCGGCTCTGTGACGACAGAGGAAAAAGTAGGTGTGTAGGTGCCAACAAGGTGTAAAGGCTTTTAACTTAAGCTACTTTTACGGCACAAAGCTTCATGTTTATTATAACTTTTTATTACAACTTTTTGCCTTTTGTGTAAAGATTTGTTTGACTCCAGACCATAAATATTGCAATCAATATCTTTAAACATATTAATAATCATTTTAGCAAACAATTTTGCCTCAAAGTTAAGATGAAATATGAGACATAATTTGTACAGAAAACAAGAAAACAATGAAACATTTAACTTACCAATATTGTTTATATTTATAAAATTATATTATTTGGTATACTTTTTATTTACAGCATATTATTCAATTTTATATATTAAAGGTATATAAATTGCTAGCTATAAAATGAGCTTTATAAAGACAAAAGGGTCATTTTAAATGTAGTTTCCATCACAGTCATTTCTGAATAATGATTTGAGATTTGGTTAAAAATTATTTTTAAAAATACCAAACAAATAAAAACAACAACAACAACAAAATAAAACATTAAAAAAATCTAAAAAAAAAACAAAAACAAAACAAAACACAAAACCAATACAAAACACAAAACAAAGCGCAAATATCAATACAAAACCTAAAACAAAAAACTAAACAAAACCAATACAAAACATAAAACAAAACACTAAATCAATACAAAACACAAAACAAAGCATAAATACCAATATAAAACCCAAAACAAAAAAATTAACAAAACCAATATAAAACACAAAATCAACACAAAACACAAAACAAAGCCTAAATATCAATATAAAACCCCATACAAAAACTAAACAAAACCAATACGAAACCCAAAACAAGGCCCAAATATGAATACAAAAAACCCTAAACTAAACAAAACCAACATAAAACAAAACAAAACACAAAACAACAACAACATACAGGGGTTGGACAATGAAACTGAAACACCTGGTTTTAGATCACAATTAGTATGATATTGGGCCTCCTTTTGCAGCCAATACAACATCATTTCATCGTGGGAGTGACAAATACAAGTCCTGCAAAGCAGCCAGAGGGATTTTGAGCCATTTTCCTCTTGCAGAACAGTGGCCAGGTCACTATGTGATGCTGATGTGGGAAAACGTTTCCTGTCTCGCTCCTCCAAAACACCCCAAAGTGGCTCAATAATATTCAGATCTGGTGACTATGCAGGCCATGGGAGATGTTCAACTTAATTTTCATGTTCATTAAACCAGTCTGTCACCAGTCTTGCTGTGTGTATTGGTGCATTATTATCCTGATACAGAGCACTACCTTCAAGGTACAATGTTTGAACCATTGGGTGCACATAATGAAACTTTACACTCTGCTCTAACTGGTGTAATGTACAGTAAGTGAAGATTGGGCACCAGACAGCGCAAATATAGCCATGAGACCTCCAATACTATATTGGCGAGTGTTTCAGTTTCATTGTCCAACCCCTGTACATAAGTAAATAAAAAAATAAAATATAAACAAAACACAAAACAAAGCCCAAATATCAATACAAAACCCCAAAAAACTAAACAAAACCGATATAAAGCACAGAAACAACACAAAATAAATACAAAACTCAATAAATAAATAAATAAATACATACATAAATTAATGAAAATAAACAAAACACAATATCAATACAAAACAAACAAACTAACAAAACCAGTATAAAACACAAAGTTAATACAAAACTCAAAGCAAATAAAAAATGAATGAATAAATAAATAAATAAATCACAAAATAAATGTAAAGCACAAAAAAAGCCCAAATCAAAGCATACAGCAAAACACAAAATCAATACAACACACAAAAAAAGCCCAAATATCATTCCAAAACCCAAAACTAAAAACTAAACATTTAAAATAAATATATAAATAAATAAATAAATAAATAAATAAATAAATAAATAAATAAATATAAATATAAATATAAACACAAAATCAATACAAAACAAAAAACAAAGCCCAAATATCAACCCCCCCCCCAAAAAAAATAAATAAATAAAAATAAATAAATAAATAAATAAATAAATAAACAAAACCAATATTATACACAAAACCCAAATATCAATACAAAACCCAAAACAAAACAAAAACAAACACTAAGCAAAACCAATAGAAAACAAATCACAAAACCAATACTAAGCACAAAAAGCACCAATACAAAACCCAAACAAAACTGAACAACACACACATACAAAATAAATTAATAAATAAAAATACAAAACACAAAACAAAACAGCTGTTGTGTGTCAGGTTGCATCAGACAAGTACTGTCTATCGTTTCATCCAGATCAGTGTCTGTGATGAGATGAAAATGATCCAGCAGCTGGAGTTTTGTTCTGAGATGTCTGATCGTGGCCTGTGTTGTCTGGTCTTGAGATCAGGGCTCCAGATGTGTGTGTGTGCTCAGGGTAAAGCCTCTGCCCAGGTGGGCTGCTCAGGCACTCACAAACCACTGTGACCCTAGACGTCCCACTTTGGCCCCTTGTGCCTCTCCCCTGTGGATAGGACCACTCTAGTACCACAGTGTGTGTGTGTATATGTGTGTTAGAGAGAGACTGCAAATGCATATGTTCTCTGTGTGTGTGTGTGTGTGTGTGTGTGTGTGTGTGTGTGTGTGAGGTCTGCCAGGTGTAGTGAGTTGATCATGTGTCTTCCGGGCTCTATTGTACCTTCAACCACTTGGGAGACACACACACACTCACGCTCACGCAGCCACGGGTCAAACACAGAGGTGTGCCGGACCAGCTGGCAACTTCCTGTTCCTCAAGGCACTGAGAGCAGAACCCTTTCAACAGGACAGATGCACACTCTCACTCTCCCAGCCAAAACCACAGAACACAGACCATCACCACAATATGGGAATTCAATAAAGAGGCCTTTTAGGTTCCACCCCTGCGAACAAGTAAGGGAAAACACTTGTCCACTCAGGAACAACACATTTAAACACACAACAGCACATTTAAATACACATACTACACCTTTAATATTTATTTAATGACTATATGTATGTGCAGTTGTGACATACTAACATAATATGTATGTAATTACTATATTATTCACAAGTGTCTCAGAGACCTCAATCTGACCTGAAGCAAAACTAGTTGATATCATTTACTATACTTGTTGGAAATGGTTTCAAGAAATACTTTCAATACTGTTTATCTAACAAAGAAATTATGGCTGATTAATATGACAAATGTTTTAAGTTGAAAGTGTTCAGTGAAACAGTCTGATGCTTTAATTTTCATAAAAATCTGTACATTGTCTTGTGAAGAAGTAAAGTTAAGAATACTTTTATAGAGTACGTGTTATGAAAATAATATACTTATAAGCAAACTGAATGTGATTTTGGACACTTAATTTCATATATGAAAATGTATCATAGTTTGCATTTACATTAAATGCTGTGAGTTTAAATTAAGAACTTTCTTTTGTTTAAGTATATGTTTAAAAAGTGTACTTACAGCAACTGTATGTAGTGTTGTGTATTTTTGCGATTTTGGAGCCCCCTACAGCTAAAAGTGAGTGGAATTTATTACTGTAAATACATCACTGTCCTAAATACAGTGGAACGTTACGTGCACGTTCATTTGTTGCTCCCGTAAAGCAGTGGCGTTTTCCGCAAATTTCATTCTTTCTCACCAAACCTAAGGTACATACACCCAGAACAGACGTTTGAAGGGCAGTGAGGTAAAGAAACATTTGTATTATTATAAGTTATTGAACCATCCGAATGCTATTAAAAATGTATATTTCGAGGCAGTAGCGTAGCCAGAAAAGAGAATCTGGGTGAGGTAAAAGAGAGAGATGAGTTCAGAAACATGTCTCTTTAAGTATTTCATTAGGCCTATTATCTAACATACATATTTTAAAAATATACTTTTTAAACACTGTAAAGCCAGCCAATGAAATTGCACCATACAGTTTGTGGGCACAAGATCTGGAACAAATTGTGCACTTGACAGCGTAAACATACAATATACAAACACACCCATTACTTTCTCATTCAGTGAATAAAAGCACACCATTAAAAATGTGTTGCCAGATAACCAAAAAATCTGCTTTATCTAAATAAGCAGTTTTTATTCAAGCAGAAAACATTATTTATCTAATAAATGGACTACATTAGGTTACGCCTGCAAAAGTCATTTTTAGGGGTCAGATCAGGCGGCTCCTTAAAACACTGCAGAGTTTCAGGCGAGCGGCGCGCAGAAGCGTGTTGTTTGTGCAGTAAGTGATGTCAGAGGGTGAATCGTGCGGGTTGTGATCTTTTCTGCTTTTAATCTGGAAGATTAAAGAGCTCTGCTTCATTAGCATGTGTTTCTGCATCTCCCTGCAGAGTCCATCTCTGCACACACACACACGCACACATGCTCAGCCTATTACCCACTCTTGGGGCCATTAAGGCCTCACATTAATGATGCATAATTAGCATATGATGACAAATAATAGGAGTGAGCAGTATTAGGTGTAATGGAGGCTGCAGCAATAACATGGTATCCCACTGTTACCCACCACCAGCCATCCCCCCCAACAAACACACACTCACACACACCAGATACTATAAGTCTGCCTGTGAATATGCTGCTGAGAGAGGGGAAAAGCTAAAGACCGTCTACATTCATAAATTATTCAAATGTTCTGTTACTTGTAAGACAGTACAATGGCATCCATAAGTCATTGTAACTTATGCTGGGTTAATCTAATCAATGAATCACACGATTATAATAATAATGGAAACGGGCTGTGCTAATTAAGCATGTCCTGCGCATTTCTGTTCTGAATTATTCATAATTGTAAATCAAAATATAGAGTGGTATTCACAAAGCATCTTCCCAAGCGGACACTGTTGGCTGGACAATGAATGCGTTCTGTTTATTTGATCAAAATAGCAGACAAATGATCAGTTACCGAACAGTGAGCTGCCCATTTCCATCCAATCACAGTAAAGAGATCCAAGTGCTGCCGACAGCCAAGACACACAATTACAGACACCCGGGCGTGTTTTTCGTATATTTATATGCAGTTGCGTTATACACAGCTCTCAACTTCTTACTCTCATTGTCCATCAAAACACAGCTACAAACTCAGATTCAACCGCACAAAGTCCTCTCCAATTAGATTTAAATAGCTTTTGTCTGAAGTTTGGGTTAGTATTTGTTGTTGTGAATAGGAATGTAAGAAAATAACTTCACAAATAAGAACAAAATAAATGCAGTCGATGATGCTACAGAACTTCTTAACTTTTTTTTTTTTTAAGGGCTTTAGAATAATGGTCCATCATTAATAGATAACTAGGCAGGACAAATGAGTAGTGCTACATTAACACTTCATCTACTACTATTAACTAGTCTACAAACCAGATGAACTAATCAGTAAGTAGGACTGAAATTGTTTATTATCAGGTAATCAATAGTGAGATTGTCATAATTAATTTAAATAAATTTAAAATAAAAACAAAAAATCACCAATTAATTTTGTTAATCATAACATTAACGTCTGAGACGTAAGCCATTGTCTTTTTTTACTGGGAACTTCTGGTGATGTGATATTTTTGTAGAGAGATGATGGACAGAGATGATGATGATGGACAGATGGAAAGACAGACGGACGGAAAGACGGACAGACGGACAGACAGATAGATAGATAGATAGATAGATTGACAGATGGGCGAATGGAAAGATAGACAGATGGACGGTCGGAAAGACATATAGATAGATAGACAGATAGACAACTGACGGATAGACAGATGGACAGATGAACGGATGGATGGACGGACAGACAGACAGATGGACAGATGGACAGATGAACGGATGGATGGACAGATAGCTAGATAGATAGATAGATAGATAGATAGATAGATAGATAGATAGATAGATAGATAGATAGATAGATAGATAGATAGATAGATGAATGGAAAAACAGACAGATGGACGGATGGAAATACATAGATAGATAGACAGATAGACAACTGATGGATAGACAGATGAACGGATGGATGAACGGACAGACAGACAGACAGACAGACAGACAGATAGATAGATCGATAGATAGATACATAGATAGACAAGTGATGATAGACAGATAGACGGATTGACAGACATATAGATAGACAGACAGACAGACAACTGACGGATAGACAGATGGACAGATGAACGGATGGATGGATGGACGGACAGACAGACAGACAGACAGACAGACAGATAGATAGATAGATAGATAGATAGATAGATAGATAGATAGATAGATAGACAACAGACGGATAGACAGATGGAAAGACAGAAGGATGGACGGACAGATAGATAGACAGATGACGGATAGACAGATGGAAGAATGGAATGATGGACAGATGGTAAGACAGACAGACATACAGACAGACAAACATACAGACCAGACAGATAGATAGATAGATAGATAGATAGATAGATAGATAGATAGATAGATAGATAGATAGATAGATAGACAACAGACGGATAGACAGATGGAAAGACAGACGGATGGACGGACAGATAGATAGACAGATGACGGATAGACAGATGGAAGAATGGAATGATGGACAGATGGTAAGACAGACAGACATACAGACAGACAAACATACAGACCAGACAGATAGATAGATAGATAGATAGATAGATAGATAGATAGATAGATAGATAGACAGATAGATAGATAGTCATGTTACATATCGAAAATGTTGTGACTTGCAAAGCCAGTGGAAGCTGAATCAAAAGTGTTCATGAATTTGTGTCACAGTAACTTTTTAAAAAACACTATTTGGACTATTTGTTTTATGACTCTCTTCATCACCTCTTTCTCTCTGTCTCTCTTTCACATGCCTGTTTACGGCCTCCTCAGCTCAAATTGACTTGCTAATGTTAACTTTTATTCGGTTGCTATGGGTTACAGCGTGCTGAGGTTTGACAGTGAGTGTACGGGCAGTGCTGATTAGTAGCAGGCAGTTCTGTCCATCTCTCGCGCATGGCTGAACCATCTGGCCATTTACTCGCTAATAAGCCCCTAATGGGCCAGATATTCGCAGCCCTGTCACACGGACGAGGTGCAGGATGCCTACAGCCCTCAACTCCCTCTGACATGTTGCTTGTTTCACATCAAAACTCGTCATTTACAGGCAGAGAGCTCAGAGGACGTAAAAAGTTGACCTAATCTACACTGTTAACACACACACATAGACACACACACACTTCAGGCTTTGTTATGTGTCAGACAGACTGAGCACATGGTAATGCATTCATCCCTTCACTGTCTCTTCTCTGATCCTCTCTCCCTCTCTCTCTTTCAATCTAATTTTTTCTTTCCTTCTCTTTCTCTCTGCCACACTGAAGCGAGAATATGAGTGCTGTCAATATGTTTGATTATGCACACATCGATTCCACTTTTCCAAAGAGAGGATTATGCATGGAAAAAAAAAATACAAGGAAGGCAAACGAAAGGAAATGGAGACAGAAGAAGAGAACGAGCGAGAGACTGAGGGATATTACGCATAAATCTGCAAAGCGTTCACGTCTGCCGCTGTCATTTGTCCTAGAAGCATTGACTTTTTGCTGTGGATGTTTTCAGATGAACTGATCCAGCTGAGATTGTAATTGGTGACATGCAACTTTAAGTTTAACCTTTTCTGAGACACTGGTGGCAACCAATTAACTGGCCATTGAATAAAAAACATCCCTAATTATCAGTCTCATTACGGCTGTATCGGCCTGTGTGTGTGGAGAATGTGCAGCAGAAACAGAACAGAGCTCACGGCCTTCGCCAGCTTCTCAACGGCTGCTGAACTGATTAAAATGACCAGAAACCTTTTTAATGCTGAACAGAGGAGCTGGGAGAAACCTCAAGCTACTTGATCATTGAAACTTTTTCCACTTTAAGAATAACAGAAGGTCGAAAAGGAAAACTCGGTGGAAGTTTCATTGTCTGTGAATCCACGATGATGGGCTTGTCCTCACAGATTTCTGCTGTGACTAAAGTGACCAGTGAAAACACTGAGTGGATGAAGGCCAGCGAGCACAGTGAACTCTGAGACCTTTAACACCCTGTCAATCACACTTCAGACAGACAAGAGAAGAGACTAGGCAAGACCAGACGAGACAAACAGATGAGGATACGAGAATGAGAAGAGAGCAGATGAGAAAATGAGACAGGAAGAGCAAATTTGAGAAGAGAAGAGATAATACAAAAGGAGAGGAGAAAAGAAGAGATAAGAAAATATAAGACAAAATTAGAAGAGAGTAGATAAAAAAGTTTAACAGGAGAGTAAAAATTATAAGATGAGACAGTAGGAGCAAATATGAGATGAGATTAGTAAGGCGAGAGGTGACAAGATGAAAAAAAGGTGAGATGAAATAAGAAGAAACTGCACAAGAACATTTAAAAGAAAAGAAGATGAGATCAGATGAGATGAGAGCAAATATGAGAAGAGACAAGAAAACACAAAAGAACAAAAGACAAGATTAGATGAGAAAAGATGAGACAAGATAAAAAAAATAGACAAGAATTTAAAAAAGGGAGAAATGATGAGACAGGAAGTGCAAACATGAAAAGAGGTAAGACAAGAAGAGAAAATACAAAAGGAGGATTATAAGATGAGACAGGAAGAGCAAATATGAGATGAGATAAGGTAAGATGAGATGGAATGAGACAAGAAGAAAAGACAAAATACAAAGGGAGAGGAGACAAGATAAAAAAAAAAAAAAAGATGAGACGAAATAAGAAAACTACACAAGTACATTTAGCAGGGGAAAAAAGAGATAAAAAAAAAACTGAAATTTAACAGAAGGGGAAAAATGATGGGACAGGAGGTACAAATATGAAAAGCGGTGAGACAAGAAGAGAAGAGAAAATACAAAAGGAGAGCAAATGAAAAAAGATAAGATAAGGAGACTAAACTATGTAATAGTTAATTTAAGCAAATATGAGAAGAGAAAAATAGGACAAAAATAATAGTCTAAGAGGAGAGGAGACATGACGAGAAGAGATAAAGAGACTAAATAAGAAAATACAAAAAGTACAGCAAATTTAAAAGAGAAAAGCTGGGAGATATAAGCGAAACTAGGCAGTTTACAGCAAACTAAACAAAACTGTAGATTAAATGAGACAAGATGAGACAAATATGAAAAATATGAAAAAAAGATCAAACGAGGAGATCAAATACGGCACAAAGGGGGTTACATCTGAATTTTTTTTCACACACACACACCCACACACAGATTTCATTGTCTTCTTAATAAATTGCACTGACTGCTCTAAAATGAGACACCAGTGTTTCAGGAGTTTAGGACGCAGAATAGAACACTGGTCCTGAGCAATTCGATGACTTTTTTTTTTTTTTTCTATTTGGGTTTATGCAGATGCCTTATTGTTTAAGATTAATTGTTTTTTTTTTTTTTTGTTTTTTTTCCCAAGGCATTGTTAAATGCCAGTGTTTCCTGTCATAAATATGCAACCATTAGATTTCAAAACCAGTATCATAACTATTTCTTGTTATGATTTTAAATCTGTATTTAACCTCAGAATGATATCAAAATAAATAAGAGGTGTTAAGTCTGAATTTGTGTGGCTGTGCTTTAAATAAATTATTACACAACACTGTGGAATGCTTGATTCTGATTGGTCAGTCATGACATTCCAAGGTATGTTATTCCTATATGCTGGTTCTAAGATGGTCCTAAGGTAGTCTTAAGCACCTAGCTCCAGCTCATAACCAGTTCAGGACCAGCTTAAACCATCTCATGACCAACTAAGGTCCAGCTTAAACCAGCTGCCATGCTTCAAAATATAAAAGCAATATGAGAGGAGACTAAAAGAGACTAGATGAGACAAGAAGAGAAAATACTTTAACAAAGGCCAAGAAACAAGATGAGACAAAACGAGACAAGCTGAGAAAAATGAGACGAGAAGACACGGGAAGGAGCAGATGACTTATCATTCAAGCAATAAGATGGCGGCTCTGAACTCACTGAAGGGATTTACCGTGTTCTTAAAGCACTCAAGAGGAAATCAGCTTTTCACAGTCATCCGCCATGCTCTACGCACCATTATAATCGCCTCACGAAATAAATAAAAAAAAGTCTCCCACACGCATAGAAAATCAGAGATGTCGGAAAGCATCAAAGTTTGCTAAGAGAAAAGTTTGGCTGGTGTTAATTTGGGTGAAGCAGCCAGTAGCAGGTCAGATCCGCCGGATAACCGGAGGGTAAAACTCGCAAAATGAGAGACGAAAATGAAGAAAGAAAAGAAGATTTATACAAATAATAGAGTCTCCAGTGCTTTTAATTAGGCTCAAGCACACATACACACAACTCCAGTAGCCTCTCCACTGTCTGTTAGCGTAACAGCACTGGAAGCTAATTTATGTAAACTTGTTCCATTATGTAGGCTGCTGAGAGTGTCATTACTCCTTTGGCTGGCTTTGGGGCTTTTCCCTACACAAACACCAATTCGGCTGCTCATTTGCTCGGTATGCTGGATGTGTATTCTAATGAAGCCCCTAACAACAACACGGCCTGCCAGGGCAAATTATTACCCCAAAGTCAAAACAAAACAAAGTGACTCTCTAATAGCTGCAGAAAGACCTCCGAAATCAACCATGTATATCTGCCTTGGCTAAACTATGTAACAAAGCAGATGACACGGTTTTGTATTAGTCTATTACAGATGAGCACTAGTTTAAACTATAACATCTTTATGAATCATTACAAATATTTGTGGCTGTTTCTTCACGTTATGGAACTTCAATTTCCCAGGGGATGAAAAAAACAAACAAACAAACAAACAAACAAACACATTTCTTTCTGATGACAGTCACGTTAAAACTGTCATGAAAACTGTTTCAAATGTATTTTACTGCATGTGTAGACTTCATTAATTTACTCTTGAAAATAAAGGTTCTTTATTGGCATCAATGGTTCTATGAAGAACCGTGAACATCCATGGAACCTTTCAAATGCAGAAAAGGTTTTTAGTCGAAAAAAGTTCTTTAGATTTTTAAAATGTTTTTCAAAATGGTTCTTTTAGGAACTGTTCACTGAAAGGTTCTTTGGGGAACCAAAAATGGTTCTTCTATGGCATCACTGCAAAATCACCATTTTGGAACCTTTATTTTTAAGAGTGTATGTCATGATTATTGATTGCTATTATTAATTGTGGTTATTTGATCTAATCTAATGATTATTTAAGATACCTGCAATAATTGTGCAGTTTAAATGTCAGTCACATTTTGCAATCCAAATATGTTAAATTATATTGATGTTAAATTATATTGTAAATATATAATATAATAATTATATTATATAAATGATATTTTTTACAGCATTAAAGTAAATCATATGGGCCTTTTAATTAAAAAAAAAAAAAATATTTGATGGCAATCATTTCTATGACTATTAATCATCAGCATGAAATTCATGATTGTGATCATCACACTTTTAAAACTGTGATGAAGAGTAGAGAAAGCAAACTGAAGCTTTGTGTAAATGACAAACTTGTGGGATAATTTTCACCACAACCAAAAAATGGCCCTAAGTTTTATAAAGAGACATGCTTTCAAAAATGGTAAATATTAGGAGGGTTACTGGATATTTTAATTGGGTGTTACTTCCTAATTGTAATTTTTTGTTTAAAAAAAAAGTGTGTATTTACGTCACATAAAACAAGCTCTGAGACTAGCCTTAACTGTTTATTCTAAAAATGTTTCAAACTATATTTCCTTGACAGGACATCTGGTATCTTTGTTCATGACAGTTCAAAGTACCACGTTCTTAAATTCACAAATTCTATGTGATGCTTGTATTTCCACTGTTAGAAATGAAAGCAAAGTGTGTGTTTTAAGAGCCTGTAACTTCTAAAAGTCCACAGGACCACAGTAAAAGCAAAACTTTAGCTTTTTTCTTCCACTTTTTCATTCTTTCCTGGCCCGCAGCTCTCTGTCTTTCTCTCTGCCACGGCTCAGTCCATTCTGGACGAGTGTGTGTTGAAATGGACGGGTGCTGTGGATCCGGGTTTGACTGGCATCTGGGACCAAGAGACTTTCTGTGCTGTTTCAGTCAGAGAAAGTGAGACAGATGGAGAGAAAAGAAGAGAAGAGCAAAAAATAGAGGAAGAGCGTGAGAGACATAAAGTGAGGGATGAGGGAAAGAGAGAACGTGAAATATTCAGACGTAATCGCTCTCCGTCTGTCAGGCAGAGCAATCATGGACCTTCACAGACCAGCAGCATCATCACTATCTGGTTATGATATGATGGCAGAGTTCTGACCCCGTCTGGCGGAGCCGGGCTGCGGCGAGGAGGAGGAGGAGGAGGAGGAGGAGGAGGAGGAGGAAGGCCGGCCGGGCAGGGCAGGGCAGGCTGCTCTCGGGCACGGGCTCCGGGCTGTGGACTTGTCTGCTTTAATAGAGCGGATGTCACTGCAGCGGGCGGGCTGAGCGGCCCCCTCAGCTGTCACTCATCGGGCTGAGTGTCAAGACGAGAGCCGGGCTTGAGGCCGCCGGATTACAGGGTAGTTACCATAGCTGTCAGATTACTGACAACCTGACACCCCCGCACACTGCACCCCTTTAAGTGTTGCTTTGTTTCCCTTCGGCAGATATAGGAGAATTACCCAGCAGTAAGAGGAGAATGAGGGACGGATACAAAAGGGGAAAAAAAGACAACAAATGTGGAGGTTTTAGAGTTGCATGCTGTGTTAGCTTTGTGATGAAGTAACTCATGCTTTAGTTCAGTCAGAGACGGAACGAGAGCAGAAGCAAAACGAGGGAGCCCGGGGGAACACTTTATTGCTCAGAGGTTGCTCTTTCAATGCTCAGTAAACCTTATTGATTTTTTCTCATTTCACCTCAGAAGGTCCTCAATTAGAAAATAAACGCAAAAGTGACAAATGATGGCTAATTTGAGAATTAAAGAACCGTTGGAGTTTGAGCACAGTTTGAGATATTATTGAGATGTCTCCAAAGTCAAGGGTGTTTTTCTGAGAAAAATCTGAAAAGTAGAAGATTTAAAGGGATAGTTATCTCACCCTTAATGTCATTCCAAACTCTTAAGACTTTATTTTTAATCTTCAGTACACAAATTAAGTTCATCACTTGAATTAGGATTATATAAATTTAAAGCACAGCCACCACAAAATCAGACTTTCCCTGTTGAAAAAAGACAGCATATGCTGGTTAGGCATGTTTTGAGGCATGGCTGCTGGTTTGAGCTGGTTTAAGCTGGCACTTAGCTGGTCATAAGGTGGTTTAAGATGGATCTTAGCTGGTCATGAACTGGTTTAAGATGGTACTTAGCTAGTTACAAACTGGTTTAAGCTGGTTCTTAGCTCCTAAACTCCTAAAATATTGGTGTTTCATATTTTTGAACAATGCAATTTGGGAAAATTTGTATGTGCGAGAAAATATTTGGTAACACTTAATTAAGTACTTAGTAATTACCTAATTAAGTACTTAGTAGTAGCTGTTGTGCTTACATGAAACAAAATGTACTTACCATGTAACTAAGTTATAGAACAGCCTGTAGTTACAGTTTATAATTATGTAGATGTAATAGGCAGCCACTGTTACACATATGTAACAGACTGAGTAACTAGGACTGTTACATTTGTGTTGCACACTTTATACGACATAATTAAAAACGTAAGTACACAGACAAAAGCTACTTAAAATAAAGTGTATCAATATTGTACTTAAGTGTACTTCATGTGTATCTATACTGTACACGTTATCCAGCTGCACCTTAGTTTGACTTAACCCACTAGTACACAGCTTAAATACATGTAATACCTTTCTAATTACATTACAATCCTAAAATATTACACAGGCATAAGCTATGTAAAATAAAGTGTATCAAGATTGTACCTAAGTGTACAAGTAGCTGTGTAACAGGCCTGTTAGATATGTGTAACAGTGGCTGCCTATTACATCTACATAATTACAAACTGTAATTACAGGCTGTTCCATAACTTAGTTACATGGTAAGTACATTTTGTTTCATGTAAGTACAACGGCTACTACTAAGTACTTAATTAAGTAATTACTCTGTATTATGGACACCGTAAAATAAAGTTTTACCAAATATTTAGATGTAGCACCCCTTTGTAATCGTTAACATTTTCACAGGTAACTGTAATTTGATTACACATTTTTCTCAGTAACTGTAACAGATTTTATTTTGTAATTAAATTACGTAATTAGGTTACATGTAACAAGTTACTCCTCAACACTGGCTCAATGTTTATGTGTTAATTATTGTTTAGATGTAAATAAAAGCCCAAATTAAAAAAAATTGCATCATATAAAGTGATTGTATTTCTTCTCAAGACATATTAAACCGCTCGATTCATATGGAGTACTCAGAGCTGTGTAGTAGCTGATTACATGTAATCTGGATTACGTAATCAGATTCCAAAAATTAAGTACTTATAATTAGAGCGAGTTACATTTTACAGTACTCATACTGACTACAGACTATAGTTGTTTTTTTTTTTTTAATTGATTACATGATTACATATTTTTCAACAATAGCAACAAATGATTAATCATTTATTGATTCTCTCTAATTCCTCTTTTTTATCTTTTAAATGTTCCTTTCTAAAATAGTCTACTGCTTATATACACTCAGAAAGTCCAGTTTTGTTGGTGTTTTCACAGAGACCAGTCATTAGTCAGGTGGCGACACAACATTTGACCAACAGATTTACAAAAATCATTTCAGGTTTAAGAAGTGTTTCAACATTGCATCAACTACTGATGAAAACATTATTTTTTATGTATTGTTATGTATTATTTAAAGGCTTTTGTCTTTCAAACCCCTTAAAATGTATAATTCTCGTTATTTATTATTTGCAGACATTCATCAGAACTTTTTGTAATCTGAACCTCTTTCAGCTAATATATTTATTTCAATCAGCGGTTCTGTAAAAGACAATATCTCCCTTTGCGTTAAACTTTGAGCGCCGTAACTTTTCAGATGCTGTTTATGCTTAAACAGCAATATTACACACTAACTAAAGTTAAAAAGTGAAATCATAATCAATGACCCCTTTAGGTAACCCTAATATTTTAAAAGAATTATTATATAGTATAATAATTATAAGTATCACATTTGCATGTTCACAGTTCTCTGACATTGGTTAATGGTCATATGGCATGCAGCTAAACATAAAATATTTCTTCTTTTTTAAGTGTAAGAGAATTATTTTGATTTTTATTTTAAAATGATTTATTTTAATTATGATTTAATTAATTACTTGTTAGCCTTTTTATTAAACTCACAACCCCCCTGCAGTTCCTTTACAAACCCCAGTTTGGGAAACCTTGATGTAATATAATGTTTAAAGCGCTTCATGTTGTTAAGTACAATGAAAGGATTATATTTTCTCATCACTTTTACATCATTATGGTACAAGATTATCCTGTTTAAATGAATGCGATAAACGAATTAGGTCAAAAGTAATCTAAAAGTAATCTGATTATATTAACTAAAATGTGTAATGTAACGGATTATGTTACTGACTACAATTTTTGTCATGTAATTTGGAATCAGTAATGGTTTACAACTTGCAAGTAATCTACCCAGCTCTGGGAGTACTTTATGAAGCATTTATGACTGTTTTGGATCTTCTAAAGTTTGATTACCTGGACATTCTGTGGAGAGGCTGAAACATTAAAAATATCTTCAGTTGTGTTTTGAAGGTGAACCACTGTCTTGTGGGTTTGAAATAAGTAAATGATGACAGAATTTTCATTTTTGGATGAACTATCCCTTTAAGCACATGTCTCCATTTGCATATGTAATCTTGCCGTCTACAAGAAATAATTGATATAATTAAGATATAATGTTTATATAATGAATATAATGTTTGTTGATCTTTATAGCTAATGGAGCTGTAATCAGTGTTAGATTACTTTTTCAAGTAAATAGTAAAGTATCGCATTACTTTCAACTGACAAGAAAATATCTGAGTTACCTTTTCAGATAAGTTACTTTGTTTTAGCATTTATTGACTGTTAAATAAGGAGTGCGGTGCAGAGACAGAGACACTTTCTTTAGACTTAGGCTTCTTCATTTCACTTTTGGAGTGAAAGGGCCTGTACAGCTGCCAAAAATATAACTAAGGAAGTAAATAATATTTATAAAAATAATAAGGAAGCTCAGCTATGGCTACAAAAAGCACCGCAAAAGTAGTGTAATGCATTACATAAAAAAGTAACTAAGTAACACAATTAGTTACCATTTTATTTAGCAATGCAATATTGTAATGCATTGCTTTTAAAAGTAACTTTATCCAACACTGGCTGTGATTGTGATTATTATTAATTTTCCCTGGTCGGGCTGAGGTGTGAATGCAGTCTCTAGGTAACTGACACAGGTAGACCAGTCTCTGAGCATCACCTTGTACTAGTGACTCTCCTTAGCATACTGAAACACCCCACTGCAAATGAGTTCCACTTCCTCTTTTGTAAGAAATTATGGGGAAAATGGGTCTGATGCTAAAAGGGCTGTAAGAGAGTGTCAGTGCTAAAATCACAACGAAGATATCCCATAATGCTGAGCAGAATGAGTAGTGGTAGCTGGAAATATTTTAATGATTGAATAGACAGAGTGGGCCGGACACGGGTCAGCGGACGTGTTTAAATTTTTTATTCGTCTCATTCGAGCGACCCTGTATAAGAGACTCTGTCATTCTACACCTCAAATGAGCACTGGGGTGGACGAGAGGGAGGGAGAGAAAGGAAAAAAGGAGAGAGCGTGTGGACATTGAAATTTACATCTCATAGTCTAGTGTAGTGGAACCACCCAATTAGAGACTGGAGGTAAGGGACAGAGTTGTGATTCAGAGAGACAACGCTTCTTAGATAAAGCCATATTGCCTATATCAGTCTTTGTGTTGTATTGTATACCAACTATGGTAGAGCACCATACATTTTATTTCACTTCTATATGTTTCCATATATATCCATATGTACTGTTTGGTCAAATCAGAAACCAGATTTGCTTAAAAAATATTAGATAATAGCTTTGTTCCAAAAACGTTATGAATATTTGCAAGGTATGTATTCTTTGTGGATGAAGCAATTCCAGAATGCGTTGTCATAAGCTCTGTTAAAAAAAAAAAAAAAAAAAAAAAGAGGAAATGAATGAATGAATGCATAAATAAATAAATCCAAGAATGATGAGTGAGAAGAAATGTTAATTGGTTAAAATATAAATTTATACAGTATTGAATACTATCTATATAAATTTCATGGTAACACTTTAGATTAGAAAACACATATTCACTATTAACAGAGTTTTTCCTCAATAAACTCCTAAATTGCTGCTTATTAATAGCCAGTAAGATAGTTGTTAAGTTTAGGTATGGGGTCAGATTAAGGGATCTAAAATATGGTCATGCAGAGGCTTTAATATGTGCCTAATAAGTATAAACAGCCAATATGCTAGTAATATGCATGCTATTAATTAGTAATAACTATTTAATAGTGAGAACTGGTCCTTAAAATGAAGTTTTACCTATTTTATCTTTCATCATCAACATTTTAAAAGGTGCACTTTGCAATAATGTTGAATTACAAGATTTACTTTAAAAGACATTTCAAAAGTTTGTTATACTTAAATAATCTTTTACTGCACCGAAGTTTTTACTAACATACCAACGCATGTTACAGTAAGTACTTGATTATAATTTTGACTGTCGTGTGTTGCTTAATATGACATTTAAAGTACTACATTTGATTAAATTTAACTTGTACCAATTTGCAGCAATTGTGAATATTTTTTAATACATCACACAGATGTTTACCAGTATATTCAGCAGTACTCTTTAACACATTTAAAAGACAACAGAAGTAATTATTAAAATGCAAATAAAGATTTGTATTTTACATAATATACAGAAAGTCCTTAAATCCTCCATAAGTGGTTAAATTGCATTTAATAGAAATTTGAACTATAATAGTCATTTAACTGCATTCATTCAGTTTAGTTGCAAGTTGCAAGTGTCTAAAAACATATGGTAACACTTTATTTTATGGTGTCCTTTTCTATAGTAAAAGCAAAAAATGATGCATGTAACTAACTCCAAACCAAATCCTCATCCTAACCCTGACCATACAGTAAGTACATTTAGTTAATTAATATTACTTTGTACTTACATGTATAATTATTCTGTAACAAGGACACCGTAAAATAAAAATGAAGTGTAATGCATTATATTCAGTTAACACTAATGTCAAACTCTATTGGAATCAACTGTGAGGGGATATTTTTGTCTGATATGTGGTTTTTGTATTGTTGCATATGTTCCAGATCAGTCACTTATGAAGTTTTAGTATGTTTAGTAAGTTTTGAGTAACTTTAGTGCGTTTCCTAATTTAGGATGTGCACTATAGTGACAGTAGACAACAAGGCTGTTCGCTAGATTTTGGAAAGCAACCATTTTTGAAAAAAATCACTGATGTTTGAGCAGTGGAAGTTTTACATATCTTGGGATTTATGTTTTAGGTTCGGTCTGGCAGATCATTGCGGAACATCCCGACCTTGCGTTCTGTACCAGCACCTCTTCAGGTATCATTAACGCCCATTAGGCCAAATATCATCCATGCTGTGATATACCTGCTCAAATAATAAGAGCCAAACCTGCAGACGCTAAACAATTCGAGTTTGTCGGAGAGCACAGGTTAACCCACTCTCCCATCTCAACCCGTGTCCAACCCTAGTCCTTAACGAAAGTTACGAGACCCGTCCGCAATGATAAGAAGCCTCTCAGTCCTGCCTGCTGCATTATGCCCCGCTCTCACCCCGCACTTTGCATAGCCTAAAGCGTCTATTAAAATCCCCTTGTAAAATTCATAAAACAAAAAATGTGGTAGGTCAAGTCTAGAGGGAACCAAAGTAAGCTCCTTATTAGCAGCCAACGGAAAACACCCGGCCAATTATACATCCTGCACGAGGAGGGCTCCAAATCAGCGCCGAGGAATAAGTATTTCCTCCCTCTCCTCCTCTCCTCCTTGCTCGCTCTTTGATTTGATTGTAGGTAAGTGGATAGGCCGGGTTTTAGCGGCAAATCGGGAGCTGGTAATTATAGTGTGAGTGTTTAGTGGACAAAAATTCAGTCTCTGCTCTTGGAGCCATTCAAGTACAAACTCATGTAAATCTTCAGTCTGCTACACATCTTAAATTGGTGGGTTTAAGGGATTCCCAGAAGGAGCAGAGGATCGGAGAGGAAAGAAGAGGAACTCTGAGCTCCAGAGATATGTAAAGAATCTCAGGCAGGAATTTAAAAGGCTACAAATTAGACCCGACATTAGTCTCCTCCTTCCACAGAGCCGGCGGAATGAGAATAGAGCAGAATAAATAAGAGCGAGACGGCTTCTTCCTGCTCTTAGAAGATGACATTAATCCTTTTATGTACAATGACAGCTAACAGGGCTTGGCTTCCTCCCCTGATGCCTGTGTAAAGCCAGGAGATTTTCTGACATGCCAAGGAGGGAGAGAGTCTATTACCGTTAGCGGCTCGCCGAGAACCCGGCCCACGTGCGGGACGATGCTTGAGCAGATAAATGTAGACACCGCTCGTAATGTTTGCTAGTCGCTGGGTCACGTAACTCTAGAGGTCACACGCGAGGTAAGGCCGTTGAGGAGACAATCGTCGGATGCTCTGATTACAGTGGTTTTACCACAGTTAAGGGGCTACATGTTGCGTGTCAGCAGGCACGACATAACACTGAGTGATGCATCGTATTACACGAGTGCTTTTGTAAAAAGACGTGAAAATTCATTAATACGTTTCACAATACCAAACAATTAACACGATTGATTTGCGCTTGCGGGTGTGTGGATAACGCCATATATTTCCTCCTGCATCATTTGTGCTTTGGACATCATAATTGTGCAGCTGAAAAAAAGCTGTGCTATTACATTAAAACGCCCTTTGAGCTACAGTTTGAATGTTTGAAGGTTAGTCTGATATTTTAATGTTTATGTAAGAAGTCTCTTGTTCACCAAAACTGCATTTATGCAATCAAAAACACAGTAGAACAGTAAAATTGTGATTTTTTCTATTGTAATTTATTTTAAATTGAAATGTATTCTTTATTCCTGTGATGCAAAGCTAAATTTTTAGCATCATTACTCCAGTCTTCAGTGTCACATGATCCTTCAGAAATCATTCTAATATGCTGATTTGCTCTTTTTTTTTTTTTTTACATGTTTTTCAAGCGTTTTTGATAAACAGAATTTTTGAAAAACAGAACAAGATAAAAGTCACTTTTCATCACTTTTAACTTTTAATTAGATCAATTTTAATTCAATGCATCCTTGCTGAAAATCTTAATTTCTCTTAATAAGTCAGGCAATCAATCAATCAATCAATCAATCAATCAATCAATCAATCAATCAACCACCAATCAATCAATCAATCAATCAATCAATCAATCAATCAATCTCTTACTTTGTTTGCCTAATACATGTGTATGTACTGTGTGTGATTTACTGTGTGTGATTATGTATATATAAATAAAAACACGTTTATGTATACATTTAAGAAATATTTACAAGTATATGTATTTATTATAATTTTTATATAATTTATATTATATATAAATACTAATATTTTGTACATAAATAACACATTTCTCTTAAATATATACATTAATTTGTATTTATATATACATGATTACACACAGTACACACATTTATTAGGCTTTTATTTCCTATGTGTTTAATTACGATATACTGTTTAATATATATATATATATATATATATATATATATATATATATATATATATATATATATATATATATATATATATATATATATATTATGATGTACAATTTTAATTAATCATGACTAACATTTCATTTTCTTGCAGGCTTAACATTTGTATTTGTAGACAGACAAACAGACAGACAGACAGACAGATAGATAGATAGATAGATAGATAGATAGATAGATAGATAGATAGATTTTTGTCTTTGAACAATAAATCAGTGATATGTAATTTTTCTTCTATTTCTCTTTCTCTATTACTTTTTTTTTTTTTTTTTTTTCTGTCATGGATTTTTTTTTACTGAATACAATTTTATTTCTGACACCAAACAAATTAAACTGAAGGAGCAACAGCACAGCGAGTGTGAGTGCGTGTGAGTGTGTGTGAGTGCACGTGTGTCTTTGAACTATTTGTATAAAGCTTGTTGAAGTGTATTTTTGCTGTGATCTCAGCTCAGTGCTGTTTGATGAACATCTTAACCTACTTAGTGCAATTAGCGCTTCATTAGAAAGGCTAACTAACTATTGCTTCTCTCCATAATGATTTGCAACAGTGTGCACATTAAAGTAGATAATCAATGGCTGGCGTTCACGGCTCCAGCACAGCAGCTCGTGTCTGGATAAAGCGTCTGATAATACGACTGCAGTGGAAGAGCGTTTAATTGCAGAACGTTTCTCTCAGCCCCAGATTTCTCTTCCCTAATGAAGTGTCATCCGAAAGAAGAAGGAAAAAAAGCTGTATTGATTTTTTTCAGCAGTCAGCCTTCGCCACAAATATGTAATTATCCGTTTTAGATGTGGCAGGGGGATGGGTGTAATCTATAGCAGCTAGCCTTTGAGCTACACTGACAGACCCGTATAGTGCTTTTACCCTTTTCAAAATATGCGGCTCTGTGATGAATGAACTTTACACAAAATGTTGTTCTGTTCCGGAGCGTTTCAGATAAAAACTGTAATTCTACAGACGTCTGCATCTGGCTTTCCAAAGCAGGCATGTTTACATAAACACTGAGATAACACGCACAGACACACACACACACACACACACACACACACACACACACACACACACGTTTTGTTTCACTATCTTAGTAAGCACATCTCATAGACTTACATTGTTTCTTATAACAGATTAATTATATTTTCTATAGCTTACCCATGCCCCTAAACATAACCATCACAGAAACCTGTGCAAAACACTAGACTTAAATAGAAATATCTGACAGATTTTCAAGACTTTTTAACTAGTGAGGGCCAGTAAAATGTCCTCACTACTCAGTTATCATGGTATTTCTTTACATAAGTGAGGACATTTGGCCCCCCAAGTACAGCTAAACAAACAAAACACATGCACAACAAAACGCATTCACAAATCATTTTACTTCAGTCGTTTGCTTGGACTTACTTCCAAGTGGAAACAGGATATTCAACAGGAAAACTATGTGAGGCAGGATGTATTTTATTCTTCAGAAATTCGTTGTATGAAAGTACAAAGTGGTCTCTATATGACAGGTGGTTGGAAAGGAGGGGTGAAAAATTATTTCAGAGGTGAAGAAATGTATTTATTTAGTTAGTTCTTGGAATAGTACAAACCATTCACAATAACACCAGGATGTAATAAATAAATACGCTGTAAAAATGTTGTCATTAAAAAAAAATTCAGCTGTGGTTGCCAGACCTTTACTATAAAAAGCACAGTCAAGATTTTATAAATATCACAGGAGGCATTTTGGTGACTTTTTACCTTTCCTAACTTTATATGTCATTAAATGAAAGAATAATATACTAACATATTTGAGATTTTAAAACAAGTTACTGTAAACACAGGTAGTACAATAAAAGACCAAATGATAACCTAAAATCAATGTTTTACTCTCCAGCAAATGTGGCCATTAAGACAGAGCACACACAAAACACTGTCAGGGTAACAAACAACACTAAAAAAAAATGCATTAAACATAATTAAACAATACATAACTACTAACAAGTCACTTTTTAAATAAAATAGAAACAAAAATGAAGGTTCACAAATGGAAATTTGAAGAACAGATAATTTTTCGAAAATTTTGATGGTTGATGTTTTTTTTTTTTTTTTTTTACCATCAATGCCAGAGACTGCAGATGAAAATTAGCCTGAATGGCTAAATCTGGCACATTTTACTAAATCTGGCACAAAATTAACTCTTGACCATTTAATTATTCAGTGTTTAGTTTGATCATATATTAATTACGAGGTATTAGATATTTCAGTTATTCATTTTAATGTAATATATTACATCACATGTTCATGTGTAAGTCATACCGGAACATAATGCATTATAAAAAGCTACACTTAAAGCAGTTTGATTTTTTATTTTTTTTTTTATTTTATTTATTTATTTATTTTCTTTCAAATTTTCAAATTACGATTCTGCATTCTATTTGCAAGTTTTGGAATTTATAGAACATTCTCAATTAAGTAGTACATATATATTGTTAATTTAATCTTTAATTACTTAACAACATTGTGCTTTGTGTTTATTTGTCAAGTTCTATTTTATTGCACTTTTGTCTCCTAAAAATTTGTTTAAAAATTAGAAAAGCAATAATACCCTTGTAAAAAAGTAATAGATTTAAAATGCATTTATTTTATAGTAAGTATAGTTCAAGTCTATTAAAATATTTACTGACAAATCACTTGAGACTTACTGATAGAAAAAAATTATGATTAAACTTTATTTGGAGTACCACTTGTGCACAAGGCACATTTCTTAATATTAATCCTAAAATATGTTTTGATGTCACTATTGATGAGAATTATGATCTTTAAATGATATCGGTCTTTAAGATATTTAAAGTGTACCTAAAGTATACTTGCAATAGTTTGACTTTAGCACAATCAAATAAACTCAAGTATATCTTTAGTTGGACTTCAGCACTACTTCTGCACAATTAAAGTGCATTAGCAGACTTTAAATATACCAGTTTAGTATGCTATAAGTACAATTCCAGCAGGGTAATTTTATTAAGTACATAATATGTAAACGCATTTGTAGTATACGTAGCATGAAATAAATCTATTTTAGACACAATTTAGTATATTTATTTTTCACTAAGGTAGCCTGCACCCACAAATCTTTACACTCCGTATTCTAAGAATATTGCAGGAAGTAGTACAGGATCTCTCTCTCTCTCTCTCTCTCTCTCTCTCTCTCTCTCTCACACACACACACACACACACACACACACACATTTCCCCAGACTTCACTTAGTGGAAGCTTCCTCCTTTTAAACTTTTGCCTTTTCTCCTTTCCTCCGAGCGGCATTCTCTGGCGTTTCTCTCTCTCTCTCTTCCACTTTCTCGACTCATTCGTCTCCCTCCCTGTCTGAAGTGCAGCGATGGACGAGCGAACCTTAAGCCTACCCCATGCTGTGCTGCCCTTCACCATAATAAAAAGCCATTACCTTGACCGCTGACATGCGCTGGGAGGAAAGGCTGGGCCTGATATTTATTGATGAAACTCTGAGCTCCCAATCTGCAGCACTGAGTGGATATCATACAGCTGTCAGAGCAGACAGGCCTCAGAACAGTGACAGCCCTCAACATGGCCCATCTATAATTTATGAACTACACTGAAAACAAGCACCAAACAACAGAGCGGCCCGCCGGGCCTGGGGATTAACTTCTATAGAGCTAAAGAGCAGCGGATGTGTGTGTGTGTGTGTGTGTGTGTGTGTGTGTGTGTTTGTGTGTGTGGCAGCGGCCTGGTTAAGGACTAGTTTGATATGGGGTGAATGAGTACAATAGCATGTGTTAAATATTCAAACTGGCCTGATTCTCCCGAGGCTGCCCGGGTGAATAATATTATTTACAGAGAAGGAAAAAAAAGCAATGAGAGAGAACAAAGGCTTCACCTGAGTGCTGTTGAGTTCTCTGGTCATCACCTACAATATATGAGATTCATATATTCTCTTCATTTACGCTCTTCTCTTCTCGCTGATCTTACTTTTTTAATGACGAGACTGTGACAAAGAAAAACTGCACAGTATATTAGCATCAAATTACTGACAGACTTTGGCTGAATTCCAATTTGCATACTAGATATCCTATATTATCATTTTATTTTTAATACATAGAAGACAGCATTTCAAAGTTTGACAGATGGCAAAAACTACTGAATTTTAAATGTACATCCATGTATGCTTTCTGGAATAATATTGGCCAAACCCCTTAAAATGTGCAGTTTTACACATACATACATACTTTTATTTATTTATTTACTTAGAAACAATTTGCAGAAAATCCTAGTAAACATTAGAATTATTTTAGTATCATTGAGCTACTATTGTAGTTATTTATTTATTTATTATTCATTGATTGATTGATTCATTCATTTATTTAACTTTGAAACACTTTTCAGAAAATCTACATTAGTTAACATCTATTATGTTAGTATCACTGAGCTACTATTATAGTTTTTATAAATATTTTGATTTGGTTTTTATTTTATTTTATTCATTTTTATTTATCTTTTTTTTTTAATGTAAAATTTAGTTTTAGTAATTTTAGTAATTTCTTAAAATTAATTAATTAATTTATACCTGACAACTATATGAAAAAAAAGTTGAAGTATATATGATATTTTATTTGATTTCAGTTAATATTTGATTTTAAATAGCTAAAATAAGATTTTAAATAACCGTGGTAAATATCTCAGGTAATTACAAATAAACTGAAAATACATTGAATTCAATGTAAATATATCAAAGTAGAAAGACTGAAAGAGTATTTTCTTGTAAAGTATACTCCAATAATCTTTATTTTACTAATGACTTTTTATATAAACTATTTTTACGGGGTAACCTTAAGGAACTGATTTCAACTTGATTAAAACCCTTATTTATTTATTTATTTATTTATTTATTTATTTATTCATGAACAGTTTTCAGAAAATGCTAGTGAGCATTAGTTTTATTTTAGTATCATCAGTCCTATTTTTATCATTTTTATGTAGTTTTTCCATTATAACCCTTTCAGAAAGACTGAAATAGTATCCACTAATCCAATAATCTTTATTTTATTATTTTATGTTTAATTACATCTCTTATAATTAATTCTGTAATTAATTTAGCCATATCAAATATTTTGGACTTGAATGAAACCAGGCCTTATTGATTGATTGACTGATTGGTTGGTTGGTTGGTTGGTTGGTTGACTGATTGATTTAGTAGTGAGAAGAGTGTGTTAATGTAGTATTAATGACAGAACGTCCAAATATTGTACGTAATATATAATAATGTGCTGTCTTACTACATACATTTTGTACACTTTGCACATAAATGAACATTTAGCCTGTATGTATACAGTATATCTGGATATCAGTGGGTGGAAATGACATCACTTCCTCTAAACTCCTCTGCAGTGGCTCATTCATACTGTGCTGAAGCTTCCATTAGCACAATGACACTATCTATATGCTGTCATGTATGCAGTCACCAGCATGAACTGAATTTATGTTGGACATAGAGTGAGCTGTGGGATGACGCTGTTTTCTTAATGGAGGGTTGGGTGTGAATCTACAGTAATTAATGTAGAACAGATGTTATCTGCTTCTTTATGACAAATATGTCTGGCCAGGCCAATTATATGCAATTAATCTGTTAGTGAGATCTTGATGATGCAAATATTGGGAAAACATCAACACACCTCTTTTGTGCTTTATGCATTTTGTTTAGCTTTATAATATTTACATAATTCTATTAAATATATGTATTTATTTATTTGCTTTCACAGTGAAAAATGAGCTTTTACAAATAACATGTATGTATGTATTTTCTACTCTATAAAAAAAAAAGCACCATTACAATTATTTAAAGTTCATTTCATTTTATTGAAAGTGCAAAGAGTAAGCATTTCTGAAATTAGCATGAGTGCATATTTAGAGGGTCACATGACAATTCCCCAATATTCATGCTTCGAATCCTTTTTCATCTTGCATTATTCACTTATGTCAGCTCTTAAACAACTTTCAGCTTGACGAAGTAAAGAAATGTTTCCTCTTTTAAATGCTGTGCCTCAGATCGGCGAAAGCCTTCTTATCTCCAGCTCTGAACATTTTGACACGTGTGTGATCAATACATGAGCCTGTGATTAAATTCAGCAATGTTTAGGGAAGCTTCATTCTCCGAGCCTCAGTGATCAAGAGGGGCCTTAGTCTGACGTTTGTAGACATTTGGAAAGCCGAGGATGTAGAAGAGCGGAGGAGCCTCCCCTCTTTTAGTCACTCATTTTTTTTTTCTCGCCATCCCGAGAAGCGTCTTATGTCGATAAATTATTCCGAGCTTCTCCAGAGTCATTACGCATTTATTTTGATCTCGCTTCATAATTCACAGACTGCCGCACAATGTATTTTCTCAAAATGCGGGTAATTCGTTGATGCAGAGCGAAGTTATGATTCATTTATACTGCTGTGACAGAATAATACGGACATGTCAAAATGCATTAAAACTGCTCAATGTCTCGCTTTTATTTTTAGATCCAATTGAGATTTTACTGATCTTGAAAAATATACAGTCTTCTGTGTTTACTTCACCTTTTGGAGACGATGTGTTATTGTCCCAATTAATTTGTTATTCCTGTCACTGCAGGCATGGTACGCGTCAAACCTGTCATCTCTCTCTGCTCCGCATCTCCAGGAAGAATGCCATTTAATTTCAAAGTAACTCCTTCATAACAGGAGAGAGTTTTTACTGAGAGCCTCTTAAGCTAAGTAAACACTGATTTGATTGCTCATCAGAGTGATGTATGGTAAATCAAGGGTGTCTTTGCTCATCTCAGCTCAGAGATCGCATGTGCTTTAAAATGCCTTCAGTTACAGATTCAGAGCGTGTGAAGACGGAGCGCCTGTTTTGACGCTCATCATGAAGGCATAATCTGACCATTTAGCTCTCTCTCTGAAATGTGAATATTTGTTTTTAGCGCTCATAGATGAGGGCCGAGTGTACATGCTAAATACAAAGCGGCGGCTGACTGGTTCAGGCCAAATGGTGAGCTAAGAGGGAGTTTAGAGGCCTTTAATGCTGAACAACAATTTGTATTTTAAATAGTCTAAATGGTACAATTTGGATATATGAACACTTAAGTGTATTCTGATGACTGAAAAGGGTCTTTGGGATAATGAGTCCTCTTCAGTGCTGACAACGTCTTCATTTTGCAACCTGAAGTTTATTTTTGATACTTTCTCATGTCCCTTGAACATTTGTACATACAAACATGAGCCATTAATAGGCTGATTTACTCTGCTTTTATGTGTAACACTGTGACATTTTTTTGTGTGTGAGACAAGATTCGTAAAAAGTGCTTTTTTTTTTTATTTTTTTCCATTTGGTGACACTAGTTACACAGAAATTACACTTCACCTTTCCCACACTCAAAAAAAATGATGGGTTATTATTATTATTTTTTTAACCCACATGCTGGGTTCAACGTGTTTTATTGGGTTATTTTTTTATATTTTCACCCAGGTGCTGGGTAGTGTTTCTGCTGGGTCATTTTTAACGCTGGGTTATTTTTTTTCTGCCCAACCGCTGGGTTAAGCCTGTCTCTGACAAAACAACCCAGCTGCTGTGTTACAGTCAGAGCGCGGGATTTTTGAGTCCTCTAGGAGAGAGCGGTTGTCAGTGCCGCCGATTTGGCGAATTTCTTCTGCGAAACAAAGGTTTGTATATATTTTATTTCATTTATAAAGTCTTTACTGTGCTGTAAATTGTATTATTTTACGCAATGTAACATAAGGACGAGAAGTCAGTCAACTGCATCAGCAGCAGTTGTTTCGCGGGATGGAAACTCCTTTTGTCCTGTATAAAAATTGGATTTTATTCGCTATTGTAGTTTTGAATTTAATTTGATGTTAAAATATGTTCTCTAATGTCAGTACTGTTTGTTTATGGGCAGGTTATGGAGTCAGTCACGGCATCTTTCAGCTACAAGTAAAACGCGAAGCCGTAGTCTGAAGTTCATGCCGTGGTCTGAAGTTCGCAGTCACCCCGGAGAACAGCAGCCCTTCACTCGTTCAAATTTCGGCAACAACATCTTGCTTAATAATAAATGTAATAAATTATTATTGCTGTTGTTACTAGTAATTCTGTATGTGTGTTTTTTATAAGTTCCAGTCCATTTTAAGCCAGCAATAAATTATTTTTTAAACAATAGTTGACTTAAATAAAATAACCCAGCATGTTGGGTAACTAGGCATGCATGCAAGCATACAGTATAAAACTCAACAATGACCATAATATTACAAAATAATTTTAGATAAAACTTTAAATTAAGTAAAAATTATTATGAAATATTATACACTATAACATAATTATAAATTAAATCAGTCACTCTGAGAACGTGCCATAGTACTGTGGACATCACACTATTACAGTTAATATATGAATACTGATTAATTATCAAAAAATAAAAAAAAAGTTGCTGTTATATAGATAATTGTCAAATATTTACAATATTACAATAATTTCCTTCTCATGTTTACTATTTACAGTATAAAGTTGTCATTTAATTGGAATAAATTTAGAACTGTAAAAACTGAACATAAGACCAACTAATAACTATACTGTAAATTTAAACTACTTTTTTATGTAAGATTCTGCCGTGCATGACCAACAAAACCATGAAACCATGAATATGAACTAGAATGTGCTTTTAACATACTATCTCTGTATTTAGTTACCACTTGTAGTACACTTGAGTGTACTAGTGTATGAAAGATGGTTCAAGTGTACTACAAGTGGTATCTAAATACTTTTCTTTTTTCTTTTTTTTAATACAGAGATAGTATGTTAAAAGCCCATTTTAGTTCATATTCATAATGTCCCAAAATAGCACAGTTGAGTACACTTAGATGATCTTAAGTTTATCTTAAGAAGTACTAAGAATATTTATTAGTATACAGTATTAAGTGCAACATTAATGCGTGAAAATAGAGCACGTTAAGTACATAATGGAAGTGCACTTTATTTTAACCTTGGTTAGGAGGCAAATTTTATGTAAAAAGTCAAGGAAAGAAAGAAAAGAAATTAAATGCCTCCAGATAATAAATATATAAAATATGTAAAAAATAATTTTAAAATAATGATTTTGTTGGACATGCATGGCAGAATCTTACATTTAAAAAAGTAGTTTAAAATTACAGTATAGCTATTAGTTGGGCTTATGTTCAATTTTTACAGTAGTAGTTCTAAATTTATTCCAATTAAATGGCAACTTTATACTGTAAATAGTAAACATGAGAAGGAAATTATTGTAATATTGTAAATATTTAACAATTATCTATGTCTATACAACAGCAACTTTTTATTTTTTTGATAATTAAATAATATTTGTATATACTAAATTTACTAATGTGATGTCCACAGTACTATGACACTTAGGTTCTTAAATTGACTAATTTAATTTATAATAATGTTACAGTGTATAATATTTCATAATTATTTTTACATAATTTAAAGTTTATCTAAAATTATTTTGTAATATTACAGTCATTGTTAAGTTTTATACTGTATGCTAAGCATGCATGCCTAGTTATTTTCTAAATTTAAAAGTTTAAACTTATTTCACTGTAGTGTTGTAAATAAGAAAGACTAATAAGTTCCAAGCACCAAGTTCCAAAGGAAACACTAATCACCATAATGGTGACTTAATGGTAACTATTTACACTATTCTCCAACAACTCAGCCCAATTTTTTTCAAACAGTAATTTGTGTCATGAAAAAAATGACCTACCATGCATTGATTTCACAGTAACATTCTAATGTTTTACAGTGCATAATTTAAAACATTTATGAAGAATTTAAAAGCCTTATTTACTTTAACCCACAGATTCTTTCTTGTTTTGTTTTTTTAACAGGACAAGGTCTTTCTAAAGGCATAAGCAACAAAAATAGCATGTATGTGTTCAGGGAACTAGAGAGATGGAAAATGGAGTGAACAAGAGAAAAGCTGAGAGAAGGAAAGGCAAGAAGCTCCTTTTTTTTCCACCGCTGCAGCCTACAAGGATTTTTTTGTGTGTGCTGTTATGGTTCATCATTATTAAATGTCTCTTGTTAGATGGGAGAGGCGCTTTATCAAAAACAGCCATTCATCAGGAGCCGGGGCAGACAGCTCTCATCTGACCTCTGCTGCAATAATACGGCATCAACTAGGCCAACTACCCAGTTTAGCGGCAGAGCAGAGAGCAGCGACCGGAGGGAAGATTAAGTGCACTGCTTCAGCTCTCCGCTCCCCCGGGCTCTTCTGCCTGATGTTGTATTGATTGCAAAAGTTTACCAGTAAGTATCACAAACAACAATAGCCAGGTCAACGTTCACTGAGGCCTGAATGGTTATTCCCTGATGGGAGGGGAGCCGGCAGAGATCTCTGGGCTAAAGCTGAGCCATCATCGGGTTGAGAGAGGAGCGGTTTGGGGTTGGCCGTGCTGGACCACTCCTCCTGACATTTAGGAAAGCGATATGTCAAAGCCAAGAGGAGAGAAAGAGAGCAAAGAGAGAGGGGCTGCGAGATAATTATAAGCCTTTGCATTATAAAAGGCTCCATCGACAAACTGTCCTCCACATCTGCCATGCAGCGCGCAGGCCTGTTAAGAGCTCTCAGTACCCCTCTATCCATTAATTACCACCATATCTTTTTCTGCCTCTCGTATAAAAAACATGCGATACGCTACGTTCCGTAATGCCAGCCAACGTGTAAACTTCTGGACAGTACATCAAAAGCAAGATTTTTACAATTTCTGAAGAAAATGTCCAAAACACGCACCCATGATGCACAAGTAATGCTATGCAGTTCCTAAGCTCTTCTAGGTTGCTATGAAGTTGCTAGGATGTTCTGTGATATTCTTGCTTTTAGATATACTATTTGACCCAATTCATCATCAAGTGAAGATTTTGAAGGCCAAAATATACTTTGTTTTCGTACACGTACACTAGCATATGCATACAGGCGAACGCGTAGCCTTTTAAAGTATACTCCATTTGATAGTGTGCACAAACGCAAGTGGTCAACACATGCGCTATCAAAGACGAATAAGGTCCAAGCACCTAGTTCAAAAGAACACTAATCACCATAATAGTGTCTTTATTAGTAACCATTTGCACTATTCTCCAACAACTCAGCCTGAATAAATGCTGGGTTAAAAACAATCCAGCTTGGGTTATTTGGCAACCCAGCACTGGATTGCCAAATAGCAATATTCTTGCTTTTAGATATACTATTTCACCCAATTCATCATCAATCAAGTGAAGATTTTAAAGCCCAAAATATACTTTGTTTTTGTACACGTATGCTAACGTATGCATACAGTCGAATGCGTAGCCTTTTAAAGTATACTCTATTTGATAGTGTGCATGAACGCAGGTGGTCGACACATGCACTCTAGAAAGCTTCATCTTCGTCCAGCGTCTGCTGTATTTTTTCTGCAGAAGTTAAGATTGATAAAAATGTTTTTGAACTTTTTTAAAGTTGCTGCTTTCTCATAACCTCCTCACACAAGCGCTTATCAATGCGAGCGTCTGCTGTTGTTGCAGTCTCCATGTTTTTGTTTTTGTCGTTTCATCTCTTTAGTTTTGTTTTCTACTGTGAAACAACACCCCCAGGCCAGTGACGCCACCTTGTGAAACAACTGATTAGAGCAAAACCAAGTCAATTCGTCTCAAGAATTGGATGGTGCACGTACAGTACACAAGTACTGTTTTGGTGACTGAATGTGCGTCATACGCACTGTACGCAGACCATTGGTTGATCCCTAAGCTTGATCACTTCAGAAAGTAATAGCACAACACACCAATACAAGATACATATTTTAAGGTGTCTGTTTAGGGGCATCAAATTGCTGAATATGTAGTCACTTTAACTACTATGTAGGGTAGAGTGGGGGAAAACGCCTCCCTTAAGGCCAGGACACACCGACTTCAAAGAACTAGCGGCGATGAAAGCCGATGGTGTTGTCGCCTCGCGTCGGCAGCATCTGAACAAAAAAATACAAAAAATAATATTCCCTTTTTCAAATCGAGCCATTCTCAAATGCCTGTCACACCGACAGAGGCCGTTTCCACGATAGTTGTTTGACATGAGCGTCTTACCACAGATCAGCTGTAACAGTCCGACCTCCATTGTTTCGATGCCGGAGCAGGGATGTAAGTTAGACAATAATTTCTCCGATTGAGGTGTTATGTTGCTGGATGTAATAATGAACATAGTGGTCGTCATTTATTCCCGACATCTGAGCCGCTGAAGATGCGGTGGATTACGTTTGTTTGTGAAGGGAAAGTGCCTCCCAATCTACATATATCTGTCTATGTTCACGCAAATCATTCGTGATCCAGCTTCACTTACAGCAGAAGTGAGTATAAAGGTTTTTTTTATGAATCGCCTTATGTGATCGCCTTTCCTAATAACGTGCTAGTTAGCAAGTTTAGCGGCTAAATGCGGCTAAAGTAAACAGGCTCGTCACACCACAGAGAGAAGGGGCGGGGGGAGCAGAGCTCATTAACATTTAAAGCAACCTCGACCATAACAGGATGATTTTTGCAGAGCTGATTCTGACAAGGTAAAAAGGATGTTTTACACGACCATTGAGAATTTTTAACCAAAGTATATTAGAGACCCTAAAGAATCATATCAACTTGTGGGAAATGGGCATCCGATGACCCCTTTAAGGACCGTGTCAATTTTTTTTCTGTGAAACAAAAGTTATCATAGTTTTAGTGACAATGTTTTAGCAACATAGTTTAAAGTGAAAAATGTCCAGACTTTTCATTTTTAGATTTCTAACAAAAATTAAATTTGTACCAAGTTTAAATTACTTGAGTTAATTTTTAAATAAAAAATCCAAATACTTTTATTCAACCAACTAGTTAGAATTCATTTGATGGAAAAACAAAGGATTTGATGTTCAGAACAGAGTAACTACAGTAATTGCCCATTGCTCCCTGGGGGTGTTTTACCCCACTGACTATATAATATAATTATATTTTTATTAAATAACATATACTCTCTCTCTACAGGCCCTACTGTTCTCATATAATATATAACTGTGATGTTCTACAAAACAACCAGCTTTAAAATACTTTTTTCTTACTGCTTAAAATTGGATCATTTAGTGTGAATTCCATTTTCTCTCTGGTACATCACCAGTGTAAGCTTCATGGGTGAAAACTTCTACATCGCTCTTGTCAACGTTGTCCATAGTTACAATAAAAATGTATCTTGATTTTATCTTGTGGTTATTTTGGGAAAAAAACAGTAGTGGGGTGTTTCCCCCTCTCTACCCTACTAACTAAAAACAATTTAATCGTTATGGAACAAATGTACTTACTGTATTCACGTTGTATCTCAAAACACAGTAGTTCCTGCAGAAGAAAAAAAAAATAGCTAAAACCAGCCTAAGCTGGTTGACTGGTTTTAGCTGGTCATCCAGCCTGGTCATAGCTGGTCAGCAGGCTGATTTTAGAGGGGTCTTGGCCACTTCCTTAGCTGGTCAGGCTGGGAAACCAGCTGGAAAAACCAGCTAAAACCAGTTTGACCAGCTTAAACCAGCCAACCAGCTTAGGCTGTTTATTATTATTATTATTATTATTATTATTATTATTATTATTATTATTATTATTTATTTTCAGCAGGATACTCACACAGTCTTGCCCACATGTACACTCTTAAAAATAAAGATGCTTTAAAAGGTTATTCACAGTGATGCCATAGAAGAAACATTCAGTCAAAGTTTCTTTAAAGAACCATCTCTTTCTTACCTTTCTATAATCTGAAGAACCTTCTTTCACCACAAAGAATATTTTGTGAAACAGAAAGGTCCTTCAGTTGTTAAAGGTTTTTTATGGGACCATTTAGACCAAAAAGGTTCTTCTATGGCAGTGGTTAATAGCAAACAGCATCATGATAGCAAACAGCACGAACACAAGCAGAACTGCGGAAGAGGTTGATCATAGTCAATGATTTTCTGCTTGTGTTTGAGGGGCTTTAAGACATACGGTCACTGCAAGCGGCATCCGAGCGAATCTGATCTGAGATCGGCTCGTCGGGGCTGGACTGAGTGATGGCGACTCCTTGGCCTCTGCGCCAAGGCCACCTCGCAGCCTTTCATCACACCGCCCGCGCGTGTCATCATCAAGAGACCGCTGCCTGCGCGTGTCATCATCAGGGGACTGCGGTGCGGCGCTGCGGCTGGCTCTGTGGGTGTAATCATGTGATTTGATGGTGTGACAACGTAATGACACACAGAGCGGTGGAGTGGAGAGCGCCGCCCCGTGCTAGTCCCCCCCCCCCCCCCCCCCCCATATCTGCCTCTCTCATTCTGGTCTCTAAGGTGAAATTGAGATTTATTGCTGTGAAGAGAGATGCTCTTAATTTCAGATATATTTCATTTAATGAGCTGCATTAATGGTAATTACACTACTAAGAAGTGCAGACTGTTTAAATCGCCTCCTTTTTGTTGTTTTCCTGTTTCATTTTCAAGATGCCTGTGATAATGTGGTTTTAGAAGATGGAGGACTCTCAAACAACTGACATCTGACTGGGAACCAGATTGCAGGGTTTGTTAAGGGCATAGTTCACCCAAAAACTGTTGTTTAAAGTCCTTTATGGCTTTCTTAGCTGTAGAACATAACATAAGATATTTTGAAGAATGTTTCTGTTTTTGTTCATATTATTTGTTGTTATTATTATTATTATTATTATTATTATTATTGTTTTAATTTTTTTTTTTTTTGTCTAGTTTGGTCAGTAGCTGTGTTGTTGTTCAACTGTAGAATGAACGAATGAACGGAAAAACAAACAGACTAATGAATTCATATTTTTTGGTCTATAACAATGTAGATTTTTTTTTTCTTTTTTTACCTGTAGATTAGTTTTTTTTTTTTTTTTTTTTAAGGACTTTAGTGCTGTAGTTTTGTCTGCAGCTGTGTCATTGTTTGACTGTAGATTATTTATTCATCCATTCATCCATTAATTTATTCATTCATTTAGGTCTATAGTGGTGTAGTTTGGTCTGTATGTTACATGTATGTATTTATTTATTTATTTATGGTCTAAAATGATGTACAGTAGTTTTCTCTGTAGCCATGATGTTGTTAAATTGTAAATTTGTTTTTGGTCTGTAGTGGTGTAGTTTGGTCTGTAGCTTTGTTGTTGTTTAAATTTACTTTTTTTTTTTTTTTTTTTTTTTTTTTACTGTAAATTAGTTGTTGTTTAAAAGTACATTCGCCATTTTTTTTTTTTTTTTTTAACTGTAGATTAGTTTTTTGGTCTTTAGTGCTATAGTTTGGTCTGCAGCTGTGTTGTTGTTTGACTAGATTATTTATTTATTTATTTATTTATTTATTTGGTCTATAGTGGTGTTTGGTCTGTAGACATGCTGTTGTTTACAGCCTTGGGTAGATTACTTTGGATATGTAACAGGTTACGGATTACAAGTTACCCCATTTAAAATGTAATAAGTAGTGTAACTATTTCAATTAATTTATTAATGTAACTGATTATATTTGATTACTTTCTGATTACTTTTCAAAAAAAAAAAAATTGTCTACATTTTTCTAAACTGTTAATCATTTTCAAACATTTCAAGCAGGCAAAATTAATCTTACAGTAGCACTCAACACTGATTCCTGCCAGACTTTTGAAATCCTTTTGCACTTGAATTAAGATTGTAATAATTTAATTTTGAAGCACAGCAGCCAAAAAAATTTCAGAAATGAGATTGCTCCTGAAACATTGGTGTCTCATAGTTTAGAGCAGTCAATGCAATTTTGGAAAGAAATCAGTCAAATCGTTAACATTTTCATAAGTAATTGTAATTTAATTACACTTTTTTTTTTAATCTTTAACTGTAACAGATTACATTTACATTTATTTAAATTACGTAACACTGTTACATGTAATAACTAATTAATCTCCAACACTGGTTGTTTAATTGTACATTTGCCATGTAGTTTTAACTGTAGATAGTTTTTTTAGTTGTTTGTTTGTTTGTTTGTCTGTTTTTAGTCTATAGTAGTGCAATTTTTAACAGTGAAAGTTACTCTAAAACAGTAATTAAGCACTAGACGCTAAATACATCTTTAACTGTGTAATTACATTAGTTACTCTCTCTAAAAAGTATTTAATTACTTATTAATTACTTTATCAATCCCCTATCAACCTAAAACTGCTCTTTTAAGTAATTCTTTCAAATAAATAATGTCAAATTGCATAAATTATTGTTGAACTGACCAAAGTATTTAAAGGAACGAGTTTACACTAAATCCATACATTTTAACGTTAGATGTTACATTTTGATGTTAGATCAAATTGTAAAGTTGTTTTAGATAGAATTGTTCTATAGTCTATAAAGTATCTAATGCAATTACATAGTAGTACACAAATTACACAACAACTAAGAGTAATCCCTTACTTTATTTTTTTATTTTTTTTATTTTATTTTTTTTTTTAAGGGAAAAGACATTAAATTACAATAATTAATTACCTAATAATGCATTAGACCCAACACTAGTAGCAGTGTAGTTTGGTCTGTGGCTGTGTTATTTAAGTGTAGATTATCTTTATTGTTGTAGTTTGTTCTGTAACTGTGTTGTTTAATCTTTAGCTGAGGTGTTGATTGTAGCTGGCCCACACATCAAGCAGTTCAGCAAGGGCCTGAGGCACCACTGGAATTAATTACATACAAAAGCATTTCTGTTTGGAATTCACACACCAAATTTATCACTGGCCCTTTAATGTGCCTCATCTGAGTCCATCCAAACTAGCTGACAGCCCCGGGGCAAATAGCTCCCGTCCTTCCACGGCTGTGTGTGAGTGTGTGTGTGTGTGTGTGTGTGTGTGTGTGTGTGTTTGCAGCATGAAAAGTGGGGGACCCACACATGCTGGAGGCAAGCCCAAATCCAGGGTGAGGGGTGGAGAAGGCTAACAATGCCCCCAGCAAATTCAACATCTAAGCCAGGGGCCACCCCTTATACACACACACACAACTCCCACTGGGACAGGGGCTCAAATCCAGTTCTGACTCCAGTAATTGTGTCATTTTGACAATGATAATTCTTCATAGGCTTGGATTGGGTGTCAGTAAGTATTTGCTGAATCTGGAATTATGTCTTTAGTGAAGGACACTTTTGAACCGGGTCATATTTATAAATTCAACTGTTATTTTCTTTTGTGGACTATATGTAAACATATTTTATGTGAAATATCTTATTCAGATCAGTACAAAATAAAAATTACCATGCATTCTGCATGACCCCTCTTATTTTGGTAAAATAATTAACATTTTGTAGATTCTGAAAGGGGCATGTAAACTTTTGACCTCAACTGTACAGCATATCCATACATTAATAAAATGAACTGTACAGAGACAACAATCTCCAGCAAACAAACAGGCTGTACAATCAGCATTTAAAAAAATATATACATATATATTACTTGAATTAGTTAATCAGTTAATCATATGCTGCTACTGAAGATTATCTGAGTTGCTTTCAAATGTTCCTTCTTAAAATTACAATTTTTTTTTGCTGTATAGCAGCACTGAAGGACACGGCGGGCTGCACTCACAGGGACTGGCCTTTCCTCATGTGATTGTCATGCAAGCATGGTTGTAAGTAATAATGTGGCCTTTAATGATGGAATGATAGACCTGCCAAACAGTAGCTGTCCTCCCATATACACACACACAGAGACACCAGCAGGGACACATTAGCATATCCTGCTCAATTCTCAGCTGCCTTTAACATAATCCATATTTGTTGGGTAAAGTCCAACAGTGAGCCCACTCCGGTGGGTGGGTGTGTGCCGCTATGACAGTCTTCAAAGGCGGCTCTGCCCGCAGCATAACGCATGCTTGACCAGCTAAGCAATTCAGAAATGCAAATGGCAGGGCAGTCTCCTCTCTGCCTTCAGCTCTCAGGGACAAATCCCTTTTGGCGAGACATCTATCTGACTGCCTGACTTAGTATTCCTCAACACCAGTGCAGAGTGCATGTGATCTTTATTCTAAATGCTGCGAGAGAGGGAGAGATAGATGGATAGATAGGTAGAGAGAGAGAGAAAGAGAGGGAGAGAGAGAGATGAAGAGAAAGGGAGACCTCCTGTCAGCTCTGTGTGAATGTGCTCAGGTTCTGGGGCATGTCAGCGCATACATCACATTTAAAAGAAACCCATTTCAAATTCACCTTATACAGTCGCACAAACTGTCAGAAAGGTTAGAAAACTATCATCTTTCTATTGTAACAGTCAAACACACCAGACTTGTTGTTTTCTAAAATATCTTATTAGAATTGGTTAGAAAAATGTATGCAAAAATGTTTTTAGTTAATTAATGTAATATGAAAATACAAAACCATTTTAAGACATTTCAGGGGCTAGTTTGCATTACTAAAAGATCTTTCAGTATAATTGTAAAAATGTCCACCCTTCAGCTTGTGGTTGAGGTTGTGTCTTTTTCTGGTGAAATCTTTACTAATTTTATGAAAATGTAAGAATAACACTTTGTTTTAAGGACCAGTTCTCACTATTAACTAGTTGCTTATTATCATGCAACTTACTAGCATATTGGCTGTTTATAAGTACTTATAAAGCACATATTAATATTAAAATCATCATCATCAGTATTTATATTCTTCATATGATAGATACCTTAATCCAACCTCATACCTAAACTTAACAACTACCTTCCGAACTACTAATAAGCAGCAAATTGGGAGTTAATTGAGGCAAAAGTCACAGTTAATAGTTTTATCTCACAGTTCTGACTTTCTCACAAATATGACTTTTCTCAGAATTTCATGATATAAACTCGTAATTGTGAGCTATAAAGTTAGAACTACAAGATAAAAACGTGCAATTCTGACTTTTTTTCTTACAAAGGAAACTTTATATTTCACAAGTTAAATTTTTTACATTTAAAGATTTTATTTCTCAGAATTGTGAATTTTTATCTCACCGTTCAGACTTTTTTCTCACAAATCTGACTTTCCTCAGAATTGCGAAAAACGTGCAATTCTGACTTCTTCTTGCAAATGCGAATTTGTATTTCACAAGTTTATATTTTTTTAAATATTAAATTTTAAATATTTTTTTCTCAGAATTGCATGATATAAACTCACAATTGTGAGTTATAAAGTCAGAACTCGCAATTCTGACTTTTTTATCAGAATTTTGATACAAGAAATTGCGTGCTATAAAGTCAGAACTGTGAGATAAACTCAGATTTTGAATGAAAAGGTCACAATTGCAAGTTATTAACTCACTATTCTGAGGAAAAAAGTCAGAATTGTGAGTTTATATCTTGCAATTGTGACATTATTTCTCAGAATGGTGAGTTTTTATCTGTAAATTCTGACTTTATAGCTAAAAAAAAGTCAGAATTACAAGAAAAAGAATCTCACAATTCTGACTTTTTCTTGCAATTGTTAATAACTTGCAATTGTGACCTTTCTTTTTCAAAATATGCGAGTTTATAACTCACAATTGTGAGTTTATATCATGCAATTCTGAGAAAAAAAAGTCAGCATTTCAAGATAAAAAGGTGCAACCTTTTTTTTTTTTGTTTCGTTTTTTTATTCAGGCTTTTGAGGAATGTTTTATCTCTCAGTCATCATTGTAGTGCATTGCATTATATGTTTTGACCCCCACAATAAAAACTAAAGAGCTTTAATCATAAAACAAGCAAATGCTATCTTAATAAAATATGTTAAGATAGATATAGCATGAAAGCTGATATTTATATCATTTTATGTAAGCAGTCATACAATCATGCTGTTGTAAAATCTTACTGATTTACTTTTATCTTACTTTTTTGAATCATACAATTATCAGGAACTGTACCAAATAGTATATTTTGCCTATTTTGAGCCTTTTGTGTTTCTAAAGTATGAGCTCCATATTCTCACTAAATCAAACTATATGAGCCATAAAAGCCTGATATATAGAATATGTGACCCTGGACCACAAAACCAGTCATAAGAGAATGTCATAAAAAAAATTAATAATAACTGATTGATTGAAATTGAATTTCATTGTGTCATCTGAAAACTGAATAAAAAAGCTTTCCACTGATAAATGGTTTGTTGGGACAGGACAATATTGGGCCGAGATACAACTATTTGAAAATCTGGAATCTGAGGGTGCAAAAAAAAAAAAATAATAAAGAAAGAAAAATAAATAAATAAATAAATAAATAAAAATAAATAATTAAATAAAGAAAAAAAATAAGAAAATTGCTTTTAAAGTTGTCCAAAATAAGTTCTTAGCAATGCATATAATCAAAAATTAAGTTTTGATATATTTACGGTAGTAAATTTACAAAATATCTTCCTGGAACATGATCTTTATTTAAAGGAACACTCCACTTTTTTTTTTAAATAGGTTCATTTTCCAACTCCCCTAGAGTTATACAGATGTGTTTTACCATTTTTGAATCCATTCAGCCGATCACCGGGTCTGGTGATAGCACATTTAGCATAGCGTATCATAAATCATTGAATCCGAATAGACCATTAGCATCTCCCTATAAAATGACTAAAGAGTTTCAATATTTTTCCTATTTAAAACTTGACTCTTCTGTAGTTACATCGTGTACTAAGACTGGCGGAAAATTAAAAGTTGTGATTTTCTAGGCTGATATGGCTAGGAACTATACTCTCATTTCGGCGTAATAATCAAGGAACTTTTCTGCCGTACCATGGGTGCAGCAGGTGCAATGATATTACGCAGCGCCTGAAAGTGACCGGCACTAAGTTTGTGTAGATGCAGAGTTGCAGCCGGCAGAGTTGACGGCTGCGTAATATCATTGCTCCTTCTGCACCCATGGTACGGCAGCAAAATTCCTTAATTATTACGCAGAAATGAGAGTATAGTTCCTAGCCATATCGGCCTACAAAATCACAACTTTTCATTTTCCGCCAGTCTTAGTACACGATGTAACTACAGAACAGTCAAGTTTTAAATAGGAAAAATATCGAATCTCTTTAGTCATTTTATAGTGAGATGCTAATGGTCTAATCGCATTCAATGATTTATGCTAAACTATGCTAAAAGTGCTACCGCCAGACCCGGAGATCGGCTGAATGGATTCAAAAACGGTAAAGCACATCTATATAACTCTAGGGGAGTTGGAAAATGAACCTATTTTCAAAAAAAGTGGAGTGTTCCTTTAATATCCTAATAATTTTTGGCATAAAAGAAAAATACAATGTATTGTTGACTATTGCTGCAAATGTAACCATGCTACTTGAGACTGGTTTTGTTGTCCAGGGTCACATAAAACACATATTTAAACCATATTGTCTAAAAGTTTAATAATATGTTCTAAATAAATAAATTAGATAGATAGATAGATAGATAGATAGATAGATAGATAGATAGATAGATAGATAGATAGACAGACAGACAGACAGACAGAAAAATTAATAAATCTTATTTTGTTGATTATTTTATGTCAGGTTTTAGAGAGTTAATAATCCAAAATTGCAGCTGTATTTCAGTGGATGTATACGAGGAAAACATTTGTTTCCTCGGTTTTAAAAAAAATATGCCTGCTGTGAGAAAGGCTTGGGGACAAATCAGCCATATTTGATTGGGACATGACATGCATCACTAGATTTTTGATATCTGCACTTGTCAGAAAATGTAAACCATCAGTTATTCAAACTAAAGCCCTGAAGTGAAGTGAATTTCCATTATACAATGCATTATGGAGCTTCAAAGAGCCGAATCAGACCGCGGGAGAGGTATTATATTTACTGCCTTTACCTGAGGGGTGTGTGTAATAAAACTTTAACGGGTCCATAAAGCTGTTCTTGTAGCAGATCCTAATCAGCTCTTTGAGCCTTTGAGCAGACGGGCGTTTATATACCCAACATGCTCTTTCACGTCTCGCTCTGTGTGTACAGAGAGAAGTGAGACACTCATATCTGCAAGACGTTTACACAGTGCACTGCTTTACAGGGCCAGACTGATACTGTGTGGGCAGAAAGGCTTATTGCTTAAATGCTCATAATGACCAATTACGGAAACACATCATCCATCTTCAACATAAAGATTACTGAGTGCTTAAGCGCTTAAAAACAGTCCTGGTGTGCGATCGTGTCGTGTGTTGACAACCGTGTGGGCTCGAATCCAACCTAGACGTTTGTAAGAAACCTCTATAATGCCTTACTGATCTGATACATCCTGTAAGGATGAAGACAAAGCCATAAAACTCTTTCATGCTTGACATGGATCAAACTTTTTTACTTACTGAAGAAATGGAAAACCTTCTAGAAGTACTTGCTGAGGCATGTATCTCTATTAGGATTACTAGTCTTTACAGCTGCGCTATTACTTTAATCAGTCTGACTTAACATTTCCTCTTGGCAGACGATAAAACAGGTGAAACAAACACTGCATTGAAGGAGGGACCCGAGCCATACAGGGTCCAAAATATTATAGAAATGTCTTTTGTAGGCTCTTTTGACTTGGCCAATGACCAACATCCTAGCAACCACTCAAACACATTAGCAAGCAATACACTAAAAAACATATATATATATATATACAGTATATATATATATATATATATATATATATATATATATGAGTAGTTGACAAATAGGTGGGAAAAAAATGCTTATTTTGTAAAAGACATGAAGAAATGCATGTTTATGCAGTGTGAAATCTGATCTTTGAGAAAATAGAAAGGGTCACTAACCCTTTTATATATATATATATATATATTTACTGAACTGTTCCATAAATTTTGTCCTATGGTGTGACATTGCTAAATAAATAAATAAATAAATAAATAAATAAAGTAATAAAGTAATAAAGTAATAAAGTAATAATATATAAATAGGATGAGAGAGATTTCTATTTATCGTTAGACACTTACTTTCATATAGTGTTATTTATTTAATGTATAATTTTAATTAACATATATATATTTTTCCCCCTATGACTTGTTGGACAATTTCAAGACAAACTTTGACAACAAGACAAACTTTGCTGTCATCCATTCAAAACTGATAAAAAATTATAACATTTTAAGATAAGTGATTGCTATCTCCCCTATTGCAATACTCAACTGTTATGATATATATTAAGATATTTTGATATAAAAACAAATCTGTGGTTCTTTTATTTGTGTTACACCATAGGACACTATGTCTCACTAAAAGACAGAAATGGCATTTCTATTTAATTTTGCACATGTTAAAGGAGAAATAAAGTTTAATTTTGATACAAACATTATCAACATGTTTTCCAAACCAAACCAAAAAAAAGAAAGAAAGAAAAGAAAAATTGTGTGGCACAGCTAAATATGATTGATATTCAAACTATATTCATTAAGATTCGAATGCATTTTTCAAAACTATATAGCTACCCTTTTTAAGGCATAATTTTGATTCTGTTTACTTTCTGCATCGTTCTCTTAGGATCTCCTCCCTACTGGTGGATCCCTGTTCATTTTCTGTCTATATTTCCATATCCTCTCTCTTCCACAAATTTCACTCCCTCATTTCTTTGTGTTTCAAAAACAAAGTATCAAATTTCATGCTTATTTTCAGGACTCTTTATAACAGTACAAGTTTTCTGCAAAAACATCAGAAAATAGTTTAATTAATGTAATTACTGCATTTAAGAACATTGAAAAAGATCAAAAGAGAATAAAAATGAGTCTAAAAAGGAGAACAAATCTTATTTATTTATTTAAAATGCTTCTTAAAGAGACCTTATCCTTTGGTGTGACATCTTTGTCCTGTGGTGTGACAGTACAGGTGTCACACTGGAGGACATTATCTGTCAGCCTTTTGTGTCAATTAATGACCTTGCTATTCCAAGTTAACCTATCATTAGCGGTCTGCAAGACACATTTACATTTACATTTACATTTATTCGTTTAGCAGACGCTTTTATCCAAAGCGACTTACAGGTGGGGAATACATCAAGCGATTTGTCCTAAAGAAGCAAAACGACCTACGAAGTGCTCAAAATACCATATAACAGGCATTGTTCAATTAAGTACAAGCTAGAAAGGGAAAAGAGTATGCATGAGTATGCAAGAGTATGCATAATTTTTGCATAATTTTCCATGATTATGTAGTTTAACATACAGTTTATAATTAAAAAAAGTATGATGTAGGGATGTCACACTAAAGGACAACAAAACGTAACACTTTTGTAATGGTTACAAAAAAGTTAAATATTTGAACTCTGAGACAAAAATGTACCATGTGCACATGTCATGGGCTCCACAGGGGCTTCATTAACATGACCATTAATGGGGTCCTTCAACTAATTAAAGTTTTCTCTTGAATTGGCTGATTTAAAATCAGGATATGGTGTCATACCAAAGGACATGGTTTTCAGAGATATATCAAGTTTCTGCACTTTTAGAAATATATGGATGAAAAAAATGACTGCCATTTTCTAAAACAGACACTTGTACAATTATGCCAGAGGTATTTTTCAACATTCTTATGCATTTATTTTTAATTTATAAAAGTTGTAATTTATTTAAACCATGTTTGAGGCAGTCACACCATAGGACAATTTTGACATTTCTCTCTCTCTCTCTCAAAAAAAAAAAAAATAATATATATATATATATATATATATATATATATATATATATATATATATATATATATATATATATATAAATCAAATAACACTGTAGCTTTTAGAACAACAGGTCCATGTAAGACCTGAAATGTTTAACAATTTACTGCCTTTTAAATAAAGACATTATTAATTATATTCATTTTTATCTTGTGGGAGAGTGAAAAGGCCAAGTCAAGGCCAAGTGTGTATATTTTCAATATACACAGCCAAAACTTGAATTAATATTTAATTAATTAAGATATTTTACTTATTTATTATTTCTTCCTATGATGGCAAAGCTGAACATTAAGAGGCAAAAAAGGTTTGCAACACTAATAATGACCAGAAACATTAATAATTAAGCACCAATAATAATTGATAATAACTGAGCATCAAATCAGTATATTAGAATGATTTCTGAAGGATCATGTGACACTGAAGAGTTTGGTATTTTTTCAAAAATTAGTATTTTTTACAGTATTTTGTATCAAATAAATGCAGCCTTGGCGAACATAACAAACATCTTTTTAAAACATTAAACATCTTTCTCTTTTGAACTATTAACCAGTATTTTATGTAAAATAGATTAATTCTGCAATTAATCATGGTTATTCTGTCTTCACTATTATCACTAAAAGAGCTGAGGGTATGTATGCTGAGTCTGTAGCTTTGACTGAATGATCACTGACATCAGGCATCATCACACACTCCTACTGAGAGCTCATCACTAAGACCTTTGTACCCAAACACATCAGAGCTTCTGTCAGAGAGCGCAACAGGAGCCAGTACACAGACAAACCTCTATTAGAGAAAGAGTCAGAACCACTGCTCAACTTATTGTCCAATTTAACAACATAGTCTGTACTCGTCTGTATTTACTATAGAGTCTGTAATTGCGAGTCCAGCTCCCATAGTTGCAATGAAAATAAAACACACACACACACAAGTACATTTGTGTATGCATTGTAACATATATAATGTTAAACACATAAATAAATAGATTCATTCATTCATTCATTCATTCATTTAAAATAATAAACAAATCTAAATGTTAATGTGAATATAAATAAATCTAAATCTCACTACTAAATGTGAATACTTTACATGTTAGCTAAATATTTAGCTTGAGTTTAATGTTTTTTTTTTTTTTTTTAATTTTACAAGAATTATATCTAATTATTAAGTTTTAATTTAATATAATTCAACATTTAATTTAATTTTGGTAACACTTTAGTACTTATTAGCATGCCTATTATTAACACATTGGCTGTTTATTAGTACTTATAAAGCACCTATTCTGCATGACCATTTTCTACATCCCTAATCCTACCCAATACCTAAACTTAATAACTACCTTACTAACTATTAATAAGCAGCAAATTAGGAGTTTATTGAGGTAAAAGCCGTAGTTAATGGTTTGATAATAGCAAGAACTGGACCTTAAAATAAAGTGTGACCCAAATTTCTTGTTATATTTTTTGTAAAATTAATTGTTCTGTGGTTATTTTGGTAAGTCTGACAACAGTTTTTTGCTAGCCCACTTTGTTTTACATTTAGTGCCACAAAGTAATGACATGACATTCACTTACGATCTTGCCTGACCGCTAGTTGAAACTGAAACAGTATAACATATTCATGGATGTCCAATGATGCTGCTTTGTAAAAAAAGAAGTGCACTTAATTGTATTGAATGTGCACTTGTAATGCAAAAAAAAAAAAAAAAAAGCAATAAAAGGCCCCTTAACAGTATTCTTTCGTTGCTATGTTTCCTAAAAAGTGCACTTAATTATGCACTGTAATACTGTTAAATTAAAAGTTGGTCCCACTTTATATTAGGTGGGTTAGGTGGTTATGTAATTGCATAAATTAATATGTAATGTAATTACATGCAGGAATTTTTTTTATTTTTTATTTTTATTTTTTAAATGTAAGTGCAATGTAAAAACATGTATGTGCACAACAAGTGCATTGTATTAAATGACTAATTTAAATGTAAGTGCATAGCAGTTAAGACCACCTAATATAAAGTGGGACCAAAGTACATTTTATTTCAGTATTTCAGTACTTTCTAAATGTTTTCGCCAGTGTTAGAGATGTGAGAGTAAAATTGTGAATAAAAAACATCAAAGTTGTTTTAAACGTAAGTGAGCTCAAGTTTCACCAGTTTGCAAATGGAGCGAAAAGTAAAAAGTCTGGTTCGCACTCTAAATCTAATATCGATTCCCATCACCGCAGGATACAACACATTCTGTGTGAATACATTAAAAGTAACTGCTCACAAAGTGAATAAAAAGCTCATATATTTGAGCCACAAAGACAGACGGTCAAATAAATCAAAGATTTGGGCGTTCGTGAGACGCGTCAGTTGTCAGGTCTGAGTGAAGGAGTTTAGTTAGAGATGGACTCGAGCTGTACCTATTTTAATAGGCATGAAAACAAACATCCGAACAGCACTAAACGCCTACATGGCTCCACACACACAAAACACACACCACGAAGTTGAAGTTCCTGCTGTTGACCACTCTCTGTATTTCACCTGCTGAGCAATTACCTGGTGGGAACTATCAACACTAGTATTCACACACCCAAAACGTCCACACACACACACACTTTCTGCCTGCTTATTTGAGTGGTGTTTTGTTGAAGGTATGAGCGGACCCCTGTGTGCGGCCCCTGCCTGCGCTCACTACCCTCAGAGACAGCGAGAGGGGTGTCAGGACGCACGTGACCCCTCTCGCTCACACACACACGCACGTCCGCACACAAGTACACACACGCCTCAGCCGAGCAGAGGCTCTGCGTGTCATCAAGCGTCTGAATTGCATGGGCTGTGCTGGAGCAGCAGGGGTCACTCAGGAGTCCTGCGAGGGCCGCAGACATGTGTTGGTGTGTGTGTGTGAGTGCGTAACGCATGGACGCTCACAGCCTGTACACAGCAAGTAATGACTCCACTGCCAGCCCAATAAAGACAGACACAGAGTCTCCGTTTCTGCTTAAACACACACGCTCACACACAGTCATGAGGGAGGAGTTGCCTTTGTTCACTTACACTGTTGGCACTACACACAAAGGCGGTTTAGCATTTACATGCTGCCTTCAAAATATATTAAACATTTATTTTCAAAGTTTTTAAGCTTTATTTTTTACATTTAATATGCAAAGACGACAACAAATAAGCCATTAGTAGGTTGATTTCCTCAAAAGTTTAGAATGGGACTATCTGTTTGTCCAAACGATGGAGGATGGGCAGACAGCAGGAGACAGGACGTCCCACCATCCTGTTAAAAGATTAGTTCACTTCCAGAATAAAAATTTACCCCCATGTCATCCCAGATCTTCATGTCTTTCTTCCTTCAGTCGGAAAGAATTAAGGTTTTTGAGAAAAACATCCCAACATTTTTCTGCAATATAGTGGACTTCAGTGGCAGCCAATGTGTTGAAGATCCAAATTGCAGTTTCAATGCAGCTTCAAAGGGCTCTACACAATCCCAAGGACTAAGGGTCTTATCTAGCAAATGACTGGCCGCAAATGCTTGTATTGCACTCTGTGCACGGTTAGTTCTTCATCTGTGTACTCAAGTTCAAAAAAAGGTAGGGTAGGGCAAAAAACTCTCATCTCATTTTCTCTTCCAACTTCAAAATCATCCAACATAGTTGTTTTAATTTTTTTGTAAAAGGTGTTTAACTTTCTTTGCACATTCGCTTTGTAAACACTGTGTTGGTACTTCTGCCTACGTCACACATGACCTTTCCAACATGATGACATAATAGGTGAAGTCGAGCTAGTGCAAGATAAGCATTTGTGGTTATAAAGTATATGCATTTTTATTTTTGCTTTATTAGAAAATGACAGATTTCGCTAGATAAGACCCTTATTCCTCAGCTGGGATTGTGTAAAGCCCTTTGAAGCTGCACTGAAACTGCAGTTTGAACCTTCAACCCGTTGGCCACCATTGAAGTCCACTATATGGAGGAAAATACTGGAATGTTTTCCAAAATCTTCATTTCTTTTCAACTGAAGAAAGAAAGACATCCTGGGGTGCGTTTCCCAAAAGCATTGTTAGCCAACTATGGTCGCAAGTTCTGTCGTTATCAACACAGTTCAACGATTCAGTGTTTCCCGAAACCATAGTTCCTTGTTAGTAAGATATATGGGCTCAATAAATTATGCTTTTGGGCACAATAAGCAAGCTAACATGCAGTACAGAAATTACATATAAAGACGCACTTACGTACTGAAGTCAAGTACTCTAAAGTTCATCTTATTCTATTAAGTATAAATTTAAAATATTGTAACGCAGCGGACAGACTCAGGAGGTATGAAAGTCAACAATCTTTATTCAACAGGAGATTTAAACAAACAAAGGAGAGCAAACTTAACTTCTTCCAATACAGGGTACTATAAACGAACTAAGGAGTCTTTTGGTTGGTTTCCTGTAGGTACCCACTTCGGGAAAGAGCAAACGATCACCGCCACACACCACTTGCATACACGGAGACGAAGGAGAGGAATCACGGAGCCTTCTGTGTGGAAACAGGTAAGGAGTTAGGTAAGTATGGAGATAAGAAACAATGGTTAGAGTCCACATACGTAGAACGAGCTCGGACAGTGAGTGAACAGTGGTGTGTGGTTTTATAGTGCTCTGTGAATGGTGCTGGGATCAGGAACAGGTGATGATGACAGGTGTGTGGAATCAATACACCGGTGATTTTGATCGCTGCGAGTCTGTGAAGGTGGAGCCTGGTGTGGGTGTTACATTACCCCCCCCTCCCGAGGCTGGACCTCTTCGACGCCGTGGTGGCCGACCCCTGCCTCGGGGTGCAGGACGCTCCGGGTGAGTCGCGTGGAATTCCTGAAGTAACATGTCATCCAGTACGTCCTCCCTGGGTACCCAAGACCTTTCCTCTGGGCCATATCCTTCCCAGTCTAGGAGATATTGTAGCTGGCCACCACGACGCCGGGAATCCAAGACTTCCTTGACCTTGTAGATGGTCCCTTCTTCGACGACCATGGGAGGAGGGGGTTCTTCTCCACCAGGCTCTGTGGGGAGGACAAGAGGATCGTGACAGGGTTTTAACAGGGACACATGGAAGGTAGGGTGAATTCTGTAGTGTGAAGGTAACTGAAGACGGTAGGTAACCGGATTGATCTGCTCCACGATGTTGAAGGGACCAACAAACCAGGGACTCAGTTTTCTACAGGGCAGGCGTAGACGCAGATCCCGGGTGGACAGCCATACCTTCTGTCCTACCTGGTAGGCTGGGGCGTTGGATCTACGGGTGTCTGCATTGGTCTGGTGCCTACGCACTGCCCTCTGGAGGTGTTGGTGAGCCTCGTCCCAGACTCTCTCGCTCTCCCGGAACCAGTAGTCGACTGTAGGAACATCCGAGGGCTCTCCTGACCACGGGAAGAGAGGGGGCTGGTAACCGAGCATGCACTGAAATGGAGTGAGTCCAGTGGTGGCTTGATGCAGAGAATTCTGTGCATACTCGGCCCAGCCTAAATACTGGTTCCAGGTGTCCTGGTGGTCGTGGCAGAAAGTACGGAGGAACCGCCCCACTTCCTGGATCTTTCTCTCAGTCTGTCCATTAGCCTGTGGATGATAACCTGAGGACAGACTGATAGTCACACCTAGGAGCCTGAAGAATGCCCGCCACACTCTGGAGATGAACTGTGGCCCTCTGTCGGACACAATATCCTCAGGTAGTCCATAGGTTCTGAACACTTGGTTGAAGAGTACTTGTGCGGTTTCCCAGGCAGTAGGCAGACCTTTCAAGGGAATGAGACGGCAGAACTTCGAGAAACGGTCGACTATAATCAGGACACAAGTATTACCTTCTGAGGCGGGCAAATCGGTGATGAAGTCTACTCCTAGGTGTGACCAGGGGCGGTTAGGTGTCGGGAGAGGTAATAGTTTTCCTGCAGGCAGATGTCTTGGAGTCCTGGACATGGCGCATTCCCGACACCCTCTCACGTACCGCTGTACATCTTGTTCCATGCGAGGCCACCAGAACTGATTTTTCAGGAGCGAGAGGGTTCTGTTGGTCCCTGGATGCCCAGTGCCCAGTGACGTGTGGGTAGTATGAATAAGTGGGATGCGCTCAGCTTCAGGCACAAAACGGAGATTTGGTGGGCAACCTGGCGGAGGAGCTGGAGCAGGGTCGGCTGCGGCTGGAGGGGTCACCCACTGAATGGGACAGACGAACATGTGCTGAGGGAGGATGGGCTCTGTGGTTTCAGGTTCTTCATCAGGAGTATGGATTCGAGAGAGAGCGTCAGCACGCACATTCTTGGAGCCAGGTCTATAGGAGATGGAGAGCTGGAAGCGGGTAAAGAATAAAGCCCATCTGGCTTGACGGGGGGTAAGTTTTTTAGCATCACGAAGACATTGCAAGTTCTTATGGTTGGTAAGTACCTGGAATGGATGAATTGACCCCTCCAGCTAATGTCTCCATTCCTCCAAAGCCAGCTTGATGGCAAGGAGCTCCCTGTTGCTGATGTCGTAGTTCTTCTCTGCTGGGTTGAATTTCCTGGAGAAGTAGGCACACGGTTTGAGTTGTGGTGGATTCCCCTGCTGCTGGGACAAGATGGCACCAACTCCTGTCGTAGAGGCATCCACCTCTACGACAAACGGCTTTTGGGGATCAGGATGAACAAGGATTGGTGCTGAGGTGAAAGCCTCCTTTAGTCTTTCGAAGGCAAGAGTAGCCTCTGGTGTCCAAGTTAGGGTTCGGGGTTTTCCCTTAAGAAGAGAGGTTAGAGGACTGACTAGGATACTGAAATTATTAATGAACCTACGATAAAAATTGGAGAACCCTAAGAATCTTTGGAGCTCCTTAACTGTGCTTGGAGCTGGCCAATTCACTATGGCTTCGATTTTGGAATTATCCATGCTAACTCCTGAAGCGTCTATGTGGTACCCTAAGAATTGGGTGTGTGACTGATGGAATGTGCATTTCTCGGCCATTAAAAACAAATGGAATTCCCTGAGCTTGGAAAGGACCTTCCTCACATGAAGTCGATGGTCCTGGAGACTAGGGGAATAGATTAAAATGTCGTCAATGTAAATTACTAAAAATTTGTCAAGGTACTCACGAAAGATCTCGTGCATGAAATCCTGGAAAACGCTCGGAGCGTTAGCAAGCCCATACGGCATGATGAGATATTCGTAGTGCCCAGTGGGAGTTATAAAGGCCGTTTTCCATTCGTCCCCTTGCCTTATCCTGACGAGATTGTATGCGCTTCTCAGGTCAAGTTTGGTGAACACCTTAGCACCCCTCAACTTCTCCAAGGCAGCAGGAACTAGTGGCAGAGGGTATTTAAAGGGTATCGTTACCTTATTTAAAGCTCTGTAGTCGATACATGGACGGAGTCCGCCGTCCTTCTTGGCGACGAAGAAAAAGCTTGAAGCAGCAGGGGAAGTAGACGGTCGAATATAGCCGTGTGCCAGTGCCTCCTGGATATACTCCTCCATAGCTTTGGTTTCTGGGATAGATAATGGGTAGATCCTTCCCTTGGGCACTTGGGCATCCGGGAGCAGATCAATGGCACAGTCCCATGGGCGATGTGGCGGCAGAGCCGCTGCTGTCCTGGGGCAAAAAACGTCCTGGAAGTCTGAGTACTCTGTAGGAATTTCAATAGACTGTTTATCAATGGGACTCTCAATAGAAGTAGTACATACTTGGAGGTGACGTGATGGTTGGAGTGGTAAGTTGGGGAAGCACTCGTGCCAGCATTGTGACCCCCACTTGAGGATTTCTCCGGTGCCCCAGGAGAGGATGGGTTCGTGCCTAGCCAGCCACGGACGCCCTAATACAAGATCCATTTTGGAGCCCTCCAGTACCAGAAAGGACATCTCCTCTTTGTGACAGAGTCCCACACGCACCCCTACCGGCCCTGCACGGCGTCTCACATCACGTTCAGATAGTGGTTTGCCCGTAATGGATTGCACACGATAAATCAACTTAGTGGGGAAGGTCTCTATCTTCAGACGCCGTGCCAGGTACCCGGCGATAAAGTTGCCAGCAGATCCTGAATCAATTAAAGCGGCCACAGAAATAGACACATCATTGGCAGTAAGAGTGACAGGAGTAGAAAATGGTTGCATGTTTTCACTCATAGGCAGAATCGTACTCACCACTGGTCTTGGAGGACGAAGAGAACAATCCTTTAACAGGTGAGTCGATTGTCCACAGTATAAACAAAGTCCCTTGGTGATTCGTGTTGGCGTTCTTGCGGAGTAAGACGTCGTCGATTAATTTCCATGGGCTCAGGATGGGTAACTAGAGGGCTCAGAGGCTCTGGCGGACGGGGAACATTCGTTGCAGTGCTTGAAGGAGACAGGCTGTAAGATGTAACTCGGGCGGAACAGCGGAGAGACAGCTGGATGAATCGTTCCAGACCGATCGAGTCATCATAGGGAGCCAGCATGAGATGTAGGTTTGGTTCTAATCCTTGACGAAATGTAGTTACTAGAGCCTTCTCGTTCCATCCGCTGGCGGCCGCCAAAGTTCGGAACCTGATAGTGTACTCATGAACAGAAAGATCATTTTGGCGAAAGTTGTATAATTCCTCACCAGCGGATGATTCATGATCCGTGCGTCCAAAGACTTCCATAAAGTGTCGAGCGAATGCTGAGAATGAGCTGACTGCTGGTCCCGCTTGACTCCAAACCGACTCTGCCCATCTTAAAGCAGATCCTGTGAGGCATGAAATGACATAACCTATTTTAGCACTGTCAGAACTGTACACACTCGGGTAGGTAGCGAAAGTGATCGAACATTGCAACAGGAATCCTTTGCAATCCCCCGCCGCGCCAGAGAAGGGCGTCGATCGCACCATGGGACAAACCACGGCGGGGGGAGAAGAAGAGTTGTTTACTTCCGGGTTTGAAGCATGTGCTCGTGTAGGCGTGGGTGCCGGTGGTGGTGGTGGCTGGTGATGAGTGGAAAGGATCGTTCGCCGAAGGGTATCAACGGACTCCTGAAATGGATCCTCCGAACTCATCCTGTCGAAGTTGTGATGGTCCGAGCTTCTGTAACGCAGCGGACAGACTCAGGAGGTATGAAAGTCAACAATCTTTATTCAACAGGAGATTTAAACAAACAAAGGAGAGCAAACTTAACTTCTTCCAATACAGGGTACTATAAATGAACTAAGGAGTCTTTTGGTTGGTTTCCTGTAGGTACCCACTTCGGGAAAGAGCAAACGATCACCGCCACACACCACTTGCATACACGGAGACGAAGGAGAGGAATCACGGAGCCTTCTGTGTGGAAACAGGTAAGGAGTTAGGTAAGTATGGAGATAAGAAACAATGGTTAGAGTCCACATACGTAGAACGAGCTCGGACAGTGAGTGAACAGTGGTGTGTGGTTTTATAGTGCTCTGTGAATGGTGCTGGGATCAGGAACAGGTGATGATGACAGGTGTGTGGAATCAATACACCGGTGATTTTGATCGCTGCGAGCCTGTGAAGGTGGAGCCTGGTGTGGGTGTTACAAATATAGTATAATACATTTTCATTTAATTGCAGTGAAGTTTCTGAAAACATTACATTCAGTTTGTGCTTAAGTATATCATTAATGTATATCATTTCCACAATAAATCTGCTTCTTTCTTACAAGAGTTGATCTTGTAAGAAAGAAGAAAGAATCTTTTAACAGGATGGTGGGACGTCCTGTCTCCTGCTGTCTGCCCATCCTATAAATAAAGAATGTTGTTAGATTCTGTTGGTAATTTAGAATATGCTACCGAAATGTTAGTTTCAGGTTTTGAGGATTTTTATCCAGAAGACAGAAACTGTATTTGTTAGTCTCTTACTCTTAAACACTAGTTTTGAGTCTCTAAGCTTGGACTGGTGCTAAGAGGCAATCTGGAGTAAACTGATTTGATTTACATGGACTTTGGACATTGAGTGAGCTGAAGATGCATTATTTCTCCAGTTATAAGCTTTTGGATCATGTGTCTGGAAACATTTATCCACACATGGAGATGACAGCTTTTAAAATCACGCATTGTAGGTTCAAGCAAAAACATATAAGAAAGAGCTTTACAAAGGCTAAACATTGCACACAGTTTTAAAACTGAATTATGACGTGAATCAAGTCTTTTAGACTTCGATCCGTCCTGTGACAGAGTGAATTGACCTAATTATTCTCATATGTGAATATTATTCAAAATTTTCATTTTTCTAGTGGTGTACAGCTACTGTATTTTAGTTGGAGACTTTTATACTATTACTGTTGATAAAAGTGTATCTATCAAATATTTCCACATCATTTTGTCACTATATTTGAGTAAAATATTTATGATCAGATATATTTTGTAAGTTAATTTTATGAATGGACCTTTCCCCATTGATTTATTTTGCTTTTTCATAACACAGTTGGTGTGAACAGGCCTTTCCACAATTAATGTCTACAGCATGCAAAAAACAAGATTATAATTCTAAATATATACGTAAATAAAATAACCAACAAAACATTTTAATAAAAAGGAAGTTGTTTGCAGTGTAGCGCTCTTTGTTTGACCTGAGATCGATCTGTGACATGTCGTTCACTTTGTGTAGACGGGTTTTCCATTGACTCCTCCATATGTTGATGGGCCGGATCTGGACGAGGCTCTTTGTTTGGGAATTGATATTCACTCACTCTCTCGTCCCTTTGGGACGATCCGCTGGCCTGCAGAACCTCCCACTATCACTCTATCTACTCCATCACTTCTTCTGGGCCTCCATCTTTGTGCCTTCACTCTTTTGTCGCCCCTCGCATTCCCTTCACTTCCTTTGTTTTCTTCTCTAAATCCCTCTTTCCCTCACTGTCATGTTCTCTCTTTCTCTTTTTCTCTCTCAGTTTGTATTTCTTGCTGTTTTTCTTTTCTTCCCCCTCCTCCTTTCTTCCTCTTCTCCAGCTGTCCCCATCCCCCTCTCCTCTTTTCTCCTCTTCCTGTCCAAAGCCCAGTGAGACACCCCACACCTGTATAACACACACACACACACACACACACACACACACACACACACACACACACACACACACACGCACGCCCTCTAACAGCACCTTCCCTGTCTCTCTGTGTCGGTCTCTCTCCCTCTCTCACACCATCAGTGCCCACAAGAGTCTCTCACCCTTAAACACTCGTTTTGTGCCTCTAAGCATGAGACTTATTGATATAAATAGCTGTGCACAAAGTGCACTCTGTTCAGTGCTGGACAAGCCAAGGGTGTGTGTGTGTGTGTGTGTGTGTGTGTGTGTGTGTGTGCATGTGTGTGAGGGCAGATATTTAAAAATGTCACAAACTCACAAGCACATATTGGGGAAAAATTACAATAACTAAATATATAGCTAAATATGAATATGTAAATGTAGGTCTGAATATATAAATACATAAATATTTCATATTCAACTAATTATATTGATATTCTGGCATACTGACAGACATTTCGTTTTGGGCATTTGATGGGGAAAACAACACAGTACATGAATCACTACTTATAACATTGAGTTATTGATACATATTCACTAAAAATATTGTTACATTTGTTTATTCAGGATTTATGAATGCATATATTTAGATTTTATACAGTTATTTTTGTTTTCTCTATATCAGTAATATACTATATCATATAGTAATGTGAATAGAAAATCTACAAGATTGTATATTCTATTCTATTCTATTCTATTCTATTCTATTATTATTATGTATATAAAAATACACATTCATGTAAATATTTAAGAAATATTTACAAGTATATGTATTAATTATAATGTTTATATAATTTATATTTTATATAAATAAAAATAGTTTGTACATAACATATTTCTATTAAATATATACATTAATTTGTGTATAGTTTCTGAATCTCAAAATTCTGAATATTATATTATATTGCATTATATTATATTATTTAAAGAACAACTCAGTGTTCAGTTTTGGTTTTGAATCTTAAATTTTATTTATTTACACGGTTCATATAAAAAAAAAAACATATATATATATATATATATATATATATATATATATATATATATATATATATATATATATATATAAGTATATATAAATATTGTACAATTATATTATATTATATTATATTATATTATTTAATAAACAACCCAGTGTTCAGTTTCTCAATCTCTGTTTTATTTAATTACAAGGTTTATATGATACAATTTAGATATAAATAACATTTCTATAATAATATAATATAATTATACAATATTTATATATATTATAAATATTAAAATGATTGCAAACTGTTGTCTTAAAAAAAATCACAATATGCATAAATATTATACCATAGCTAGATATAATATGGTATAGACATACATTTTACCTTAGTTCCTATATCTAACCAACATGTTAGTTACAAGTTAAATCATTGATGGACAATCTGATTGATGATCAGGCATTTATCAATTAAACAGCTCCATAAGTAAACGCCTGGGGTCGAGATAGTTAAAACTGTGAAGTGGCCGCTGGATTTGAAACAGTTAACAGCCTTTATTGGCGTGTAAACAAAGGCTGAGGAGAAACGTCTATCTCTTTCACCCCCCTAAACCTGCACAACATCAGATGAATCTTTCCCCATTAAGATGACAACACAATTTGAGCTGAAGCTGAGTGTAAATAAAAGAGTGAGGGGAGATGATACATCAGAAGGAGCCCAGCACACCTCCATTACACCAACACATTTATTTCCATCCAGAGAGAGAAAGTGAGAGAGAGAGGAAGAGAGCAAAGCAAAGCAATGGACACCAGCCAGGTTGCAGAAAGGAACCCATATCTAAATGCAATGAAGAAAATGAGCATTTTGGGACGTTCAGACATTAACTTTCATCAATGCAGTCATTCCAAACACACACACACTCAGACCACAGAGAGTGTGCTCATAAAGACCTGGCAGTAACATACAAGCAGTCGTTAAGCACATAACAGTAGTTTTGTCACCATTAACCAGTGCTGAAAAAGCAATAGCAAAGCCCCATCTGTCGTGTGTGTGTGTGGGATTTGTGTGCGATGTGTGTGCACTGTCAAAACAAAAGGCCAACCTTGGATCACATTCTTAAAAGTCATTTTTCTAGGGAGAATCACAGCCATAACAGAGCATTCTGCTGCTGTTTCTGAGTGTTTAAAAGCTCTGAAGGCAACATCACTATATGAGTGTGCGTAGAGTCAGGGTTTGTGTGTGTATTGACTGAGCTGTAATTGATCTGATAGTTCTCTGTGATAATTGACTATTATCCGTGATTACAGACGGCAGCTCTGTGACCTGAACTCACTGACCAACAACAAATAACAAAAACACAGAGAAAACAATACAGCTCACTAAAACTAAAAAGGCTGTAATAACACGCTATTGTCCCTTTATATGACTGATATTAAATATTCCAGTACCTTCATAAGGATTTTATAATAAGCTTCTTACTATACTCTCATAATCTGTGATTCTCCCTATACAGGATACAACAGGGCTAACGGCAAGAAAAAACGTGCAGTTCACTGTGCCTAAAATGTATAATTGCTATATATATATATATATATATATATACACATTCGTATTGAACTTTTATGGAGCAAGAGAAGTTGTTTATTTTGTTTACCCCACACACAGGGCAAAAGGCACACAGTATTGTTACAAATACTTTAGCTAAAATAATGTTTGTTTTTTTTTTTTTTACTAATGTCTAAGTTAATACTTGTTCAAAACAACCACTTTAGCAAAGTTTGCACTACTTTCTGCTTATTTTGAAATATATATATATATATATATATATATATATATATATATATATATATATATATATATATATATATATATATATATATATTTAATAAATTAAAAATATGTTAATATAAAAATATATTTTAAAGTACAGAAACAAAATAATTTAAAAATGCAAAGATTCTGAAAGCACTGAAGCACTGATCCCATAATTATTTAGTATAGATTTACGGTAGTAACAACAAATTATATTTTATTATATGATATGATTAATATCATGTTTTTAAATATGACGGTTTCATTCTAAACATGGTGATTATCTCTAAGATGGACACCCAACACAATATATGATATTTACCATCTGAATCTAGCCATGTCATGTCAACAAATGGAAAAGTCAGCCTTCTATTAATTATCATATTAATTATTGTGCCTTTTAGCCCCAACAGCAGGGGCGCTTTTTACCCCCAATACCACACTTTTACATATTCCTTTGTTATTTAAAAACAGTTGCTTTAATTATCTTAAACAAAACTGAAAATCATTAAGAAGACATTTGTCTCAAAATATATGCATCTATTTTAGTGATTCTCATTTGCTACTTAAATCTACAACATTTAAAAAAAAAAAAAAAAAAAAAAACATCAAATATTAAATCAAGTAAGCACAGAATCAACTTTGCACTGCTGCCTGCAATCATGTCAAGGATCAGACAAATTTGCACATGCATCTTGAAAAGCGAATGTTTCGGAAAGCGCTACACCACTTTTTTGTACCATCTAGTGGGTTTTAGAGGAAAATAATATCAAAGGTGTTTTTTACTCCGGGGGCACCTTTAATTGTTATATTACACTATTACCTCTATACATTATCATTCAAAAGTTTGTTTTATTTTTGTTGTTTTTTCTTATTTATTTTTTATTAATACTTTCATTCAGCACAGATGCATTAAACTGCTCAAAAGTCATTCTTAATGTCACAAAAGATTTCTATTTCAATTAAATAATGTACTGTTGAATTTTCTAATTATCTGTGAATTCTAATTACTTTTTAAAGAATTAAAAAATAATAATAACTAGATAAAAAAAGTTTGTCGAGACAAACTCTAAGTTGGCTTGAGAAAGCCGGAACAGAAACTTTTAAAAGGTTCGAAAAGTTTAAAAAGTTTAAGGAGTTTTAAAAAGTTTTAAGTTTGATGATTTTCAGTTTGAAGTCTAAAGCAGTTTTAAAAGGTTAAAGTTTGAATGTTTTGAAGGTCTGTTAGAGATATATAGATTAGCACTAGCATTTTACTGGCATGTTGCTAGCATGTTTACCATTTTATTAACATGATTAGCAAGTTACTAGCATGTTACTAGCATGATTAGCAAGTTACTAGCATGTTTCTAGCATGATTAGCAAGTTGCTAGCATGTTTTAGCATGATTAGCAAATTATCAGCACATTACTAGCATGATTAGCAAGTTACTAGCATGTTGCTAGCATGTTTCTTGCATGATTAGCAAGTTGTTAGCATTTTATTAACATGATTAGCAAGTTAATAGCATGTTACTAGCATGATTAGCAAGTTACTAGCATGTTTTAGCATGATTAACAAATTATCAGCACATTACTAGCATGATTAGCAAGTTACTAGCATGTTGCTAGCATGTTTCTTGCATGATTAGCAAGTTGTTAGCATTTTATTAACATGATTAGCAAGTTACTAGCATGTTACTAGCATGATTAGCCAGTTACTAGCATGTTGCTAGCATGATTGTAGCATGATTAGCATGTTGTTAGCATGTTACTAGCATGATTAGCAAGTTACTAGCATGTTGCTTGCAATAAAAAAAATAATAATAACACTAATAATCAATGAAGGATCATGTGAAACTGAAGACTGGAGTTATGGCTGCCGAAAATTCATCTTTGCATTACAAAAATAAATGACATTTTAAAGTATATTACCATAGGGGTTCTTTCAAATTGTAATAATACTTCACATTATTACTGTTTTATTGTATTTTTGATTGCATAAATGCAGCCTTGGTGAGTATAAGAGACTTCTTTTAAAAAAAATCTTAATGACCCCAAACTTTTGAATGGTAGTTTGATGGATAACATATGTGTCTGACTCTATATATGACTGTTATAAAATATTATTGTCTCTTTATTAGGTTATAATACACTATTATCCCTTAAAAAGGGTGTTATTACAAGTGACTGGTCCTCAAAACAACTTTTGGATATCTCTGTCCCTTCATAAGACTGTTCTGATACATTATTATCTCTGTATAAGACTATTATGATTCACTTTTAGTATGTCATAGCATGATTGTTTAAAAGGCTGTATTATAGGCTATAGTAGTTGTTATATGTACAGTTCTAATCATACAATAATGCCCCATAATAAGACACTGTATACAGAAATAATCGGATCAAAGATGGCTTCCTCATCTCAGAGAGAGTGTGTTATGTGTGTTAAACCTGGTGCGTTGCGAGTGAGGAGTGTGTGTTGATGTGTGTATTGGTGCGTGTCTGACCCTGGCTGATAGGTCCCCTTGATTTGGTTTAGACAGATGCAACTCATTGTAGCTTAATAAATGGGATGACCCAGGGGAGTGTTGCTAAGCGTCTCTATTAACTCTCAAACATGTCAGCCAATATAAAAACCTCCTGACCCCTGCAAAGGTCAACTGTGACACGCATGTTTACTCAGAGAAACAAGACCAGCTTGGACAGGCCTGTTTTATGGGTCTGCCTTAAAACAGAAAAAAATAAAAGGGAATAAGACAGAAAAAGAGGGAAGAGTCAAGGTTTCGTCTCAGAATCCTTGAAATTAAGCCAGACGTTATCAGAGACACTGACTAACAAGCACAACTAGCAATGAGCTGTCTCCCTATTAAACATTTACCTAAAGTAACGAATTAAATTAAACTTAGATGATCTATACAGTCTCTTCTGCATAGTGAATTTTGATTAAAAAGGACCAATAAATAAATAAGATATTACAAAGTTGTTGGTCAATGTATCATTATAGTTTTTGGAAAAGTATTACAAAAATAATACGGTATTCAAGTATCTTGAAGTATGACTTAAAACAATAAATACTGTGGACTACAACTATATCCTTCAGTAACATGGTATATACAGTATCAAAGTAACATGGTATGAATGCCTACACATGATTATTAGATTAGTGTTTAAGCAGTAGCATGATAATACTTCAAAGAAATAAATAAATGAATAAATAAATACATAAAGGAAGGAAAGAACGAAGGAAGGAAGGAAGAAAGAAAGAAATTTTAATTTTAATTTTAATTACTTTCTAAATTAAAATAATAATTTCTAGGTCACTAATAAAATAAGTTAATTTGTTATGCTGACAGAATTACTGAAAATATAAATATAAACATATTTTGTAAACCATGTTTTTATTTTTATTTTTTTTGTATTTGTAATTTTTGCTTAATTAATTAATGTATAATAATAAAATAAAAATAATAATAAAATAAAAAATAAATAATAATAATAATAATAATAATAATAATAATAATAATAATCACACATCACGATTAATCCCACCTAACATTAAAGTTTTTAAATATACTTTTAAATCGCAATAATTTCACATTCAATCTTCAAATTAATGTAGAAACAATATAACGACTGTGTATTTTTAATATGTTATTTTTTTAATGACTAAAATATACAGAAATTGAATTTATCAAACACTAAATATTAAATTAAATATAGATTAATCCTTAAAGCTACAGAAGTTAGCTCGTAGTTTCATTGGTGCTTTAATATGAAATGATACAGGCTACAGCGCGTGCTGACGCATTTATGAACCATAGTTCACTGTTGTTCTACTGAAGCTCCTTGTCACTTGTACCGTCTCTACACTCGTTTGACTAGCGCCTGGCGCTGAAGTGAAGTTGGAGTGCGCGTCTGAAAAGTCTCCCGTTTGATTTGGTCGTAAAGATGTTCTGCGATTAAATAAACACAATTCTTGTCAAGAAAAAAAGAGACAGAAGCAGCAGTTGTGAGTGTGGTGGCCCTTGCTCCACTCCTGCATTAAACATTTTGTAAAGCCGTTAAACTGTAAAATGAATCACCTGCGTTAACGTGGTAATTTTGACAGCACTACTGATGTAGTAAACTTGCTCTGTAGCTCACCTGGTACATCACTGCACTTGTGATACAAAGCGCACTGGTGAAACACGAGTCACATCAAAGACTTGTAGAAACAAGTTTTAAATGCCATTGTTGCTTCATCAAATGCATTTTTATGTCATGTTTGCTTTTGTTAACACTATGGGTTAAGTTTAGCTTAGGGTTTAATGTAGGTGGTACATTTTTTTCAAATATGACTGTGCATTAATCCTGTAGCATCAGTCACAGGATATTTCTTTGTGAACTGCAGTGATATGTACAACAACCAGTGCAATAAAATGTGGCCTTTTCAGATAAAACCGAAAGCGCTTTTAGGACCACTCACTGAACATGTCCCTTTTAAAAAAATATTGCGAAATGTTCAATGTCATTTTGCTGAAATGTCGCTACAGGCGTGTTTTTCCAAAGAGCCTTACCATCTGATCAATACACCATCATGCTGCCACAGGACTTTTTTTTTTTTTTTTTTTGTCGGGGCCTAGTGAAGCCCTCCTCCCTCATCTGCAAGTGATTCATACACGCTCTTCTGATCTGAGATCAGCTGGAATCAGCAGATCCACACACACTGAGATGCGGAGCCTGAACATGATGCAGTCACAACATTAACCGGCATTAATGAACTGTTTGCTTATGCAGTAATAATTAACTTCCATTACATTACTTTGTGTGATTACTTTCTTAATTGCCTGAATTATGCATCAATTTAATATCTAATAAGCAGACTCAGACATTAGACAGTGTTCAGAAACAAATTGCCGACTCTTTCCGTGGTTTAATTAAAGACAGCGCCGTAAATGAGAGCGTGTAGGATGGATGTCTCCCAGTGATTTCCTGCGAGCTTAAATATGCAATTTATTATAAACACACATAAAACTCAAGTCTCGCCTCAGGAAGGCAAACCACAAGATGCCAATTACAGCATGTAAGCAGCCCCACCACTGCTTTTTACAATTCAGATTAATACATGTATTCAGGGAAATTCAATTTTGCATTATGCAAATGACCTTGCATGTCATTTTTAAGTTGGTAAGTTTCATGTCTTTAATGGTGGCGAATAAACAGGAATCCCTCCCAAACGGCATGTTCTGATTCGAAGGAGGAGCCGCTGCTGATATCCCCAAAACACACACACACACACACACACAGCAGTATGATAAAGACACCACTGAACGCAAAAGCGAGTAGAAAAATGAGTAAATTATTGATTAGCCCCTGTCTTCGTTGTTAAATAACATTTCTTGTCAAACACTCGGTGACCTTGCGTTGTCTCTGCTGTGTGTGACGTTAATTATAGCCTCGGTATCAGCCTCATCTTTCTCAATTAGGCCATGCGCGGTAAACAGACAGACTGATCTCATCTTGAGCACTTTACAGAGTGTCTTAAACCGAAGCTTATTAAGAGTCCTCCACTCCAAACACAAAATCGTTACCTGCATTGACACACACCTCTCTGCTGTGTCTTAATTTCACCCTCCGCTCAAAAAGTGATACATTTACATTATCAGGGAAATCAATACAATCAAGCAGCATCTCAACGGGAAAAATTGGGGTGCGCAACTAAAGTCATGCATGTGTGAAGGAAGGCTGTTGTAACACTACTGTTCTGCTATAACAGATGACTGTACCTTTTATAAGACTGTCACAATACAGTACTGTCCCTTGTGAAAAAAATAAGTGTGCTGAATGTGCACTTTTAGTATACTTTAAATCTAAAAAGTATATATATATAGGCCATTTAACTGTTCATAAAAGAATTGATTTACTTCCAGAATAAAAATTTCCTGATATTTTACTCACCCTCATGTCATCTAAGATGTTCATGTCTTTCTTTCTTCATTCAAAAAGAAACTTCTTTTGAAAAGAAAAATCTTTTGAGGAAAACATTCCAGGATTTTTCTCCATATAGTGGACTTCAATGGTGGAAGGTCCAAACTGCAGTTTCAGTGCAGCTTCAGTGGGCACTTCATGGTCCCAGCTGAGGAAAAAGGGTCTTATCTAGTGCAACGATTGTTTTTTTTTCCAAAAACAGTATTAACATTTGTATACTTTTTAACCACAAATGCTTGTCTTGCACTAGCTCGACTTCACGCATTACGTAGGTGGAAGTACTGACCTAGTGTTTACAAAGCGAATGTGCAAAGACAATCAAACGCCCTTTACAAAAAAAGATAAAACAACGATGTTGGATGATTGTGAAGTTGGAGGAGAAAATGAGATGGTGTTTTCGCTTTACCCTACCTTTTTGAAATGAAGTACACAGACGAAGAATTAACCACACGTGACCTTTCCAGTGTGATTATGTAATGGGTGAAGTCACAGATGAATGCAGAGCTAGTGCAAGATAAGCATTTGTGGTTAAAAAGTATATACATTTTTATTTTATTTAGAAAATAACCAATTGTTTGGTTAGATAAGACCCTTATTCCTTGGCTGGGATCATGTAGAGCATTTTGAAGCTGCATTGAAACTGCAATTTGGACCTTCAACCCATTGGTCACCACTGAAGTCCACTATAAGGAGAAAAATCCTGGAATGTTTTCCTCAGAAACCTTAATTTCTTTTTGACTAAAGAAAGAAAGACATGAACATCTTGAATGACATGTAGGTGAGTAAATTTTCAGGATTTTATTTAATTTCTTTCTTTCTTTCTTTTTTTTCTGGAAATGGAACACAAAGTAGAAACACTTTCATGACTATGTTTCTAAAAAAAAAATAAATAAATAAGTAAAGTGTTTAAAAAAGTGCACTTTTTAATATAAAAATAAAAATTGCACTATTGTCAAAAAAAAAAAAAAAGCAGATATTAAATTCAAATGTTTTAATAGTCATCTTGCCATGTTAAGTATTTGGCTATAATTTATAGTTTATATATGTTAAATGTTTTAAGTTGTAACTTTATCATAACAAATGTGTGAATACAAATACATATGAATTGAAAGTCATGTAAATACAAGTATATTTTAATTTTAGTTTACCATAAATAAATGCCTGTCAGTACATTCTGCAGTAACCATATTTCAAACACAATACAAATAATTATGAAACTACATTTAAAGATGTACTGAAGTTTTAAATTCAGCAAATTGCATTTAATTTAAATTTAAACCATAATACATTTTCATTTAATTATAACTAACTCGCAATTAAGCATCTAAAAACATTACATTCAGTTTGCATGTTATTAAAGTGTAGGTTACTATTTACATAATAAGCACTCTTTTTAAAGCCATTCTAAAGTTTACATCTTTTATAGTATTTTATAACAATAAAACTATTATATTATTTCTTCATCAGACTGTTGTAGCATTTTATCTCTTTATAAGAGTGTTATGAAGCACTATACTTTAATAAGACTAGTTATAACATGCTGCTAACCACTAAGAAAACTGGGTAACATTTTCTATGAAGCCTGTATTTATAATACATTTTACTGGTATTTTTAAGGTATTATAATGAATGCATAATGCATTATAAAAAACCTTATGATATGTTGTATCAACTTATGAATATTCATAAGAACAGTTTCAATGTATTATAATATTTACTTAATTGTGTTTATAGCTTTTAAGATTATGATGATTTATAACACACAATAAACACATTGCATCCACATAAGTTACAATGGACTGTATTTCTCATAGTTATAACGTATTATAAGTCTCATATCTTGCCATCTTACTTAAGCTACTTTACTTAAAGCAGACAAAGACCACTTATAACTAATAATATTAATACTTTTTTTCTCAAACAGCCATAAGATCTGATATAAGATCAGATGAATGTGTAATATGATACATTTTGACACATATGAAATTATTTTTATTGTATGCACGTATACCAACATTCCACCTACTCTAACATTAACCTAAGCCTAGTCAATAGACTAAAGGGACCATCAAAATGAAATGTAACCATATAAAACAATGATTTTTTAATTTATTTATTATTATTATTATTATTATTATTATTATTATTATTATTATTATTATTATTATTATTTATTTATTTATTTATTTACTTATTTTTCTCAGTTGAAGAGTATTATCTAGCTCACATTAAAATACTTTAGCCTCACAGGAAACACTAAAATAACACTCATTATACTGTAAATGAAGCAGATTTAATATGGTGCTCATTGTGTGTTATAAATAATCATACTCTTAAAAGTTATAACCACAAATACGCAAGTATTATAATGTATTATATTTTTTGTTATAATTATTCATGAGTTGATGCATAACATATTATAAGGTTTTTTTTATAATGCATTATGCATTCTTTATAATGCCTTAAGAATACCCTTATAATGTATTATAAATATGGGCTTCATAGAAACCAAAAACGGATCTAAAAAACAGCATTTGCATAGGACTGTTATAATACAGTTCTGTAGCTTCATATAATTGTATCTCTCTTTTAGACTGTTATAATACGCACAACTGGTACAATTTACTGTCCCTTCATGAAGTTGTTTCATCATTTCTTCCTTTCATTACTGTTTTATTTTGGGATACATTTTGCTACATCAAAACTGATACATTTAAATTAGCAAGGAAATCAATACAATCAAGAAGCCTCTCAACAGAAAAACAGGGGCACAAACGGACTGAAGCCTGAACCCCTGGTCTGTTTTTAAGGTGAGCACAGAGATAAAGTGAGGGGATTTTTCTGACTGCAGGGTAAGCCAGCGCTGTTCACAGGAGTGAAAATGGCAGCGATCCCAGCGACTGTGCTAAAGTCATGCATGTGCGTCGAAAAGGTTGTTAGTTCTGCTATTTTAAACATGTTGTGGGGTGAGGTGGGTGATGCCAACCTAGACACAAAATGATGGCAGCAAGCAGACGCTTCACAGATCTCATCATAGTTTCTGCCGGCCGGTATTTACATCTGAGCACCACGTCATGTCAGTTACCTCCAAAAGCCTCTCCAAATGCTAAAGCCTCTCTCTCTCTCTCTCTCTCTCTCTCTCTCTCTTAAACAGACAGGGGTACCATTATTTCTCTGCTTCAGTACACTTAGGTGAAGCTTCAGACTCCAGTCTCTCTCTGTCTCACACACACACTCCTCTCAAAATCAAAGACAGGTCTCACGCCTGTTATTAAGCATGCTTGCACCCTGTGCGGGGAAGCTGACACCAAACAAGCCGTTCCTCACAAACTCTACATGTGTGGATGCCATGCAAGCGTATTTGGCAAGAATTTTAAATATGTAGCATTCACTGCAGATTTCACACAGGGAGGTGAGGGCAGGAGTCAGTTCTTAGCAACATAAAAATCCACATGAAATTCCTTTTGAATACAACATATTTGTTACTGAAATATTAGATAATGTTTTATTTTACAGTGTCCTTGTTATACATGTTACATGTACTTAGTAATAGCAGTAAATTATACATTTATAAGCAAATACCTAAACAACTAAATACAAATAACTAAACAAAACCATAACCTTAGTAGGTACAAGTTGGTAAATAATATTACTCATTACTTATTTGTGTAATTACACTGTAAACAAAACAAAACAAAAAATAAAAATAAAAATAAAATAAATAAATAAAAATAAATAGCAATAATTGTAACAGTATTACATTATGTAATAATTATGTTATGACTGTATTATTAATATTCTCTTGCTGTAAAAAGTACTGTAAATTATTGTAATTATTGTTATTATTATTATTAAATTAGGTTCACTTAGGTACAGTTTAATTATACATTTAAATACTGAGTAATGTTAATTAACTACATGTACTTACTATGGTTAGGGTTAGGATTAGGGTTTGATTTAGGGTTACTTGCTTGTAATTATGCATAATTAATTGTTATTATAATAGTAAATACATGTAACGTGTGCATACTTTAAGTTATTATTTACTAAATTTTATTAAATTTACTTTTTAGTGAAAATTGGTGTAGGATTTACTAATTTTAATAATTTAATCATTTTCACACAAAAATTGCTAGTAAATTTCACAAATAGTTACAAATAAACAGCAAGTAAAATTGAATCAAAAGTCACATTTTGAAGTAGAAAGACAGAAATAGTATTTTCCTGTAAAAAGGTATTCCAACTTTAAAGCGAATATTGAAATAGTATTGTTTACATTTCAAATGTTAACAAAATAAAAACTCTCTGTGATGGCAAAGCTCAAACTTTCCTGGTCTTTCCTAGTGTGTGTGTGTGTGTGTGTTCTCCTAGAATGGTTGAGTACTCTAATAGGTGTGTTTATCTCCACAATGACCCAGTATGTGTTGGCAGTGGAATGGATGTATCTGGGCTTGCTGTGCCCTGCGGGGAGTCCGGGACTCCAGACCTGACTGAGGTCAGTATAACTGCTGCTCAAATTATCATCCCTACAGCATCCAAACACCCTCAACCTCCTACATACACACACAGTCATCAGGATCTGGAGATTCCTAACCATATAACAATACTAGTACTATGCTAGGAATGTTTGAGCACCACCACACTTACCATTGTAACCAGTTTCTACCAAAAAAGCATCAGTTTCATGCTACAGTTCTGCTCATAAGTTTACATGCCCCTTGCAAAATATGCAAGAAGTTACAACTTACAAGAAGTTACTACAAAACAGGAGAGATTTACACAAATGAACTAGTTTAAAGTTTTACTCACTTTTGAATTTTAATATTGTGAGTTGATGGATGATCCACGACTGCTTTTATGTTGTGCAATAGTTGTTAATGAGTCCCTTGTTTGTCGTGAGTAGTTAAACTGCCTGCTGTTCTTCAGAAAAATCTTCTAGCTCCTGCACATTCTTTGGTTTTCTAGCATATTCTGCATATTTGAATTCTTTCCCAGCAGTGACTTTATGATTTGAGATCCATTTTTTATCACACTGAGGACAACTGAGGGACTCATACACAGCTATTACAAAAGTTGAAAACCTTTCTTGATACAGTACTTAAGAAAGAAACGCAACGAATTTTGAGCAGAGCGGTGTAAACTTATTTTGTCCTCTGGGAAACATGCAAATATCTTATGTAGCTTATGAAAAGCAGAACAAAAAAAAAAACTCACTCAGTTCAAAAGTTTTCACCCCCTGGCATAAAGATATTTTCAAATCAGTCATTGTTGCTTAATGTATTTTGTGGTGGCCATGTATAAAGTTTCTACAGCTTATTGTAGTAAGAATAGCTGTAGCAATTACAATGCCATGATAAATCTTCTGACATTAAATGTAATCCTTAAAGGCCATAATGCGCTACAGTCTCAGAAATATACGCACAAAATTACGGGCGTTGTTATCCTCCATTTAAAGGAGAAGTTCACTTCCAGAACAAAAATTTACAGATAATTTACTCCCCTTGTCATCCAAGATGTTTATATCTTTCTTTCTTGAGTCGTAAAGAAATTATGTTTTTTTTTTTTTGAGGAAAACATTTCAGTATTTCTCTCCATACAATGGACTTCAATGGTGCCCACAAGCTTGAATTTACAAAACGCAGTTTAAATGCAGCTTTAAAGGGCTCTAAATGATCCCAGAGGAGGAAGAAGAGTCTTATCTAATGAAACGATCAGTCAATTTCTAAAAATAATTAACAATTTATATACTTTTTAACCTCAAATGCTCGTCTTGCATAGCTCTGCGTGAACTCTGTGTATTCCGGTTCAAGACAGTTAGGGTATGATGAAAACTCCCATCTCATTGTCTTCTCCAACTTCAAAATCATCCTACTTCACTGTTTTACCTTTGTGTGTGTGTGTGTGTAAAGGGCATTTGATCTTCTTTGCACGTTCACTTTGTAAACACTGGGTCAGTACTTCTGCAGTAATGTAAAACAATTTTAAAGTTGCAGGAGAAAATGAGATGGGAGTTTTTCGACATACCCTAACTGTATTGACCCGAATTACACAGAGTTCACGCAGAGCTAGGCAAGACGAACATTTGAGGTTAAAAAGTATATAAATTGTCAATTTGTGTAGAAAATGATCAATCGTTTCGCTAGATAAGACCCTTCTTCCTCGGCTGGGATCATTTACTGCCCTTTGAAGCTGCATTTAAACTGCATTTTGGAAGCTCAAACTCACGGGCACCACTTAAGTCCACTGTATAGAGATAATCCCTGAAATGTTTTCCTCAAAAAAACATAATTTCTTTATGGCTGAAGAAAGAAAGACATGAACATCTTGGATGATGAAAGGATGAGTAAATTATCTGTAAATTTTTGTTCTGAAAGTAAAGTTCACCTTTAAGTACTAATATGCACCATTTAGTGTTAAGTAAGGTACAAATGTCTACCTATTGAAAAGATACCGCTCTAGCGACAGCTTTTGTACATTTTTCCTGTCAGTGTACAGGATCTTTGCACATTTTTTTTTTTTGCCCTAATTAACGCCAGTGGTCAGTGACAATCTGCAAATTTTGGGAAGTTGAGATTTACAGAAAATTGCACAGTGTGTCATGGGTACAGAATCTAATTTTTCAGCTGCAGACTTTAATTCCATCTATTCACTGGAAATCAGAATGTTTAACATTCTGACATGTTTGATTTTAGAATGCATAATGTTTTCTTTTGTATTCCGTCTCTCAGCAATGAGGTGCAGGATTGTGCATTAGTTTGTTACATTCAGAAAGTATGTTAGTATGTGATCCTCAGTCGTTTATTGTACGATACCCAGCTTTTCTCTTTAACCATTTACAATATCAGCAAGCGTATGATGCCTATTGCTTAAAATCTGTTCTGTTTTAAAAGTCATGTAGTGTATTTGAGTCGTTAGTGGTGTAACATCAATGATAGAGCATATCGCCTATTGAACTGTGTGTGTGTGTGTTTCTGCTGAGATCAGAGGAATCGTGGCTGAGGGAGGTTTCACATCCATTACTGATTTCAGGAGAGCTGACGAGCTCTGTGGCATTTCATACACTCATACGTAACGTACATGGATCATCGTAAGGGTCCCAGTTAATGGAGAATATCTGGTGTCCGTGTCGCTGACAAGATGAATGTGGTATTACATTAGGCAGTAGTAGCACTGCAGTTAATAAGGTTATTCTGCATGTCTGATAAGGTGCTTTTCTGACACATTTGATCATAAACATAATTCATCTGGGGCATAAAGACAAGGGTCAGAGACCAGCTTTAATGTGTGTGTGTATGAGAGAGAAGAAGAGATTCACAAGTGTGTGGGGTGAGAAAAAACGAGTATGGTTGCGATGAAGCAATATAAAATTGTGAAAACACACACACACAAAAAATTCCACCTACTTTAACTTAAAAATTTAAGGCAGCAGCTAAATTTAAGTTTTTAAGTATACTTAATTTGGCTCAACCCATGTTTAAAAATCAAAGTCAAAATCTTGTCAAAATCTTGACTAGTTTAATCCTGTAAAAAATGAAGTTGAAATTGGCTAAATTATATTAATGACTTAAAGTACTGGGAAAACATGTTGCCATGACTTGCTGATCATATATATATAGTGTTATGTATGGATCAGAATTACAGAATTACAGATTACAGATTCCATATATATATATATATATATGATCAGCAAGTCGCTGGGGTGGTACCTTAAGGTACAAAGTGAAAAGGTACAAATATGTACTTTTAAAGTACTAATATGTACTTTTAACATACCAATATGTACCTTTAAGGTACCAATATGTACTTTAAAAGTACTAAAATGTACCTTTAAGGTACTAATATGTACTGTTTAGGGGTAAGTAAGGTACAAAAATGTACCTTTTCCCTTTTGTACCTTAGGGTACCGCCCCAGTGACAGAACTGTACCTTTTTTTCTGAGAGTGTATTAGATTTATATATATGAGATTTAGAGGTGAGGGTTAAAATCAGGGTACTGTCCACCTATTTATTAGTAAATATTTATGTTGTAGATGGGTGGTACAGTTGCAAAGGGATGCATGTTCAGTTTCAAATATAAAAGTGTACTTTTTTACTTAACAGCTAATGATTATCATTTTTTTTTTTTTTTTTTTTTTTTTGTATTGTAAGAAAAACAGAAACTTTGATATTTTGATAACTCATTTTGCATTCCAAAGCAGTATTTTTGGTTCAAGCTAATTACCTGTGAAAGTTGCAGATGATCTTTGAATCAGATATGATTAGATTTTGCAATAATCATGCAACTAAATGATCGAAGATATAGCTTTTCCTCACATACCAATTAAGTGTGAATGATCATGATGTTTCTTGGTGAGAAATGTTTGCGTGACCTCGCTCATAAACATGAACATCTAATTTGCAGTAGTAAAGTCCAAAAAAACCCCAAAAAAGAATCAGTTCTTCTAAATAATTTGTGACCCTGGACCACACAACCAGTCATAAGGGTCAAGTTTTTAAAATTGAGATTTATACATTATCTGAAAGCTGATAAATAAGCTTTCAGTTGATGTATGGTTTGTTAGGACAATATTGGTTGAGATATAACTATTTGAAAATCTGGAATCTGAGGGTGCAAAAAAATCAAAACATTGAGAAAATCACCTTTAAAGTCTAAATAAAGTTCTTAGCAATGCATATTACTAATCAAAAGATATATTTTACAGTAGGAAATTTACAAAATATCTTTATGGAACATGATCTTTATTTTGGGCAAAAAAAGAAAAATCTGTAATTCTGATCCATACAATATATTTTTGGCTATTGCTACAAATATACCCCAGCGACTTAAGACTGGTTTTGTGGTCCAGGGTCACATTTGGTCTGATCTCAACTCATTTAATTATTTGTCTGATTCACAAAAGTGTGCAAAGAAACAACAACAAAGTTAAAATAATAAAAGTAAGCTGCAGATTACAAATAAATAGTTTCTAAGGTATGTTTATGACTTTATGACTTTATGTTCACATTACAAATGTTGTTGTTGTTTGTTTGTTTGTTTGTTTCCATGTGCATTTTTTTTTATTTTAATTAGCATTTTATTTAAAAAATAAAATTTGCAAGCTAAGCTAACAGGCATAACATGTTTAGTATTGTTTATAATAAATGACATTTACTTTTTAATTTGCCATTGTTTGTTTTTATGTATTATTTGATTTCTTAGTTGTATTTTAAACACCACAATTCAGACTGACAAACTGACAAAGAAGAGGAAGAGGAGGAAGAAGAAGAAGAAGAAGAAGAAGAAGAAGAAGAAGAAGAAGAAGAAGAAAGAACTAAAACATCAGTTAAGCCCATTAATAAAGACATAAATCAATAACAAAATTTCTGTATCGAGAGGTTATACTGAACACATTGTAAATAAATAAATAAAAATATCATTCAAAATATGTGTAAGCTTGTATCAAAAAGTAAAAAAAAAGGTACAATAAGAAAGGAAAATTAAAAGAAAAAGAAAATATAAAGACAATTTAGTAAACTTAATGTTTCCCAACTCTTTTTTTAAGACATGTTTTTTGGACAGATCTTGACTTAATTAAAACCAAAATCATCCAAAAGTATAAAACACAATGTTAACAATATGTCAATGTAAACAATATGTCTTGAAGCCATCTGAGGACAAAAAAAACACTTGTGTCTGAAATGAGGCAGCATATAAATAAACTGTTATTAATTTTTAAATTGCTATTATTTGTTTCTTTTGAATATGTATTATTTAGTTTGTCACAGTTATATTTTTAACATTCAAAAAAAGGCAAAAACATTAAAACATATACAATTAAATAAATTACAATAAAGACCTAAATCAATAACAAAATTCCTGTACTGACAATTTATACTGAACACATTGTAAAAAAAAAAAAAAAAAAAGGGGTACTGCAGATTTATAATATATATATATATATATATATATATATATATATATATATATATATATATATATATATATATTCGTAACCTTAATGATTCACATTTAATTTTTTTAAGATATGTTAGTTGGACAAATCTTGATGTAATTAAAACCAAAATCTTGCTAAAGTACAAAACACAATGTTCAAAATGTCTTGAAGCTATTTGAGGACATAAAAACTCTTGTCTGAAAAAAAAAGAAGCATAAATAAGTTGTATTATTAATTTTTAAAATTGCTATTATTTATTTGTTTTGTATGTATCACTCGATTTGTCCCAGTTGTGTACTGAACACCCAAAATTGAGATGGAAAAAAAGCAAAAAGCATTAAAACATACCAAAATTACATCAATTACAATAAAGACCTAAATCAGTAACAACATTTCTGGACTGATAATTTATACTGAATTGTAAATAAATAAATCAATAAATCAAAATATCATTCAAAATATGTGTAAGCTTGTATCAGAAAGTAAAAAAAGGGTACTGCAGATTTACAATAAGAAATGAAAATGACACTAAAAAGATATTTGAGTAACCTTAATGATCTAATTTTTTTAAAGACGTCTTAGTCGAACAGATCTTGACCTCTATGAAAACCAAAATCATGATACAAAAGTACAAAACACAATGTTTTGAAATGTCTTGAAGCCATTTGAGGACATAAAAACTCTTGTCTGAAATGAAGCAGCATATTCTAATGGAAACATCTGACAGAGAAGACGGCGAGCATCAGGCATCAGTCCAGTCCGGCTTTCTGTCTCTTTACATAAAATGTGCCAAATCCTCCAGTCTGTGTTATATTGGCCTAATAGACACTGTAGAATCTATTTTACCCACATAAACAGACAGGACAGCAGAATCAGCAATGAAGAGGCCATATGAATTATGTATATTACATTACCATTCTCCTCCACTATCAAACACTGCCAAACAATAGGCATAGAAAATTGGCCAGGAACCAAGATATTGAGCAATTTTTGTGCATGGTTCTTAGCCACCGTGGCTGTGAAATTCTATTTAGCCTCTTCTGCACGGGGACGGCCAATATACGTTCCTCCGAAACGTTTCTCTCTTTTTCCCCCCCAGCAAATCTAATGCAAACAAGCGCTGTATAATTGAAAAGTCTTCGTTGGCAGAGTCCAAAGCCTTATCGTGGCCGTGTCTGGGAAGCGGGCAAATAGGAGAGTGGAAAATAGAAAGAATTGTTTCATTGATTTTCCTTTATAAATCAAAGGCAGATAAATCAAACAAGGCAATTCTCCCTGGCTGCTTCACTAAAACCTTTCATGCTGCCTACACAACATGTCACAAACTATTATTTGCAATCATGCTGCGCTTATTAATCTGGAAGCAAATGAATAAGTTGTTAGATGGAGTCACAGAGGGATTTATTGGAATGCAACGCACACGCCTGCCGTATTATGTTGCAAACACAGAGCGGTTGTTGAGAAGCTGCCCTTTCACATCGAATTTTACCTCACTAATTCATATTCTCATCGAAACGCTTTTGAAAGCAGGGGTGAGTAAAGAGATTAAAACAACAATGGAACATCTATTCCACAGGAGGCGCGTGACAACGAGACAGAACTAGAGCTGCCACAAGGTCAGATGTGAGCAGGTATTCGCACACGTGACTCCGAAGATAATGTCCTATTAATATGTCAGTCACTGGTCCTTTTTTCATCAGATTCAGGCAAAAGAGAAGGAGAAGAGCAAACAAACAGAACAAGAGTTGTGGTTAAAATGCTCACCCTCATGAACTGGTTTCTTTAAAAATATTTGTCTTTTGCTAGTTTAGACTTTGTAAACACAGAAACTCAACATTATTTAATATACTGATGTGTTTTAAAATGTAATTTATTCCTGTGATAGTAAAGCTAAATTTTCAGCATCATTACTCCAGTCCTCAGTGTCACACATGATCCTTCAGAAATCATTCTAATAGCTGATTTGATGCTCAAGAAACATTTCTTATTATCAATGCTGAAAATACTGATTGATATTTTGGTTGAAACCAGTGTTTATTTATGTAGTAATTAATAAGTAATTCATTCATTTAGGAATCTTTGATCATTTAAAAGTGCAAAAGCTCACCAACTTTTAATTCAAATCCTTTGTATTAAAAATCTCTTCACTGTCACTTTAGATCACTTTAATGTATCCTAATATGCTGATTTGCTGATAGAGAAATATATATATATATATATATATATATATATTATATTATTATTATTATTATTATTATTATTATTATTATTATTATTATTATTATCAATATATAAAATATATTAAAATTATATTTAAGTAGAAACCATGTTTTTATTATTATATTTTTTTTCAGGATTATTTCATAAATAAACAATTTTTACATTTAATTTACAAATATTCTTATTATTAGAAATGTTTTTACTGTTTTAATGCTGTTTTTACTGTCACTTATGATCAATTAAATGCATCCTAATATACTGATTTGCTGATCAAGATTTTTTTTTTATCATGTTAAAAACAGTTATGCTGCATAATATTTTTAGTAAAAACCATGATTAATAATTATAATAATAATAATAATAATAATAATAATAATAATAATAATAATAATAATAATAATAATAATAAAAAAAAATTTCAGGATTCTTTGATAAAAAGTTCAAAAGAACAACAATTTCAAATTTAATTTCTAAAAATCTTTATGAACATTATAAACATTGTATTGTCACTTTTGATCAGTTTTATTGCATCTTAATATGCTGATTTTTTTATTTTTATTTTTATTATCATGTTGAAAACAGTTATGTGACAATGTTTTAGTAAAAAATATGTTTTTTAAAATTAAATCTTTGATAAATAAAAAGTTCAAAAGAACAACAATTTTAAAATTTATTTTACAAAAATCTTTCTTAACATTATAAATGTTTTACTGTCACTTTTGATCAGTTTAATGTATCATAAAATGCTGATTTGCTGATTGAGATTTTTTTTATCATGTTGAAAACAGCTATGCTGCATAATATTTGAGTAAAAAACGTTTAATAATAATAATAATAATAATAATAATAATAATAATAATAATAATAATAATAATATTTTTTTTTCCTTTTTTCAGGATTCTTTGATAAATAAAAAGTTCAAAAGAACAACAATTTCAAATTTAATTTCTAAAAATATTTATGAACATTATAAACATTGTATTGTCACTTTTGATCAATTTTATTACATCCTAATATGCTGATTTTTTTTTTTATTATTATTATAATTATCATGTTTAAAACAGTTATGCGGCATAATGTTTTAGTAAAAAAAAGCAAAAAAAAAAAATTAAAAATTAAATCTTTGATAAATAAAAAGTTCAAAAGAACAACAATTTTAAAATTTATTTTACAAAAATCTTTCTTAATATTATAAATGTTTTACTGTAACTTTTGATCAGTTTAATGTATCCTAAAATGCTGATTTACTGATTGAGAAATAGTTTTTATTATTATCATGTTGAAAACCGTTATGCAGCATAATATTTTAGTAGAACGCATGTTTTTTAATTAATTAATTTTTCCTAGTTGTGCTGCTGCATAATATTTTATTAGAAACCATGATTTTTTATTTATTAATTATTTTTTCCCCCAGCATTTTTTGAAAAATAAAGATTTCAAAAGAACAACAATTTTTAATTCAACTTTCAAAAATCTTTCTTAAAATTATAAATGTTTTCACTGCCACTTGATCAATTTAATTCATCCTTGCTGAATAAAAGTATTACTTTCTTACAATGAATCAAAAATAAATTAATTAATTAATAAATAACCTTTCTGTCCTCATGCAAAAAAAATCTGCAATCTGCAAGTATTCCTTTACCAAATTTTACAATTTTATAGATCCACCATTCACAAAAATGTCTTTTCTTTGTCTAGTCTGGTGTAGGATATTCATCTTCATGTTCTTGAGGCACGTCAATGTTAATTTGGGTTTTCTTTGGGATCATTGTTGCGAGCATCTGTTTTTTTTTTTTTTTTTTACTTTTTTTTTTACTGACTGAAACAGGTTTTCTAGCAGCATTTCCCCACAAATTACGCTTGTGACTGGTTTTAAAACTTACCTCCCCTCTGCTCTCATAATAGTAACCTATTATCCCCTCTGCCCTTTGAGCGCCCGCCGTTCGGCTAAACACACAGACCTACAGCTGATCTTTTCATAATATTTTAAAGAGGGCGTCCCTGCTGGAGAGGCGTGGAGAAGGGGGACAAATTAGAGCTGACAGTCTCTACTTAAATCAGCGAGATAACTGATCCTGAGGGACCGAGGGCCACATGGGGCAGAGAGGCTTCTCGAGGGCCCCTCATTTTAACACACACACACTTACACACGTCTTTTAACAGGCTACAGAATGTCAACAATCCAGCCTTGAATGAGCCAATGAATCTACAAAGGAAAGAGGATTAAACAGCTGATGTCCCAAAATGCCATTCCGGGGGGAGAGGGTGACTCTTGACTTGAATTGAACATCAAGAACAAACACACAAATCTATCTATCTATCTATCTAGTGTTGAACGGTCTTTTTATTACTAGGCATGTTCAATGTGAAAGTGTGTACTGTAGTGATTTTCTGCAGAATTATAACCAGCATGAAAATATATGTGCTTGCCTTGATTGTTCCTGAGTTCACCTTTTAACCTTTACCAGCCTGAAACATGTAATGTCTTATTTTGGCGTCTTGCATGGACTGTTATCTTCTTAATAGGGCATTTACTGCAGCGCGGTGTAGGCGGTAAATCAGTGTGAGAGACCAGAAGGGGTAATTAAGCCACATCAGTCTCTGTAAATCTCGCATTCACTTTATCCATGGTGATGGAGATCTCTCGGGCGGTTATAGCGCTATTGTTAAAGGCAGAAAAAGGCCATACAAATGTTATGAATTTGCACCTTTATTTTATTCTTCCATGTGTAACAGCAAGCTAGAGGAGCTGCTGCCAAAAGGAAGAAAAAATAATAATACAATTAAATAAAATTAAAATCTGTTTCCAGACAGAAAAAAAGGCTATTATTAAGGTTTTATTTATCAGTTTTAATAATAAACTAAGATTAGATGACATGATAAGTTTTGAAATGACTCTAGAAGTAAAACTTAATGGTAAAATAATAATAATAATAATAATAATAATAATAATAATAATAATAATAATAATAATAATAATAATTATTATTATTATTATTATTATTATTATAAACAAACAAACAAACAAACAAACAAACAAAAGTTAATAAAGCCAGAGAATTCTGATGTCGCAGTAAGTAACTGATATAAGCTTTGAGCACCATTATCACAGAATAATTAATCTTACACTGTAAAGTCAGCATATTTAGACATAAAGACCAAAATCATATCTTTTAAGTATGCTGTTTATAAATAAGATTTAGGTGATAACTGGGTAATATGGTGGCCAATACTGTAAAAAGATGAATAAAACATGTATTTTACAGCATTTAGTTAATTTAGTTAAAGATTTTAAAGTTTAAGTTAAGTTTAAAGTTAAAGTTTAGTTAATTTAGTTAAAAATGCCATGCATGGTCAGGGCAACCGAAAATCTTTAGATTAGATTCAATGTTTATGTTTGTACATACATTTTCAATGGATAAAGCAAGCATAACATCCACAGAAGTAAAGAAATCTAGTTACGACAGACAGAACATAATGAATTATTTCAGGAAATGTGGACAAGAGCTAAAGAAATGTGAAGTGGGTGATAGTTCCACTGTGATTGTGTTTCTGTGCAGCTTTGCTCTTTTAAATTACTTTACCACAATCGTTAGATCCTAATTTACTGTTTAATGTATGAGATGCGTCACCGTGTAAACACAGCACTCTGAACGTGCAGTAAATGAAAAATGAGCCGAATCCTCTGTGGAAACTACGGCAGGACAACAGTGAATTTATGGGCCGCGACCGGGGCAGCCTTTAATATGACCTTGAGTTTGTCTTCATCCAAATGCAAACACCATCCTTCCCGTTATTTACATCCACGCAACAACAATACAGGGCTCTCAGATTAGTGTTAAGATGAGAAAATGCACATGATGGCACAGCAAAGACAAGTTATTTTCACATGATTCAAAAAAAAAAAAAACTGAAATAATGTTAAAATATGGGGGGTTCATAATATGAAAGACAGTGTCATATTTAACGTTGTTATGTTATGTTATGTTATGTTATGTTATATGTTATATGTTATATGTTGTATGTTATGTTATGTTATGTTATGTTCTGAAGTTTGTGTTACCATATATATAATACGTTATGATATGTGTTACCATATACGTTATGTTATGCTGTTATGTTATGTTACCATATATGTTACCGTACATGTAATGTTATATGTTACCGTTTGTTATGTTATGTTTGTTATATGTAACTGTATATGTTATGTTACCATATATGTTATATGTCACTGTATATGTTATGTGTTACTGTATATGTTATGTTACGTTACCATGTTATGTTATATGTTACCTTATATGTTGTTACGTTATATTACCGTATATGTTATGTTTTACCATATTTTTTATGTTGTGTTATGTTACTGCATATGTTGTGTTATGTTATATGTTACTGTATGTTATGTTATGTTATGTTACCGTATGTTATTTTATGTTATATGTTACCACATATGTGTTGATTTGTTATATGTTGCCCTATATGTTATGTTATGTGTTACCATGTTTTATGTTCTTATGTTATGTTATATGTTACCGCATATGTTATGTTATGTGTTGCTGTATATGTTATATGTTACTGTATATGTTTTATGTTAAGTTATGGGTTACTGTATATGTTATATCATGTTGTTATGTGTTACCGTATACGTTATGTTACCGTATATGTTGTTATGTTATGTTATATGTTACCATATGTTATATGTTATGTTTTATGTTACGTTATGTTATGTTGTTATGTTACGTTACGTTATGTTATATGTTATTTTATGTTATATGTTATGTTATGTTATGTTATGTGTTACCGTATATGTTATGCGTTACCGTGTATGTTTTATGTTATGTTATGTGTTATGATCATACAGAGGCACCATCAGAAATCTGTAGCCTTAAATTACTCTTTGAAATATTTTAATGTCATTGCATTACACAATAAAATATCAAATCTAGTAACTATTTTAAAGAGAAATAGGCTCATTTGAATAACTTCTTGAAAAAAAAATGTGCCTACATTTCTGCAAAATGATTTCATGTTGCTTCTTTACACTGTAATTATGAAACAAAACCACGTATTTGTATTAGACAATTGTGTGATTAATGTGGATAAAAAAAAAAAATTAAATAAATAAATAAATAATAATAATAATAATAATAATAATAATAATAATAATAATAATAATAATAATAATAATAATAATAATAATAATTAATATTCTGAATGTGGATTTACACAAACTGAGAAAATCAAAAAGTGTAAGGTTGTGCCCCGCTCTCCCCTATGGGTACATTATTAGCATTTTGCAAAAATGTAGGTAGAGGCACGTTTTTTTTTTCACTGAGCCTAGATTGGAAATAACGCAAACATACTCAACTTACAAAACTTACAAAAGCAGCTTTTTTTTTTTTTTTTTTAATGATAAAACAATTATACAGTTCTAAACACACTTTATTCTCAAACATTACAGGATATTAATGTGATTCTCTGTGGTTACTTTGATAGGAAACCTTTGTAAACTTGAGGAGAACTGAGTTTATACATCCACTAAAAAAAAAAAAAAAAAAAAAATCACCAAAACACCAGTTGATTCAAAGTTATTAAAAACAGGAGAAAAACTTCTTTAGCACTTGTTTGCACATGCCACTTGTATTGACATTTTGTAAAACTGCAATGAATTTCATACATTTTAAAGTGTCCAATACTTCTTGCCACCACTATATAATCACTGAAAGAGCAAAGAGTCTGTAGAAGTATCTAACCCTGAGGAAAACGTACGTCAGCATTAGATCCCTACCAGATAAGCCTGCAGGTCTGATCCGATCAGAGTAACCTATAGAGTAAACAACAAAGACAAGATGCATGCCATAATTTCACACAAAGGTTTTTTTTTTAAATAAATAAAATAAAAAAAAATGGCAGTTTGTTTGTAAGGATCAATGTTCCCCGTAGTGTTCGTTCTGCTCTCACCGTGATGAGCCATTGGACAGGCAAGTCCAGCCATCTGAAATCTGTGCCTAATTTATTGCTGAAAACTTGATGGTAGAACATGGAGGCATTCTCCGTTAATCACATCTCCTAGGAATGCGTGCAGTGGGCCAATACCCTGATGTGTTTCCTTTAAAAAAGACAGGAAAATAAGACTCGCTCTCAGGCTAAGCCTCGCCGTAATTCAGGGACCGGGGGACCGAGCTCAGAGCCGTTTACATCTGTGTAAAGTTCAATTCTCTTCATCCATTAACTCTGAATAAAACTACCATCATTTAGATATTTGTTCATTCAGTGTTCCTTTAGCTTGAGAGAATGAGATCTGAGCCTCGATTCCACGCTCACGCTTGGCTAATCACAGAGGGGTACAGAGCTAGTCAAAATGGCTCCCTCTCAGCATTAAAATAAGAACCTCAAAGAGAAGCTTTTAGCCCATAGCTCGAGAGCCTTTTATCAGATCAGAGTAACATCGAAAGCAGGATAAGAAAAAACCTTGCAGTAAATCTCCAGTCTTTTATGTGCTAAAGGAGACAGACTGCTGTTTTGGTTTTGTCTCAGCTCAAGATGTTAAGAGTGAGCAGGCATCGTGTGAGAGGATGATGGAATGAAGGACGGCTGACTCTCAGCCTGATGAAACCACACAACTGGATTCTGTTTAAGTGCTTTTCACGGAACAACAGAATTAATCAATCTTTGGGCCTGATGATCTATGAACCTGTTAGACACATCATAAACTGGGTTTCCATCCAAAGTTGCGAATTTAACTTGTGCGCAAAACTGGAATATCGCATAAAACGTTTGCAAAAAATTCCAATAAAGTGAGCAGACGAAACACAAAACATCATTGCTTTCTGAGGTCAAATCCTGCTATATGGGAATGCAGTCACGTAAGACAGTTCTGGGAGACAATTATTAAGAAATACTTTGATGACAGACTTTGCTCAAGCCTTTCAGAATGACCATAGCAACATTTCAGATGACTTTTTTGATGCGCACAGAGGAACTTATTCGGCAAATGCATTTCCGTCTCCCATTATTTGCATTAACTATTTTTCACACAAGTTAAAAACCACTTCAAGTAAGCGTAAAAACATTTTTTGCGAATTAAGTGATTTTCTTTTCAAAACGTCGTTTCCATTACTTGTTTCTTATGCAATACTGCAAATGCGTATAAAAACAGGATGATGGAAACATAGCTATTGTCTCAAAACCTATTAACTATCTGCCCATCGCTTGCAGTTAAATCAGTTTTGAAAGTGTAATTTTTGAAAACTGCATGCAATTTAGAACCTTTATAATGCATGTGATTGTAAAGACTGTAAGTCTATTCCTTACAGCCTTATTTTCATCCACGTAAACTGCAATATGCCATCAGGCTAAGGCTCATATAAAATAAGAAAGAAAAAAATAAAATAAAATAAAATCCTAACAGTTGATCGATGTAGATAAATTGTACAGCAGCTGTACATTCAGTACATTTACAAGTTCAAAACAAATATACTGTAATCAAATAATACTTCAGCAATTAAGTTACATTAAAATATTACCTATCAATATTTTTCAGTTCAGAATAAAAACATAATAATGGCAGTATAATAACCCTAACCCTAACCCTTTTTATAAATGGCAATGGCTATTTGCGCTAAGTGCAAATAGCGATAGATGCTATTGATACTATGTAAAAATAACATTTTTTTTCTTGTAATTAGTTAGATGCTATTTGTAATGTTTGTGAATAAGCACACTTTGTACACTCTCTCTGTTTAAATCTAGATTACAGACATCATTTTAGCCAAGCATTCACATAATGTATCTCATAACCTTGTACTTCAGCTACATCTGATCAAATGCACATTATCATTCTTTTGCTTGGGTTGAACAACAGCTACATTAATTTCACCTCTGTTTGCTTCTCTGTTCTGCCACGGGACTTGCAACCCAAGACAACTAGAAATTACACAAGCTTCAGTCTGGATTCAACTCTTCCGAAGATCTAAGATGACCAAACAACTGAGAAGAGATGATGCCAACCCCCTAGAAGACCTCAGATAATGCTAACCCTGGAACAACAAACAAAACTACCACATTGTGCTTAATTGCAAAGTTTAATCGTGACATAATTATTGCAGTTAATAGTGTTCACCGTCTGTTTGATTACATGTAATTTGTAACTAACTGCATGAATTTTTACTGTACATTTCTGCCATAGTCACCACTAATAACCTACTCCTAAATATAATGTAGAAACGTAAAATTTTCTGTAAAGCTGCTTTGCAATGATTTGTATCATGAAAAGTGCTATACAAATAAACTTTAATTGAATCGAATACTACTTAGTGCAAGTGGCAGATATTTGCACCTCAGTATGGTAGTACATTATAAAACTGCAATAATATTGTATTGAGAGTAAAATATCATTTTTATTAAAATTATTAAATGGATGCCACTTTATTGGGACAATAAAGTCCTCCCTATACCCAACCCTAACCCTAAACCCAACCAATAAACACCTGTGAGGAACTTTATTTTACACATTTCAATGATTTCCTTCATTTTATTGAAAATAAATGCCTTTTCCGATCTGATATGTAATTAAAAAAGAGTTTGGCAAAAGGTGGATTTGAACTCGGGTCCCACTTTACTAGTTACGCCACCGGAGCTGTTGATCAGTAGGTGTAAGTGTAGGTTTTTTATCTTATTTTATTTGTTCATGCAATTGAGTTCTTCACAAAATGGCGTGGGATTGTCTCATCAGTAAAAGATATTGTGTTCCTAAAAATATTGAACAAAATATAATTCTACAACTATTTGAAACAGCCTCAATGTCAGGAGCTCATGACACATTAAAAATAAAGTTCTTTGTAGCACTATAGATTTTAACAAACAACACTCTACTTATCCACCTTATTCTTCAATGCTGAAGTAAGCTTGTGAGAGAGACTTCCAGTTCCATCAGCCACTACAGGGAAATAACGAGAACAATAACAACATGCAGTAAACGATAAAACCGTTTGCATTACAAACCAGTATGTTCATAATTAAGATAATATATTGAAATAATATGGCAAGACATGCCAGTTTGCAATATCAAGCAGCAAAACAAGCTGTTTTGTATAGCTAAAAATAGCTGGACGTGAATGAGACCGGAAGCCAGGCCCATAAAATTTACAAATGGCCGTGCCCACTCTTATGGGAAAAATAATGTGGATTAAGAATTTTATTCTGAAATTGTTTAGGTATTAAAAAGTACCACCGAGGTGACATTTTAAAAAGATGGTGGATGAATTTCTTTGTGGAACTCTTCTAAAGCATCAGGCTGTAGAACCCTATTTGGTTTAATAATTTTTAAAGCATATACAATGCCCAAATATGCTGTCAGGGCAGGAAACTCAGTATGGTTTTGAGACGCAGTCATGATATCAGATGAACAAGGTGGTATTTTAATAGTTAGCCTTTCATGTGAAGAATAAAAGTGTATGCTAATTAGTCATTTAGCTAGCGCTTTTATCCAAAGTGACTTACAGCATGTTTATTACAAGGACAGCCCCTCTGGTGAAACCTGGGGTTAAGTGCTTCGCTCAAGGGCACAATGGTAATAGCTCATGGAACAAACCTTACAGGGTTCAAACCTACAGCCTCCCTAGACCAGAAAATTCAGCAGAAGGTCTACAGTGAGAATACTGCAGAGAGATTTTAAGCGATGAGTTTAAGGTATGCACAGCAGTAGTTTCTATAGGTTTCGCTTGCCGTGACGCATGTTTGAAAGAGACTGACAGGTTTAAACCCCAGCTGACGAGTGCATTCCCCTCACCCGACACATTCTAATATCTCAATAAACACCTGGCTCAGCCTCACGTCACACCTGTGCTTTTCCATGGTTAGACAGCAAGTCGTCGAGAGACCAATGCACCTGCCTAACACCCCTGCATAACTCCATGTGATTCTAACAGGACTCACGTGGGATTAGTGTGTGTCGTCACCAGAGAGATCAGATGCACATTTGTGTGGAGTATTCTTAGATTAGAACATTTAAACCCAGTGCAGGCCTTGTGAAGTAGAGTGAAATTAAATTATACGAGCACAGACCGTGCGGCAATCATCGAGAGCCTGTTTTCATAATCACTTTGCGATCGCGATGTTAAAATCTGCATGGAATTGCACATAAATTTCAGCCATAGTCTTTAATTCTGTTTAAAAGTAAATTGCAAATATAAGTGTACATAATTATTTTGTTGATATTGCAAAGAGAGCCAATTTCGCCTAATATGTCTTCAAGTCAAGACTATTTTCTGCAGAAAGCTAGAAACTTTTGCGGCGAATCATCAGGAAGGTATTAGTACATGTTATACGCACTAATCTGATGTAATGTGATTTTATGTGAACGCCATTCTGGAGTAGCAGCATGAGGCTATAGCACAATTTTCATAAACACACCACATTAAATTGTTTAAATTCAATAAGCATATGCCTCTAAATGCAGCAACGCCATAGGGAGCGGGCTGTTGATCAATATTATTGCACACTTCCCACTCTATCAATTTAGTGTCTGCTAAGGGTTCATTATCCACTCTAATACTGAGGCTTAAATTAAAGAGGAAAAAGAGGAATATATTAAGAGTCCCTTTACCCAAAGGTATTTATTAATTTCACACAACAGCACACATTCAGTAACTCACCTCACTGAATTTCCATGCAGATGAGAGAACTACTTCTAATATGGAAAATAAAAACTCTATTTTCCATCAGAAGGATTGCCTGAAAGCCATCTAAATAGGTCAGCGCACATATTATATCAATTTTTAACAACAAATTTGTAATTTACTGGAATTAAATGCCTCAACAAAACAGGGGGGGAAACTTCAAATGGCTCTATTACAAGCACATAATGTCAGTTAGTGGTAACCAGTTGCACGCTTTCACTAGATTTGAAACAAATCCCGCTACAAAGCGATTTCTGAGTGCTAATAGCTGTTTGGCTTAAAGCTGAGCTTCACTCTTAATGAGGACTGATCCAAACTCCAGAAGTCATTTGGATGCTCTTTGTAATTATGCAAATGAAGGTGCATGTTTGATGAGGCTCAGTGCAGAACTCAGTGTCTGTGACTGTGATCCAGGCAGGTGTTTCATCCTTCAGTTCAATCACGGTATACAGATGAGCGGCGCGTCTGAGTTCCACAAACACACACGGAGGATTACAGTCAAAACCATGATGAGTGATCATTATCCTGTGTCATTTATTCAAAGGTTGGAGTGCAAAATTATTTTGCGCACTGCTGTTGAATGATCAGTGGCTCGGCGTTTTATTGACGGGAAAAATGTACAAAGATGTTGACTATTTTTAATTACTGTTCTCTTGCATTGCTGAAATTGTGACAGCTTGTGTCTTTTTTATGTTGCATTCTTAAGGCTTAACAGTGAATACAGTAAAATAAATGCAAATTTCTACTTATGCCATCCTAAATAGGACAGAAATGTGTGTAAAATAATCTATTTTATTGTCTTTCCCTAATGTCACATTTATTTCTTTTTGGGAATATGAAACGGATTTTTCAAACATATTGTACTCTGTTGTATTATGTTAACACCTTATTGTTAACAGGCTTGTCTGCATTTTCTCTATATTATTTTCAATTTTCGACATTTAAAATGATGTCAAATATTTTCACACTGAAAACAAATTTCCCAAAACCATCAAAATGATTTGATCATGTGACATGTTTTGGTATTTCATTCATAGAAGGCTAGAAAAAAAAAAAAAAAAAAAAAAAAAAAAAACATAATTTAAAAATAATTGTCATCTTGTCTGTACAGGACACTCAGATTAGAGGTGAAATTGTATACAAGAACAAGTAACACTTTGTTTTATGACCAAATCTCACTATAAATGCATATTACTAGCATATTGGCTGTTTATTAGTACTTACAAAGCACATATTAACGCCTTTTCCTGCATGACCATATTCTACATCCTACCACATACCTAAAATTTACAACTACCTTTCTAACAATACATTAAGCATCAAATTAGGAGTTTATTGAGGCAAAAGTTGTAGTTAATAGGTAGTTAATAGTGAGATTTTGTTCCTATAAACTGTGACTGAAGAACGTCAATGCAGGTTTAACTCATTATTTAAGACTGGGAGACCAAATTTACCACTGAAAACCCCATACACGATTGATTAATGATTATTCTTGGTGTTTGGAGCAATACTGTATGTCTAAATCTGTCTGCACAACACATAACACATGTTGTAGATTCACTTCACCAAACCCTAAGATTTATAATCCTGCCAGTGATGTTTATTATGAGATGAACATGCATAAAGTCATGAGGTCAAGCTCTTTGAAGAGAAGCTGTATTGGGCACTGCAGGTTGTCTCGATCGTGGTGTGTATAAAAAACCTCAGCCTAGATTGTAGGACAGTTCACTTTACAGTTTAGAAGAGATCTGCTGCCATTCAAAATGCAGACACTATTTAAGAAAAGTATGGAAATAAACAGCATTGTCCATATTTTTCACAACTGCTTTAACCGTGTTTTGAATTGCGCCTTGCATTGTGTTGTTTAAAGGGATAGTTCACACAAAAATTAATTACTCACCCTCATGTCGCTCCAAACCCGTAAGACCTTTGTTCATCTTTTAAACACAAATTAAGATTTTTTTTATTAAATCCAAGAGCTTTCTGACCCTGAATAGACAGCAACACAACTGACACGTTCAAGACCCAGAAAGGTAACAAGGACATTGGTAAAACAGTCCATGTGACATCAGTGGTTCAACCATGATGTTATAAAGCTACAAGAATACTTTTTCTGTGCAAAGAAAACAAAAATAACAATTTTATTTATCAAATATCTTCTCATCCATGTAGTGTCGTCAAAAGTATTAACCACGATACAAGTCAGTACTGACATTTTAAAAACTTTAATTTCCTGCTAACATTTGGTTGCTGTAGAGCGGATTCTTAAACACCGCTGATTGGCCACTGTGTTGACACGCTCAACAGATATGACCGCGATTGGCTACAATGATCAGCGCTGTTCACACACTGTTCACTGAGCACTTACACAGAAGCAAACGGGAGCGTCTGAAAGCAGTCATCTGTCAGATGGATCCTACTATGTACAGACATATTAGGGGGGAATGGACATTGGCGGGAAAATGTACATTTTAAAATGTCAGTACCAAATGGTATCGTGGTCAATACTTTTGACAACACTACTTCTATGTCTTCGCCACGTGTTCACTAGAGTACACGAGGCATTCGTGTGGTGTTCTGATGTAAAACTGATGTTCTAATATAAAACCTGGATGCATTGCGCCCTGTTTACAAGCAGAAGAAGACGCACATTGTACATAAAACAGTCTTCTTTGCCCAGCCTTACTTATTTGAACCAGAATATAGTAGTCTTCTCTATTAGACGATCAACTAAGAAAGGACTACGAAGGTTCTACTTTAGAACGCCGGCTCCTGCATCAGCATCACCACTAGCATGCGTCATGATACTCTGACATGAAAGAGAAGAAATTGTTGAATGAAGTCATTATTTTTGTTTTCTTTGCACACAAAAAGTATTCTTGTATCCCTTTAAAGTAAATGCCCCGCACATTTTTAGTTTTTGTTACCAGAATCATTTTGTTCCAATGTAGATGCAGTACGGCTCATTCTAACAGTGTGATATCCAGAGTGTCCTGATCACGGTATTCATGAAAAGATGAAATTGAGTGTAGCATAAACATGTAGCTTCAGGCAAAATCAGCACCCCTGCATTACACCACATGAACTCCTCCTATCTGAGTGATGCAGCGGCATAATGAAACTTCAGCACAGAGATTGGAGGTGGAGGGTTTGATTCGTATTTTGGATAGAGCTTCTCAAAACATACTAAAAACAGATCAGGGCTGGTGAAGCTACTTGGATTGTAGATTGACAAGCTAACACTGCAAACTATTACACACATACAAACAAAAAGACAACAAAACCATTTAGAGGGTCAATGTACTGTAAATATGACTAAATATATTGATAAGATTATATTTAAGATAAGATATATTTTGGTTTATTCCAGTAACTCAAAAGTTTTGTTTTTAATCACTAAAATGATTTAACGAACAAAGTTGCATTATTCGTTTTAAAACAAACTAAACTCAAAGCTAAACCTAATTACAAAAACATAACAATAGCATTATACTATGCATTTAGCTACAAAAAAAAAACACAAAAAAATATTTAAACTAAAAAGGAATGACTTTCCAAACACTGCTTGAGTATTTTATTTTATTTTATTTTATTAATGATTTCCCAATCTATCTATCTATCTATCTATCTATATCTATCTTTACTAAAACTACATTGAATTCACGAACACCACTTCACCATTTCATTTTTGCATTTATTAGTTTCTGCTACTTTTAGTAGTAGTATAATACTATAGTAACTCTACTATTAGTTAGTCCACAACAATGATACAGATAAAAAAGGATTCTTTAAACATGCTCTGATCCTGTGTATCACATTTCTTTATATGCATTTGCTCTGTTGTATCGTGTATGTGTGTGTGCATGTGGTTTCTGACCAGCTAAAGTGCGGGAATGAAGTGCATGGATTGGTAGTGATTATGAACTAGACTGGGATAAGCCCTGTTGTTATTATGCAGATTAGGCTTCCGATGCAGCATATTGTACAGATGCAGGGCAGCAGCTGCTGGTGCAGATGGCTGTTGTACGGCTCCATCAGCACACAGCTATTGTCTCCACTCCGATTGTTCTGAGACCAGAGAGGAGGGCTTCCGAACAACCCAAATGCAGTGAATTACGAAAGAGAAACGGAGAGCAGACAGCAAATTTATACACACGAGGCCGTGGGGACGACGACGTGCCGAACAGACACGCAGTCATCTACATACACGCCAACATGGTGGCGCCAGTCAACTATACCACACGGAGACGCCGTGCAATGCAGTAATGCACACAGACATATGCCGAACCGCTGCTGTTGTTGTTTTGTGCTGGTGCTGTTTAATCGCTGATGGAGAAAGGAAATATTTGATTTGATAAATGTTGTGTTTACCCAGCAGTCCTTCGTCTCGCAGATAAATTTAACTTCTTTAAAGTGTTAAAACAAGCAGCTTCCTTTCCCTCTCTCTGTCTGGTTGTCTCATTTACAGCTGATGGGTGGCGTTTCTGTTATGCAGGACTCAAGTATAATTAAATGCCTGACATTCCCCTTTTAATTTGCACTTCCGCTTCTGATCAACTCTACAGTATCATATAGAGGGTTTGCATCTACGTCACGGTTTGGTCAGTTACCCAGATGCACGGCCATATTGGAAATACTCGGATGTAAACAACAGCATGGACTGCATGGTTGATGTACTACTGAATACTTTGTTCTGCTAATTTATGCTGTCTACACCACGGAAGAAACGTGTGGAAGCTGCTAAATCGTATTAAGAAGGACTTAGTAAGCCGGAAAGGGCGCAATATTTTGACAAACTAAAGTTAATAAGTGGTAAAGATATGTACGAGGGGTGTTAATTAAGATATTAGCCTAATATTTCACCTACCTGACTGGAAATGATAAGAACAAACATGAATGTTGTCAAGATTCTTGCCCTGGAAATCTTGGTTCAGTTTGGCCAACCACAAACGCCTTTTGTTGACAGTTTTTTTGCACCCTTCTCCTTGATTTGTTAGAATTTTTGGCAGTCTACAGTACTCCAAATATTTTCCCCGTTCTGACTGATTGTTACAGCCCAAAATATGACAATAATTGACCATTTTCAGCAGCAATAATTAGCAAAATATGCAAGCTTCATTCAAACAGTGGCACTGTTTACGCTCAGTGCCGCCAAAATGGCCGATTGATGACACATTGTGAAAACACTTTATAGAGCTAACACTGACTAGTTAATTAGTTAGTGTTGGGTGTGAACTATTACTTAAAGGGACAGTTCAGCAAAAACAAAAAGACAAATCTATCATTACTCACTTATGACCTTCCAAACCTGATCTGAGAAGAAATGTAAAAAACAGTTTTCATTCAGAAATTGCTAGTGCACACAAGATGGTAAGTAACACTTGAAACTAAGGGTGTGTTCACACTTGTCAAGTTTGGTTCAATTAAAATGAACTCTGGTGCGATTGCTCTGTTAGTGTGGTTCATTTGAGTAAGTGTAAATGCTACCATCGAACCCTGGTGCGCACCAAACAAGCGGGCCAAAACCATTAAAAAGATGGGTCTCGGTCCGCTTCCAAACGAACTGTGGTGCGGTTCGAATGAAATGAAAAAACGGACCAAATACGTCTAAACGAAGCAAAAACAGAAAGTAATGACAAGATGTGACACTATGTGACATGATTATTATGAAGGAATCAAGCGGTCTATCCAAAACAAAATGAGCAGAGGGCAAACATGAAGCAGTGAGGAGGTAAAGTGCCTTTTATGAGCTCTTTGTGAGTTTGAAAATCATATACACGCAACAATTCATGCTTAGTCCAGCAGACGCCATTAAGTGTATTTGACTTAAAGCAGCGATTCATATTCATACTCACCAAGGGGGGAAGCGAAACTTGATTCGATCAATCGAACCAAACAAGACAGGTGTGAATACTGTCTTGTGTGAACTGAAAAGAAATGTAAAAACTGTTTTCATTCAGAAATTGCTAATACATTTCACAATTACATTTCAGTGAATGGGTATTTTGATGTCATCTGGTATCTTTAGGTTCACTTTCAAAAATGCCAGTGTGAATGCTAAGCGGACCAGGTACAAAATCACACCAGGAAAGCCTGCTAGTCCACTAGCTTTGGCCTGGACCAAATACAGTGTTGATTTTTTTTGTTTGTTTGTTTGGTCCGGTTCACTTTCACACTGCACTTTTTGCAATTGAGCTAGAAACTGTATACAAAACCACACATGTGGTTAAGGTCATCCATTCATTAGTTCATCCATTCAGCCGTACCAGAGTTCGTTTGCAACCGGATCAAGATCACCTCTTCAGCTGGGTCTCGGTAAGGTTGGTCCTCACCCGAGTGCGATTGCTGTATTCACATCTGCCCAAAAGAACCGCACCAAGAAGGGAAATGAACTTGAGTTCATTCGAGCCAAACAAGACAGGTGTGAATACATCCTTTTTGGTCCAGACCAAATGAACCTAATGAACCAATTTACAAGTGTGAACACACCCTCAATGTGATATCTTTTTTCTACAGTTTTTTTTTTTTTTTTTTACCATTTTTACTATTTTCTTGTAAAATGCGCTCCAGTATTTTTTTGTGTCATTTACAACTTAATAAATAAATAAAAATAAAATACTTTTTTATTTTATTTTTTTTACAGTGTGTAACTTACTTTAACTGTTTTAACTGTTTTTGTTGTTTGTTTGTTTTTGACAGAATTTTTTGTTTTTGGTGAATTATCCCTTTATGTTGCACTTTTATATCTACTGAACACTGTAAAAAACTGGAAACATAACTTGAAGGTCAAATAGTTGAAATTAGTTATACAAACGTAAGAACTCAAGTAAGGTTCATTCACCATGATTAAGTTCACCAAATTAAAATTTTTATATTAAGTTGACCAAAAACCATTAACACTGTCACTGCTATTGTATCAATAAGTATAAATAAATTAATTTTAAAATCCAATTCACACATTTAATTTTCAACAAATAGTGACAGCGTGATAAATTCATTTGATCAAAAAAGCTCAGCTCTCTAATTTAGCTCTCTCTTTTTTTTTTTTTTTTTTTAATAAAATAATGTCTAAAGTAACTGTTCTAGTAGCTAGAGTTTCAGCATTTACATCCAAGCCAAAAAAGCGGCCTGAAAATAAGTGGTGCCTAAAGGAACCAGAAGTAAGTGGATCATGACTGTTTTTGTACCATTTTTTTTCTGACAATGCAAGCAGCACGGATCTGTAAATGGACATATGCACATTCCATTTCAGCTGCATAGAGGTTCTCTCCACTAACACGCTACCCAGCAAAGTCAATGCTAAAAACGAGTAGGTATGCAAACCCTACACCAGCTCAGCTGACCTTTCACCCCAGCAGATCACCCTAGACAAACTACACCTTTACGTTTATCATACTGACCTAAACCGTGGCAGCGGCCTGGAACGTCCTTCATAAACGAGATGTGTCAGGGTGATTTGGGCCGCACAGAGAGAGGGCTGGTAGATATGCAGATATGTGTTGTCAGCTTTGCCCTCCAGGGGAACCGTGGCTTGTCCGTTCGATGGAGCAGCTCTCCCCTGCTGGGCTGATCCCAGATCAGGCCGCTACAACCACAGAGACCTCCTGGCCCTGTTCAGACATGACACACCACCTCCACACACTACACGCTCCGTGTGCTGGGAAGGAGGTCACACACACACGTACAAGAGTGTGTGTGTGCGTGTGTGCATGCGTTTAAGTCGTAGTGGCAGTTAAACACAGTGTAATGGTCAGAGAGGGTGATACTGATCTGATAGTACAGGGCGATACCTCTGACAGGAAGCATGACCTCTGACTCTGCTACAGCGAAAGGACGCCCTACCTCTTTTCATCCTGTCTTTTTATTAAGATTAATTAGAATGTGGTGAGGTCGGGTTCGTCGAATAGGAAAGGAAGGTGCGAAGAGAGAGAGGAAGGTATAATAAAATAACAAATTCTTTAGCAAATTCTGTAACATACACCATTTAAACTCAAAACCACTGAGACTGAACTGAACTGATGCAAATTTGGTTGTAAATGACTACAGTTTTATGATTTGTTATAGAATTGCAAAATCAATAAATGTTTTCCTTAATTTATATAAACACAGATGCAGTGTTGGAAAAAGTTTTCATCACAACATTGCGTTACTCCATAAAAAGTAAAAAATTGCATTACTTAATTACTTTTTACGGAAAGTAATCCATTACATTACTTTTGCGTTACTTTTTGTAACCTGGGCTGGGCTTGCTTATTTGTTGTTTATTAAAAAAAAAAAAAAAAAAAAAAAAAAAAACTAACGTAAAGGCCCTTTTGTGGTGAAATGAATAAGCGTCAGGCTAAAGGAAGTGTAGTAATGCAAAGTAATGCATTACTTTACTAGTTACTTGAAAAAAGTAATCTGATTATGTAACTCGTGATACTTGTAATGTGTTAAACCAACACCAATTCATTATTTTATAATAATATTGTTTTATAATTTATAGTATTTTAATGGCCGATTAGTGTAAATTATGGTTAAAGCGTTCACAATAAACAGCCTGATTTAAAGTATCATTCATTCAAGGGTTAAAAAGTGATGCTTTCCTAAACTACCTGAGGATCAAAAGTGTTGTTCTCACAAAAAGAGGCTGATTAATAAATGTTTCCTCTTCATATTTCCTATTTTAAAACTGTATTGATGCAAATCTTTCAGATCTTGAGCTTAGTTTCAGGCATGTATTCAAAACCCAAAATACTCTTAAACTGGATCACACGCATATCAAGGTAATTTATTTCCACTTTATTCTGTGGATAGATTCAGAAAGTATATTTGGCAACAGTGCTTTCCATATCAAAGTAAACTCAACTCAGCTTCTCCCTGACATAATAAAGTACAAAGTTTTGTACTATTTTCTATAGGCAACCTTTCGCTGTCCCAAATTATACAAGAACAGAGATGGATTTATAAAACAATGCATATTCCTTCTACACAGCAAAGTACAGGACTTTTTTTTTTCACCACTTCTGACTGAAAGGCACTGAAGTATATTCAACTTTATTAAAACACAGTTAAGGTCAAAAGTTTACATGCACCTTGCAGAATCTGCAAATTGTTATTGATCATTATTTTACCAAAATAAAAGGGATCATACAAAATGCATGTTATTTTTGATTTAGTACTAAGAGCTGAATAAGTTATTTCACATAAAAGACATTTACATATAGTCCACAAGAGAAAATAATAGTTGAATTTATAAAAATGTCCCTATTCAAACGTTTCCGTACGCTTGATTCTTAATACTGTGTTGTTACCTGAATGATCCGCAGCTGTGTTTTTTTTTAATGATAGTTGTTCATGAGTCTCTTGTTTGTCCTGAACAGTTAAACTGCCTGCTGTTCTTCAGAAAAATCCTTCAGGTCCCACAAATTTTTGGTTTATCAGCATTTTTCTGTATTTGAACCCTTTCCAACAATGACTGTGTGGTTTTGAGATCCATCTTTTCACACTGAGGACAACTGAGGGACTCATATGTAACTATTACAGAAGGTTCAAACACTCACTGATGCTCTAGAAGGAAACACAATGCATTAAGAGCCGGGGGCACATATAGTAAATTCCAATTGCCTGATTGTTTGTATCATCATAATATGTAAACTATATAATTGCACAGCTCTCTATATAAAGATGGATATATATTGTATATATCCATATATACCGTTGAGGTCAAAAGTTTACATGGACCTTGCAGAATCTGCAAAATGTTAATTATTTTACCAAAATACGAGGGATCATACATCATGCATGTTATTTTTTATTTAGTACTGACCTGAATAAGATATTTCACATAAAAGGTGTTTACATATAGTCCACAAGAGAAAATAATAGTTGAATGTATAAAAAATGACCCTGTTAAAACGTTTGCATACACCTGATTCTTAATATTGTAGAACCTTCTGTAATAGTTGCATATGAGTCCCTCAGTTGTCCTCAGTGTGAAAAGATCTCAAATTCATACAGTCATTGCTGGAAAGGGTTCAAATACACAAAAATGCTGAAAAACCAAAGCATTTGTGGGACCTAAAGGATTTTTCTAAATAACAGCAGGCAGTTTAACTGTTCAGGATAAACAAGGGACTCATGAACAACTATCACTATACAAAACAAAATAAAACAGCTTTGGATCATTGAAGTAACAACACAGTAATAAGAATCAAGTCTTTGTAAACTTTTAAACGTGGTCATTTTTATAAATTCAACTATTATTTTCTGTAAATGTCTTTTATATTCTTATTCAGGTACTCAAAAAAAAAAGCATTTTGTATGATCCCTCTTATTTTGGTAAAATAATTAACAATTTGGAGATTCTGCAAGGTCTATGTAAACTTTTGACCTCAACTGCAAGTGCATCTAACTTTTCCCGCATACATTCACTGTACACACATGGAGCACATATACTATACAGCAAATCTCAACTGCTTGATTGTTTACAGTGTGTCACTGCAAAACGTGCTATATTTTCACCCACCTCTAATCTGTTAAATGCAACTGTAAGGTATGTAGATTTTAAGATATCATAAACATTTACTGCTTTAAAACAATGTGTATTGTGAAAAGTGTTATAGATCTGTTATATCCAAAAAGAAAATGATATAGTGTGTTCTGAAATTAGGTCATTATGGATGAATTTGTTTACATTGGGTTAGTTTGACATATTAGTTTGGGTTTAACACAACATTGTCCTTCCATCAAAAACACTTCAGGTCCCCCTTAACAGATCAGCATGCTCCAGCGTTAGCGGTCTGCTAGCCCTCGGAGCGGAGCCGTGCGCGTGTGGGGGTGTGGAGGAGCAGGTTTCCCACAGCTGGGCCGCTCTATCAGCTCTTTAAAGGCGCTCCTCTGGGACCTACCACTCCTCCTAGACTCTGACATGTACACCGCTTGTCATATGGTCCAATTTGGTCAATACGGTCACACTGCTGCTACGTTACAATAGATTAACCAGACGCTCCGAAAAACAGGACAATATTTGGGTTTGTGAGCAAAATGTTGATATGCACGTGGAGCGCGTCGGATAATGCGGTCACAGGCCCTCTGCGGTTTACGAGACTAATAATAAATATAAGGCACTTTGCTCACACTCGGCGCGTGATGCCGGACTCCTTTATTTATCCGCCGCTGACACTGAATGCGCAGTTTAATAGCGCATAATCCAGCTCCAGTGATTAATTACACAGAAAGAGGGCAGAAGTGTTTAGTCAGCAGAGGCTCTACAGAAAAGCCTGTCAATTAATATGTCATTTACACCCCATTCAGCCTCCAAATGCATGTTTAAATTTGATTAAAGCCTGTCTGTTTAAGTGCTACTTCCAATAAAGGCGGTGAAACGGGTGAAAAGGATTAGTGTCTGCCGCACAAAGCCAGTCCCCGAAGTGCTCTTTGACTCGTCCGCTGTCGCGGCTACAGCCGGGTCTGCATGGGGCCGATCTGATTGGAGGGCCCAGAGGGGAGGGGCCCCCGGTCACCAGGGCATTGTTAGCGCCGTCAAAATGGTCTAAGAAGAATGGCTGATTATGCAGCTACATCCAGAGCTGCTAACAGGGAGCGGATTTGAATTTCTAACGCAGCAGATGTTTGCTGGGCTCCTCCGCGGAGTGGGCCTATACTGTTATGCTAATTTCGCAGTGTTTCCCTTCAACGCCGGCCCAGAGTCATCAGAGCAAATGCGCAGATCCCTCTGTCAAACTCATAATTGGCCATTATTGATATTAATTAACATTTTTCGCACCCCATCCCTGTTCCTTGACCCGGTATCTGTTGGTAAGTCTAGTTACGGTGGGCCATTAGAGGCATGGAAATCCAAGGGACCTCATGCTAGTCACAAGCCATTTATCAGAAAAGAACACAGGCCAATTAGCGCGGCATGGAGACAGTTGTCTTGATTCGCCGCTGACTGCTTTTTGATCACCATTATAAATTGCTAATAGGGCGTCGAGAGTGGCGCGGCGGTCTGCTGGGGGCAGAGGCAGGCAGGCGGTCGGTGACATGCGAGAAAGGCAGCGACGAGACCGGCCCATCAGACGCTGCTTACTATGGAGCCCCGTGATGTCACAGCTGATCGTGCTCGGCCGCGAGTCAATCAAACTAATGAGGCCCGCAGCATTCCACCAAGGGTCCCTCCGACAAAACAATACTGCGAAAAATCCTAAATCACAACGGCGCTTGATATCGAATAGTCCAACCCATTATTCTCCAATAAGGGCCGACGCTTAAAGTTTTTATCGCCACAGATCAAGAGATCATAATAGGAGCATATTGACAGATATTTTTCTTGCAATGCTCCGAGGGACCGGCTGCAGCAGGAAAATATATCAGAAGCCTATCATCAGTGCTGGGATCTCCGGTGTAAAATCGATAGTGAAGCATAGAGGGCTGGAGTTTTCACCGCTCCTCTCCGTCATTTAAAAAGACTGCCGAGGTCCCCGGGGACTTAGTAACTTAGCAACCGTGCAGTTTCTGCGATTAAGTATACGGTACCGTAATGCCATTGTTGTTTCCGCAGCCTTTTGTTGCAAATATTGACGCCAGAAGGGTGAAGATGAAATGGTTCGAGGATCACCTCTTAGCCTAGCTTACCTGTGCTCTCCTGAAGCCAGATCTACTCGAGGACCGTCGGTCCATCGGTGAAGTGACAAGCAATCACATCTCAGTGGTCCTCTACAGTCTCCTGCATGATTATGTGCATTACCTGCGACAGCATCGTACGGATGAAGAGCTGAAAAGAGCAACCTTGATCTTTTACGTTCTGTATGATGAAGTGTGATTTGTCTGCACAATCAATTGAATAAACAATCAAGGTTAGGAATACAGCTGCCACGATTAACTAACCACAGACACCATCCGACAATCAAAAAGCAATATTAAGATTTAGTTGTCATTTTTGGATTCACTAGACCAGTGTTTCCCAACCCTGTTGCTGGAGGCACACCAACACTACACATTTTCCAACTATTCCTGATCAAACACACCTGAATCAACTCATCATCTCGTTAGTAGAGACTCGAGGACCAGAAATATATTGGTCAGATAAGGGAGACATCCAAAATGTGCACTGTTGGCGTGCCTCCAAGAGCAGGGTTGGGAAACACCGCACTAGACGTTGCACAGATCACTTACGATGTAGATGGTGTAACAACCAATATATAAAGCAAGTGGGTGATTCAACGACTTAAAAATTGCATTAAACAAAGTGAATACTCGTCACTGTAATTTCAATCTCATAATCATGCAGCCCTACAGTAATGTCAATAGATAAAGATTTAATCATTTGCTGTAGTCTGTTCTCTGACATATTCAGAAGCTATAGATCCATGACGCTCTATGTTAAATGACATTAAATGTTACAGTTTTAGAAACTGTCCTAGTCAGAACTACAGCTTCAGATTTGAGTTATGAAGTTATGACCACATTTTGTTTTTTTGGCAAAAACATCATTAATGCAGAAATTAATATTAAATTAGAAATTAAATTAATGCAGTGGTTCAGATCTCATTTGTGGTGTCATTTTGCTTAGATATTCAAAAGTTATAGATCCATAACTGTCTATATGGATGAGTATTCCTGTATATTATTATTATTTATCAGATCTATATTACAGTTTTGAGAATTGTAATACTCAGAGCTACAGTTTCAGATCTACTAAGGTAATGATTACATCTTTGATGTATTTTTCTGCATTTTTTTTTTTTTTTTTGTAGAAGCAAAGAGTAAACAACTTCAGTGAAACCCTGACAAATGTGCTTTATCAAAGTCTCATTTCTGACAATATACAGTATAGCATTTACAGAACCATAACTGTCTACATGAAACAATTATTATTTTATTACCACACTGCAAAAAAAAAAATTTTCTTCCTTAGTATTTTTGTCTTGTTTTCTAGTATAAATATCTAAAAATTCTAGAATCAGGATGCATTTACTGGACAAGTAAAATGACTTAAGATATTATGTCTTTTTTGACGAAAACATCATTAATGCAGGAAAGTCCATCAAAGAGTAGACTACAAATGTAAAAAACCCTGACAAATGTGCTTTGGATCTCAATTGTGATGTTATTTTTCTTAGATATTTACAGTTATACTGTAGATCCATAATTGTCTATATGGAACAATTATTACTGTATAGTATTACTATTTATCATCTATATTAATATCTATATTATTACAGTTTTAAGAATTGACATACTCAGAACTACAGTTTCAGATCTATCAAGGTTATGACCACATCTTTGATGAATTTAATGATGTTTCCATCAAAAAGTTTTTTTTGTAAAAAAAAACAAAAAAAACAAAGAGTTGACAACATCAGAGACACTCTGACAAATGTGCTTCTCATTTGTGGCATTATTTTATCTTCTATATTTAATAGTTATAGAAACTATAACTGTCTAAATGAAAATTATCACCACTTATTATAAATATCTACATCAGGGGTGCTCAACCCTGTTCCTGGAGATCTATCTTCCTGCAGAGTTCAGCTCCAACCCTGATCAAACACACCTGAACCAACTAATTAGGACCTGAAGGAACACTTGATAATTACATACAGGTGTGTTTGATCAGGATTGGAACTAAACTCTGCAGGAAGGTAGATCTCCAGGAACAGGGTCGGGCACCCCTGAACTATATTATTACAGTTTGAAGAATCATCAGTCAGAATTACAGTTTCAGATCCAGTATAGGGTAACGACCGCATCTTTTTTGACGGAAAACATCATTAATGCAGAAAAAATCCATCAAAGATTAGACTACATCAGAGAAACCCTGATCTTATTTGTGGTGCTTTTCTTAGATTTTAAAAACTTACAGATCCATAACTGTCTGGATGGAATGATTATTACTGTATATTATTACTGTATATTACTATTTATCAAAAATATCAATATTATTACAGTTGTAAGAACTGATATACTCAGAACTACAGTTTCAGATCTAGTATAGGGTTATGACCACATCTTTGATGGATTTTGTAAAAACAAAGAGTAGACAACATCAGAGAAACCCTGACAAATGTGCTTCGGATCTCAATCGTGGTGTTATTTTTCTTAGATATTCAAAAGTTATACAGCCATAACTATCTATATGGAATGAGTATTACTGTATATACTATATATTATTGCCATTTATCATTATTTATTTATTATTTATCACTACCGTTCAAAAGTTTGGGGTCAGTACATTTTTATTGTTTCTTTTTTTTTTTTTTTTTTTGTTAAGAAATTAATTTATTAATTAATTTTAAGAAATTTTATTCACCAAGGATGTATTAAGTTAATAATTAAAAGTTTATTAAAAGTTAATAATAAATAATTTACATTGTTATAAAATATTTATATTTTAAATAAACACTGTACTTTTTAAACTTGTTATTCATGAAAGAATCCTGAAAAAAAAAAATTACAGGTTCCAAAAAATATTTGGCAGCACAGCTGTTGATATTATCCAACATTGATCATTCTAATAATAAATCTGCATATTAGAATGATTTCTGAAGGATCATGTGACACTTAAGACTGGAGTAACAGCTGATAAAAATTCAGCTTTTCATCACAGGAGTAAATTCTATTTTAAACTATGTTAAAATAAAAAACATTATTTTATATTGTAAAAACATTTTGCAATATTACTGTTTTTTTAATATTACTATATTTTTAATCAAATAAATGCAGTCTTGATGAGCATAAGAGACTACTTTAAAGACTATTACAAATCTTACTGACCCCAAACTTTTGAACGGTAGTGTATATTATTAAAGTTTTAAGAATCATCATAGTCAGAACTACATGTTTCAGATGCAGAAAAATCCATCGCAAGAGTAGACCACATCAGAGAAACCCATAAATCCATAACTGTCTACATGAACTATTACTATTATGTTATTACAATTCACCATTATCTACATTATTACCATTTTAAGAATCATCATACTCAGAAATAGTTTCAGACGCAGTATAGGGTTTTGACCACATCTTTGTTTTTGACAAAAACATCATTAATGGGGATAAGAAATCCATTGCAGAGTAGACTACATCAGAGAAACCCTGACAAATGTGGTTTGGATCTCATTTGTAGCATTATGTGTCTTTTATATTCAAAAGTTGAGAAAGTCATAACTGTCTATATGGAACTATAGTTCTGAGTATGCCAATTCTTAAAACTGTAATAATATTTTAATAGTGTACTGTAATAATCAGAGTACTACTGTAATTCTGTAATAATCAGAGAAACCCTGACAAATGATGTTTTTGTCAAAAGCAAAGATGCAGTCATAACTGCATATTGTACTGTATATTTGAAACTGTGAAAAGTTCGGACTGTGGTGATTCTTAAAATGGTAATAATATAGATAATAATTAATGGTAATAACATAATAGTCATTTCATGTAGACAGTCATGGATCTACAACTCTTAAATATATAAGATATAATGCCACAAATGATACTTTTATAAATCTGAACCACATTTGTCAGGCTTTCTCTGATGTAGTCTACTCTGAGATGGATTTTTCTGCATTTAATGATGTTTTTCGTATGAGTATGAGTATGATGATTCTTAAAACTTTATTAATGTATATATAATAATAAATGTTAATAATATATAGTGTATACATTAATACTTGTTCCATATTGACAATTATGACTCTGTAACAACACAAATGAGATCCAAAGCACATTTGTCAGGGGTTTTCTGATGTAGTCTACTCTTTCATGGATTTTCTGCATTAATGTTGTTTCTCCCAAAAAAAACTTAGATCTAAAATTGTAGTTCTGAGAATGATGGTTCATTAAAGTAATTTGATACAGAGTGTTATGGATCTATAGCTTCTGAATATATAAGAGAAAAGACTACAGACACTAGTTAAATTTGTATCTGTTGACATTACTGTATGGGTATTTGTTTTGTATTTGTTTATACCAAAAATATCATTAATGCAAAAGATGTGGTTTTAACCTTAGATCTAAAACTTCTGAGTATGACAATTATCAAAACTGTAATATAGATATTTATGATAAATAGTAATACTATACAGTAATACTCGTTTCACATCTACTGTTATGACCACATCTTTGATTAATTGAATGATGTTTTCCATCAAAAAGATGTTTTTTTGCAAAAACAAAGAGATAACCTCAGAGAAACCTTGACAAATGTGCTTTAGATTTATAAAAGTCTCATTTGTGGCATTATTTCATCTTTATATATATTTAACAGTTACAGAACCATAACTGTCTAAATGAAACTACTACAACATCTATATTTTTATGGTTTAAAGAATCATCTTTCTGATCCAGTCATCTTTTTGACCACAACTTTGTTTTTGACAGAAAATATCATAAATGCAAAAAAATCCATCGCAGAGTAGACTACATCAGAGAAACCCTGACAAATGGGGTCCAGATTTCATTTGTGACATTATTTTATCTTATATTTTAAACGTTATAGATCCATAACTGACTACATGAAATAATTATTATGCTATTATCATTATCTAATTTATTACCGTTTTAAGAATCATCACAGTCAGAACTACAGTTTCAGATCTAGTATAGGATTACGACCGTAATGCAGAAAAAATCCATCAAAGAGTAGGCTTCGTCAGAGAAACCCTGACAAATGTGGTTTGGATCTCATCTGTAACATTATTTTTCTTATATATTCAAAAGTTATAGAGTCATAACTGTCTATGTGGAACGAGTATTAGTGTATATTGTTACTATTTAGCATAAATCAAGTCAAGTCAAGTCGAGCTTTATTGTCATTCCGCTACATGTGTGGACATACAGTGGATCGAAATGTCGTGTCTCGCAGGACCACAGTGCTACATAAATAAACATAAATATGAACATACATACACTAGACGTAAAATATCTATATTATTACAGTTTTGAGAATTGGTATACTGAGAGGTTTTAGATCTACTAAGGTTATGACCACATCTTTGATGGATTTTTCAGCATTAATGATATTTTTGGTAAAAACTAACAGTAGACTACATCAGAGAAACCCTGACAAATGTGCGTCGGATCTCATCTGTGGTGTTATTTTTCTTTGATATTCAAAAGTCATATATCCATAACTGTCTATAACAATTATTACTGCATTACTATTTATCAGGTCTATATTATTACAGTTTTAAGAATCAACATACTCAGAACTACAGTTTCAGATTGACTAAGATTATGACCACATTTTGATGATGTAACCTACATCAAACAGTAGGTTACATCAGAGACAACCTAACAAATGTCGTGTGGATTTATGAAAGTCTGATTCGTGGCATTATTCGTCTCATACATTCTAAAGTTACAGATCCATACCTGTTTACATGAAATGACTCCTATGTTATTAGCATTTATCATTATCTACATTTTGAGTATCATCATACTCAGTACTGCAGTTTCAGATCTAGTATAGGGTTATGACCGCATCTTTGTTTATGACGAAAACACCATCAATTCACGGCAGAGCAGACCACATCAGAGAAGCCCTGACGAGTGTGGTTCGGATTTATCAAAGTCTCATTTGTGGCGTTTAGCCTTGTCTCGACAGAACGGCTCGGCACGGTTGTGAACTCCCCTTGTGTCTGGTCCAGCGTACTGGAACTCCTCGACTGTGATTGTGTTTCTCTGCGAGACTTCTCCCGCGAGACTCTCTCACAGAGCCCAATTACAACTTTCATCATCAATCATCAGCGTTATTTATTCAGTAAAATGAATTTCTAATTAATAACTGATGAGCATTATGGCCTTGAAGACTGTAAAGCTATTAATTATGCCGGGCCATGGGGAATAAGCCTGTAAAGCAGTACCTGGCGGATATTCTGTGCCATTAGTGTTACAGTAGCGAATGTTTACCTCCTCCAGGACTACAGTATTTAGCCTGTGCCCATTGAAGGATTATTGAGCTAATTAGATGACTGTGACTGGCATATGTTTCCTCTTCAGTCGGAGCACCACTATAATAATGAACTATAACTGCGGGACAATGGCTTCCTCTGCCTCCGATTTCTCATAACGCCGAACTGCCGGGCCCGAGGGAGATGTTTAGCCCACAATAAAAGAGGATGTTTTAGACTTCCATTGTGTCTTTTGAGCGGTTAGCTCATTTTTACAGTGAAGATGGCTCTTTGTGCTGCCACATTACGTGTCAAGGCCACAAGTGATGGGAGCGTAGTGTTTTTACTAGGCGCCGGTTACCTGAGCACCGGCCTTGTGGATAACAGATCGTATAAGAGGTGAAATGAGCGCAGCATTGAGGAGTTGTGTTGTGGTCTCAGTTCATCAGCTCCCTCCTCACCCAGAGCAGCGGTCCATGCCCAGCTCAGCAGTAATGATGACTTACAGACTGCTTTCAGACACCCCAGCATTTTTGCCGCTGCAAAAAAATATATAAAAGTCAACCTAAAAACAAAAACATTATGAGCTGTATGTATGCATTCCTCAAATGAAGGAATACAGCAGATGCGCTGCCACATGCAAAATTACTTAATTTAGCAAAGGACCAAACACCTTAAAAGGAATGTGAATTAAATGAAAATTCTGTCATTAATTACTCACCCTCATGTCATTTCAAACCTGTCAGACCTTTAGTCATCTTCAGAACACAAATTAAGATATTTTTGATGAAATCCAAGAGCTTTCTGACCCCGCATAGACAGCAATGCAACTGACACGTTCAAGGCCCAGAAAGGCAGTAAGGTATCGTTAAAATATTTCATGTGACATCAGTGGTTTAACTGTAAGTTTATGAAGATATGATAATATTTTTGTGCGCAAAGAGAACAAAAATATAACGAAATCAATTATTGGGACAGCCGTGGCCTAATGGTTAGGGAGTTGGGCTTGTAACTGAAAGGTTGTGGGTTTGAGTCCCAGGTCCGGCAGGGATTGAATAACCAGCACTCTCTCCACCCTCAATACCACGACTGAGGTGAGTCCCTTGAGCAAGGCACCGATCCCCCAACTGCTCCCTGGGCGCTGCAGCGATAGCAATATGGCTGCCCACTGCTCTGGGTGTGTGTTCACGGTGTGTGTGTGTGTGTGTTTGTTCACTACTCACTACTGTGTGTGTGCACTTGAATGGGTTAAATGCAGAGCACAAATTCCGAGTATGGGTCACCATACTTGGCCACACATCACGTCCTTTCCTTTCCTTTCCTATTTCTTCCCTTACACGTACACAAGAGTACCACAACGCATGCATGTGCATTGCTCTAGCGATTCAAACTCACGTGACTGACTTTCTTCCGATAAGCACAAAAGGAGAAATTTTGAAGAATATTCATGCTGCTCATTTCTATTCAACAAGGGTTTGTCAAGATAAAAATGCAACACAAAAGCACTATAAAAGCACTATGAAAATTCATTCACTACAGTGCAAGGGACTCATTTATAAAGATGTGCATAGAATGATCCAAAATGTGAATGACAATTTCTGAAATGTTACTATAAATGGTTTATAAAATGTCCATAGGCACCATAATTTTATATATATATATATATATATATATATATATATATATATATATATATATATATATATACAATGCAGTTGCTTGTTTGTGCATGTAATGATATTAATGTATATTGTAAATGTCACTGTATCTTTGTATTTTCATAAAAATGTTTAATTGTTTTAATTATTTTAATAGGTATATATGAATAAAAACTCAGTGTGCATGCACTTCAGTTAGCATATACATAAACATTTTCAGGTTTGCCTTTATAAATCTCTATTTGTTTCTCACTTGTGATGTAAGATCAAATCCATGGAACTTAACAACTGAATTCAATTGTACGTGTGTTTAATAACGTACCCCAAGTGTTCTCTTGCCATGATGAAATTTACACCACAAGGCACTAAAAATTTTCCTGTCTGCTGTACAATAGCTCGCAAATCTCATGCAAACATGACAAATTTGCTGTAACGGTTTTGTATTGTTTTTGGTTGTATTGTATTTTGGTGTTAAAAAAAAATATATAGAAGGCCATATGTGACCCTGGACCACAAAATCCGTCTTAAGTAGCACAGGTGTATTTGTAGCAATTGCCAAAAATACATTGTATGGGTCAAAATGATCGATTTTTCTTTTATGCCAAAAATCATTAGGATATTAAGTAATGAAGATATTTTGTAAATTTACTACCATAAATATATCCAAACTCAATTTTTGATTAGTGATATGCATTGCTAAGGACTTCATTTAGACAAATTTAAAGACTGTGATTTTCTCAATATTTCATTTTTTTGCACCTTTTTGACCAGATTTTCAAATAGCTGTATCTCGGCTAAATATTGTAAAATTTCTCCATTTCTAAAAATTTACCGCTATGACTGTTTTTGTGGTCTAGGGTCACATATCGGTTTAGAGTATCCGACCTTTGGGTATCCATGGTGATTTTTAGGTTTTGGCCTAACTAATTCCTTGCAACACCTTTTGAAATGTTTTTATACAGTGTAAAATTGTATCGTTGTGGTGTTAGCATCCAGAACATCCTATACCAGTCAGGGTCAGTGCTGACATGGGCAGGAAACTGATGGATATGCCCCCACATTTACTCTAAGAGTCTAAAGAATGCTACAGAATGCTTATGCACTCTGAATATTAAGGTGAATATGTAGATGAGAGTCCTAATTGAAAGCAGAGGATCAATACTGCACAGTCAGAGACAAGTTCTAACACCCACAGCAGTGAAAACACTCCTCTTTACCTTCAGTTATGTGTCAGTCGTTCATCTCTGGATTAACCTCACACCACCCTAAAAATTAAGAGAGATTATCATTTTGGCACAATACATCCCAGCAGTAGAAAGAAATGAAAAACACAAGGCATGTCAAACTTTTGATGAAGAGCCATGAACAGATGTAATTCCTATATTTAGGAAATGAAAACCAGTCAAGCAGTGCTTCAATTTAGTCATTGTTACAATTCAGCACAATTTCTGCACGTTTGTGTCAAATTGTTTTTTTGCATATCTTCATCTCATCTTGTGCAAATCTACTGCGCTACAAACGGAGATGGATGGAGTCATGCATGGTTGTTTTAGGCATCTAGAACAAATACAATAAATGTACATGAGTCTCATGCTGAATCGGAGCTCAGAGTTGTAATTTGTGCTATTGGTTGTGTTTTTACAAGGCCCAATATTCACCACCACCATCACAGCCTGTGCATTTATGTGTGTGTGTGACTGAAATCCGGTAATAGATTCTTACCTACATCACTGTATGTGTCACTGTCTTCACTGAAGAAAACTGTCTAGACTATATTTTTGTGTTTATATAGGAACCGCAGTGTAAGGAATACTGAAGAGGACAGATGGTATTCTTTCTTTCGTCCAGGTTTGGTAAACAATAGAAAAAGACATTCTGAAAGACGGATCATCCAAACCGTAAATATTCCTGTAAATACCCCTGCAAACTGCAGCAGGATCTTGCACAAACTACCAGCACAATTTTAATACCATCGATAAACAGCACTAGAAGCTTGTACTCAGCTGTGCATGCACTGAAACTGATGCTCTCAAATTGAAGTGTCCAGATAAACAGGACGAGGGTTTCTTTCTTATTCTGTGCAGTCAGTGCAAAGAGTATTTTCCTTTTCAAGGAATGAAAACAAAACAGATATGTAACAAGCATTTTTCTTGATGCGGAAGATATACAGATTTAAAATTTGTCAATGCAGATATTTTTGTCAGTGCAGAACTACTACTTTTTATGCACAACAAGCCTCTAACTTTTCTAAGTTAACGCAACTAAATATATTGAAAGAGAGAGAAAAAAATGTAATATTGACTGAAAACTTTGTTGTTTTTAAGTTAGTTGTTCAATTATTTAAAAATAATGAAACTGTAAATTGAAATTACTTTCTGCAGCCTCCTGGAAATTTACTGAGGCTCCCAGATGAGAGTATATAGTAATTCGTAGTAGCAATTTGGTTAGAAAACAAGAAACTACAAAATTATACAACAGAAAAACTGCATTAACAGGCTTGTACAGGTTTGACTAATCTGTGAGGGCTAAATGCCTTCACTAATATAGTAAAATATCATCTCAACATCTTGTGAGGACATTTTATAAAGACAAAGCAAATGTTTAATATAGTCGACCTTTCAAAAACGTAGCTTACCCGTGACGGTAGTTGATCACTAGCTGCCCGTGCAGGTTTATAGGCCTATCTTGCGTTCTTCATCGATGGAAAACCGACATGAATTCATATTAGGATGCAGCCCAGGTAAATGCACTTCATCCACAGCTTTTCATATTGTGTGTAAAAGCATCGCGTTACGTTTGACTGAGTAAGAAAACTCTCTAAAGATTCAGTCCGTGGTTGATTCATACGAACGATTCAGAGTCAATCACGAACCAGTTCAGAACGTTGGCGGGATTATTGAAAAAGAACCGATTCAAATCTATTCGATTTCGATTCATTTGCTAATTTATTCGGAACTCTGGTTGAGCTCGTAAATATGAACATACAGAAACACGTTAATGCACAATTTGTTGTCGACTGATTCGTCAAGTACAAAATTCAATCCTTGTGGCAGTTCTAGTTGTGTTTAACTACATCTCTTACGTAAATTAACCATGGTTTTACTTCAAATAAATAAATAAATAATAAATAAATAAATAACCATTGTAACCACAAATCAACCACGGCTGACCATAGTTTAACTATGGTATTTGTAGTAAAACTGTTGTTATACAAATAATAATCAGTACATCAAAAAACATGGCTACTACACTTTTATTATAATAAAATTGTGGTTAGTTTTCGTAGAGGATGTGAATAAAAATTGTCTTTGCAACTTTTTATGCATTTTGAAGTTTATGAACCACTTTTTTTCTCTTTGAAACTCGCCCTTAAAGGAGGTCTTGTGTGATCCATCATCTGTCAACACTTCCCATCAGTTTTGTTCCCAAACTATGGCAAGTTTAGGAACACACATAGTATACTTACACTTAGAACCATCTAATGCCTTACATTGCTGCACTCAGAATATTGTGATTGATTTGTAGATTTGCTTTCATGTTTTTTGTTTGTTTGTTTGTTTGTTTGTTTCAACTTCTATCTATTTAAGTGAAATAATCCATGGCAGCAATCTAGCAACAGACATTTTGGAAAATCTATTTGCAATCATTTTAGATGAGGCCCTGGCAGTTTGTCTTGGGAGAGGAGAGGAGTAAAGGATAATTGTCTGTAGTCCAGTAAAACCCAGCATAACTGCCACCACACTTGAGTGAGCTTACAGCCGGCAGATCCCAGGGCCTGGGGAAGATAGAGCAGTTAATGTTCCCTTTTATTTTAGAGGATGTGTCACTTGTATCGCAGATTTATACTATGATACAGCAATTTCGTCCAAACAGATGGATAATAGTGTCAACGAGAGGAGAAGGGAGAAGACGACGTTTCTTTTATCGAGTTTAGCACAGATTGTTTGGAGGAGACGATCGAGGCCGTTCTCTCTTTCCCTCTTAATCTCCCTAATCTCGGCGGCATTAAGCTTGATCATTTTTGTTTGAAGGAGCAGAACGTGGCGGTAATGGCGTCCTAATAGCCAGCGCTAGGGACACAAATCCGGCGGCCCTGTTTTCTGCTGTGCCTCCATAAGCACCTCTGATTTATTGCTCTCTTTATGACAGAGAGGAAAATGATGTGCTGCAGGTATATATCAGCGCAGAAAAGGAAATTGAACGCAGATATCATCTTGTCAGATGGTTAATGCTCTTCCCCCTGTCACATTCGATAGCACCAATTTGGAGAATCCTGCAGAGGTAAAAAGAAGACAATTAACAATGACAGAGCGGTAATGGATGAGCCCATAAAATGAGGCTGCGGGCTGCAGGATGCTTTGTATGATTTCCACATGAGATAGAGCCACGGGTACATGCTAGCTACGCCGGCATTAACTCCGGGCCCCCCCTTCTCGTCCCCGTCTCACTCTGGGTAAAAACAGACCGTATATCGCTGGTGAAAGGGTCATGGGATGCAGTCGCTCTCCTCTGAAGGCACTGTATTGCACTTACGTGGAAGGCTATGTAATTACCATAATTATCGAGCACTTGTGGGAATCAGTGGGTTTGGTAAGTCTGTTTGCCGTTACATCGATTTCCAATGGAGTATCACCTAAAACATCAACTCGCCGTAAATCCGTGTGTCAGATGTTATGGGATGGATCTAGCATGAGGACTAAATTATATGAAGGTCAGGCAGTATTTTAACTCACACTTTGAGACCGCTGTGGACTACAAACCGCCGTATCATTTTAGTTCCTCTTCCGAAATCGGGCGTTTAACAGCTCAGCAATCTTGCTTTATTAAATGATTTTTTGTTATGAACCCTAAAGATTTTGAACTGCAAAAACATGATGCAAGAACCTCAGTAAGCTAGTCTGTAAATATACCAAATATGTGACCCTGGACCACAAAACCAGTCATAAGTAGCACAGGTATATTTGTAGTAATAGCCAACACAATACATTATATGGGACAAAATTATCGATTTTTCTTTTATGCCAAAAATTATTAGGATGTTAAGATGTGAAGATATTTTGTAAATTTCCCACCGTAAATATATAAAAACTTAATTTTTTAATAAGTAATATGCATTGCTAAGAACTTCATCTGGACAATTTTAAAGGTGATTTTCTCAGTATTTTGCGTTTTTTTTTTTGCACCCTCAGATTCTAGATTTTCAAATAGTTGTATCTCGACCAAATATTATCCTATCCTAACAAACCATACATCAATGGAAAGCTTATTTCTTGCCTTATTGACTTATATTGAATGTATATTGCAGAAAAAAGTAAGGTGAGATTAAACAACAGTGATTATTGTAAATGTAGTCAAGCGAGTCAAGGCTGAAACTACTCATAATTTGGGGCCAAACGTTGATTTGGAAAGGCCAAAATTTCCCTGCAATGGTCAGGACAGGACAAGAACGGAAAGGTCAAACTACTTTTACACGTGAAACGACGGCGTCAGTCATCTCTGAATATATAATGGTTTGTTAAAGCACTCATAGACCGTGCATCTGTGGCCGTGAAAGATTGCAAGTGTCAGCGCTAAAGTAAAAGATGTGCCCTTTCAGAGGTGAAAAATGCTGAAGAACATGCAGAGCGATGATAGGCCTGGCATTTCTCTGCGCCATGATGCCTCTAAAAACGTTTTAGAAGAGTCTCCATTTGAGCTACAGCGAGGTTTAATGACTTTTCTGCTCCAGAGAAGCTTATTGTTCCTGTCTAACAATTTACGGCAGGCTCCAGTGCGCAGGGGATGGAGGGGGAACCGGCCCGCCTAAATGTGTTTTGTGATTTAAATGGTAATTCCGTTCAAATCAACATATTTTTGGCACCTCATGACCTTTTCGTGAAATGAATTCACGCCACTCAACTTTGTCTTGTGGCATTTAAGAATCACAGAGCCAAAAGCTAATTGCCAGAATTCAACTGCTCACGGAGCGTCTCGTCGTTCGGGCCGTGGCGCCGCACCCGATGCGATTCTTTAATTTGATTTTAATGTGTCCCTCACGCCTACAGGGGTATGATGACTTTGATAATGATACAGTTGTCATCATCCCATGGTGAACTCTAATACCGGGACATGTTAATTGCTTTTGTGACATTCAACTCATTATGGTCCGTATCATTCTTCGCGCCCTGCTTATAAGCAGCGACGAGGGTCTGAATTGCGATGAGCCTGACTCCAACCCGCACTTGGTTTTTTATCACAACGCACCATTCGGGCGTCATATTAGGCGTCCGCGAGGACACACGTAACAAGTCTTCTTTTAAGAGGATTTTGAAGCACTCACCCCAAAGGGCAGTAAATGGAAAAGTGACATGGCTCGTGCTCTTGTCTATTTAACTTATTCAGTTCTTCTGTTATATATATTCTGCCTGGAAGAGCGGGGTTATTTTCCTCCAGGGTTCACGAGGCCAAGCTCTTTCATTTCAACAGAAAATTGTTTCTTAGGATTTCAATCTTTGGCTGCTCGATATGACAAAACACAATATCAAGAACACTTATGTTTCTTATCTGCCATATTTTCAGGGAATAAATAAAAGATCAGTATAAATCTGAGTCCAGAGACGTGCAGTTCGAGTCGGAGAGAGGGTACTACTCCGAGAATCCACACATGCCGGTTTGGCCCGACAGGACCGGGTCGGAATTACCTCTGCTCAGCAAACCAGCGGCTCATTTGTCATCCTTGAAAATCAATTAGTAGGTCGCTGATAGCAGAAAGCAAATGGAATCTCCTTCCTGTGTGGACAAACAGGCTGTATAAAAGAGAGCAGAAAATATGCATCCTTTTCCTTTTCTCTCCACCTATGTAGGGATTTGCTACATAACATCTGCCAGCTGTGGTATAAAGGCCTCAGATGAAAAAAGAATGGACTAAAATAGAAGTTGCTTATTTTCTGTGAATGTGCAAGACTTGAGCCGTTTTAGGTAAACAGAGTGGGGTTGATTACTATAGTCCGTTACTGATTACAGATTACATCATGAAAACAAGGCAGTAATGTAATTTAGGTTACTCATTGTAGGCGATGTAATCTGACTACTTTTTAGAAAGCAAACTCATTTTAAACTTACCAATGAATGTACAATATTGATATTAAAAAAGCAAGGATAAAGAAAATATATTTATTTATATCAACATCATAACATACTTTAATACATAAAATGGTCAATGTAAGAACTGCAGTGGCTTTTGTTAAAAAGCTAATAATTAATTAAATCATAAAAATGTACCATAAAAAAATCATTTAAACATTTGAACACTAAAATTGCTACATTTTATTGGTTTACCTTCATGTCAGTGTGACCATCTGACATCAGAGAACTGTGAACATGCAAATGTGTTGTTAAATTATTGAAATATTAACTTCCTCAGAGATATTTCAAGTAAATATTGAATGTCAGAGGGGTTTAGCTGACAAAAATGTTTGGGAATCCCTGCATTATATGAATAAATATTTATAATCGTGAAAACTACGAAGACATTACTTGCCCAAAGTCTTCCATATTTGATTTCATATTCCATATTAATCAAGAGTTGCTGAAGGTCACTGGATATGATGACGACATTGTGTTTCACAGACATATTGCATAATTATTTGTTTTATACATGGTTTTGTACTTTTTTTTTGTTTTTTGTTTTTTTTTGTTCACCCAAATTCAAAAGCATGGTTTGCACATTTATTAACACGACATTTATGAATATAGTCAAATCTAAATTTTAAGACTGTAGGATTTTTACAAAGGAAAAATTAAAAGAGAAAAAAATAATAATGAAGTAAATAATATCTGAATTATTTACTAATTACTGAATTATTTAATAATTTTTGAATTATTTACTGCCATTGTGTGAATAATATGTAATGTAATTCATAAAAAAGTAACTGTAATCTGGTCATGAGCATTTTAAAATGTAATATACTGTAATTACTTAATTTTTGAAATCTGATTATGTAATCCAGATTACATGTAATCAGTTACTACCCAGCAGTGTAGGTTCAGTTGAGGTCAAAAGTTTACACCCCCCTTTCAGAATCATTTTTTTTTTTTTTTTTTTTTTTTTTACAAAATAAGAGGGATCATACAAAACGCATGTTATTGTTTATTTAGTACTGACCTGAATAAGATATTTTACATAAAAGATCTTTACATATAGTCCACAAGAGAAAATAACAGTTATATATAGTTGTATAGAGTCCCTTGTTTGTCCTGAACAGTTAAACTGCCCACTGTTCTTCAGAAAAATCCTTCAGGTCGCACAAATTCTTGGGTTTTTCAGCATTTTTGTGTATTTGAACCTTTTCCAACAATGACTGTATGATTTTGAGATCCATCTTTTCACACTGAGGACAACTGAGGGACTCATATGCAACTATTACAGAAGGTTCAAACACTCACTGATGCTCCAGAAGGAATGCATTGAGAGCTGGGGGTTGAAAACTTTTGAACAGAATGAATTTAGTACTGCCCTTCAGAGGCTACAGAAGATAGTTACATGTTTACCCTGATCTTCAAATTCAAAAAGTTTTCACCCCCCGCTTTTAATGCATCATGTTTACAAGTTTGTAACATCAAGCAGCATTTTTTGCACAACTGAAAATAACTGAATATGGATGACACCAAAAGTTACAAATGGCCGCATCCATTCTTACATTAAAAATAAGGTGGATAAGGTAAATCTCTTTCAAATCTATGGTTGTTGTTGTTCTGAAACGCACAATATTTCCTTTCTTAATTTCACGCAAGATCCATATGACTATTTTGAGAGCGTATTATTCTTAACTGAACAGATGTATCAAGTAGGGAAGAGATGGCATGAAAAAATGAGTTTGAACTACTGGAAATGTGACTCTTTCTATGAGGGAAAGTGAGGCGACTATCAAGATGGATTCATATCTAATCACTCCATCTGCCTGAGAGAAATCCTCAATAAAAAAGCGATTGTGCCACAAGCATGAAAAAGCGTCTTTGAGCGCCGAGCTCGCAAACTCTTTAAATGGATGGGAATTCAAAACACACAAAATGATTTTACTGACAGTGCACTACCAAAGACGTCAAAGAAAATAAATGTCATCTTTCGCAGCATGATGTAGTGAGGAGTTTGACTCCAAAATGAAACGCTCCGCGTTTGGGGTGGGCTACTGAGCGCCCACCTCACGAGTAATTCACCAACACTTGATCTACATCATATTTGCTGGGAAAGGTTCAAATGTCCTATTGACGGGTTATTTTTTCTGGAGCGCCAGGGTGCCGTCAGAGGTCAGAGAGAGGCGCAGTGTATGGGAATCAGGTGCCACTGTCCCGCTGACAGTGATGCATTGCTGTGCTCAGGGGGTCACGTATCTGTAAACATGCATTATAAAATCCCAAAGACAAATGTGAGAGACTGACCTGAGAGAGAGCGCCAGCGCGAACGTGTGCGTGTCAAGGGGCAGAGATAGCGCTCTTGTTGCAAATCAAGAGGGTCAAGTAATCAAGCTCAGTTGGGCTTGTGTGTCACTCCCATTATCTAATACTGTCTGAAATGATCAATGAGCTAAAATAAAATGATCACAAGCTAAAATAGGCTCCCTAATGAAAATGGACTGTGTTTTAACACGTTCTCCTCGATGTCTCTCCGTGTCAGAGCGGATGGACCGCGGGCAGGGCGATGCCGCAGGCCGCTAACAGCCCTAACAGCCTATTTCAGCCCAGCGCACAGATGCTCTCTCACGCTCACTTGAGCAGGGTCACTTAACCATTCAAGTGGCATATCCACTGACCGGCAATCTCTCGGCACAAATAACACCAGCCACGACCAATAACTACACATCTCTACCTGAAGAACCATGACCCCTTCACTTTCAAGCCTAGAAAATAACAGATTTTAAAAAAGAAACTGAATTTTTTAAGATCAGTTATATCAGTAGCATAGAAAAAGTGGTTTTATTTTACATGGGACGAGTCACTGCAGAAAAGATTGTGTCATGCTGCATTAAAAAAATAAATGCATAAATAAAATGCAAATACAAAAACTAAAATAAAATTAAAACAGTATATACAGTTGAGATCAAAAGTTTACATCCCCCTTTCAGAATCATTAAAAATGTTAATTATTTTACCAAAATGAGAGGGATCATGCAAAATGCATGTTATTGTTTATTTAGTACTGATGATTTTGAGATCCATCTTTTCACACTGAGGACAACTGAGGGACTCATATGCAACTATTACAGAAGGTTCAAACGCTCACTGATGCTCCAGAAGGAAACACGATGCATTAAGAGCTGGGGGTGAAAACTTTTGACAAGAATGGAGATGTGTACATTTTTCTTATTTTGTCTAAATGCCATATTTTTTTTTCACTCAGTACTGGCCTTCAGAGGCTACAGAAGATGCTTACATGTTTCCGGAAGACAAAATAAGTGAAATTCACCCTGATCTTCCAATTCCAAAAGTTTTCACCCCCTGGCTCTTAATGCATTGTGTTTCCTTCTAGAGCATCAGTGAGTGTTTGAACCTTCTGTAATAGTTGCATATGAGTCCCTCAGTTGTCCTCAGTGTGAAAAGATGGATCTCAAAATCATACAGTCATTGGAAAGGACTCAAATACACAAAATGCAGAAAAAAACAAAACATTTGTGGGACCTGACAAATTTTTTTTTTTTTTTTTTTTTTTGAAGAACAACAACAGCAGCAGCAGGCAGTTTAACTGTTCAGGACAAACAAGAACTCATGAACAACTACCACTAAACAAAAATAAAATAAATTAAAATAAATAAAATAAAAACAGTTGTGGATCATTCAGGTATACCTGAATTAATACCTTGTATTAAGAATCAAGGATGTGTAAACTGTTGAATTAAGCAATTTTTTTTATAAATTCAACTATTATTTTATCTTGTGGACTACATGTTAACATCTTTTATGTGAAATATCTTATTCAGGTCAGTACTAAAAAAATAACATGCATTTTGTATGATCCCTCTTATTTTGGTAAAATAACATTTTAATGATTCTGAAAGGGGGATGTAAACTTTTGACCTCAACTATTTTTTAAATAAAAAAAAAAAAAACTGCAACATCAGCATACTGTTTTAAAAACTTTATTTCTCGTATTACACCTTGTAGACAAAATAAAAACAGCACTGTATTTTTGCACATTATGCTATGCTTAATAACCATTAGACAATTCATCTGCTTTTCTTCCATCTTGAAGCAGGTCAAACATAAAGGCACATAAGGCTGAGAACACTGAAGGGCTGTTTTTATGCCGTAATAAATAGCCAGAAATTCCTATGGCGGTTCCTGAACAGACATGTAAACATGGGACAAATCTCTCGTTGCACAGGACCTAATGTATTCTACACTTCAATAACAGGCACTGAGAGGATATTAATAACTATAAATATTATAAATATACTTTTGACCAGGACATTTTTGCATTACTCCATATTGTAAATAAGAATATTAAATACATTCAGTCACAAAACAGTGCTTACATGGAGCATGAAATGAAATGAATGTAAATAGCTGCTTTTCTTGCCAACTAAGAATATAACAAAAGAGTTATTTGCTGAAACTTATGCAAAGTTTAGCTTTTACATACAGATTCTATTGTAAACAAAGACATGACTATGTAACCCAACAATGTAACTAATTATTGCAGATTCATAGCTCTAATAGGTAGAAAAAAAACCCTCACAAAAATCCCTTTGACCACTATTCCGTTCTACTTAGCTTTGCTTTACTAATCTATGAAATAACACTGCAATTATAATATTTAGAAATTAAAAGGAAACAAACTAACTGTAAAGAATAGGAAAATCAAACCAAAACACACAAGATGAACAGACAGGTTCATATCGGCAAATTCTCTCTCACTCTATTCCACTTCCATGGCGGACACGTCGTGCTCGCCATCTGATTTGTCAGGGAGGTCGGTGTGGGGATCTGGATCTTCTGGCTTCTTCTCTTCTAAGAGGCTCTCTTCTGTTCGCTGCTCTCCAGGTTCTTCTTTTACGTGCCCTGGACTGGCTGCTTTACCCTCTAATGAACAAACAAAATAAGTGCTTGATAACAAGATTCAATTCACTGCGAAAAAAGGCATATAATTGGATTTTGATGCACTAAGTAAATACAACATAGCTAGATCTAAATTTGGAGCATCATTATTTATACCACCATCAATACCATCATACCCTAAAAGTGTTCAAAGTTAAAGCATTAAGGCATTGTAGACATAACAGCATTACATTCTGTAAAGCTGCTTTGAAAATTACATTTTGATTTTCTTTGTTGTTTAAAAATATTGTAAACCTAACTTAGCCTAACATTCACAACTGAAAGCTTCATCCACACCCAGACTAAACTGCAAAATAGCTAGTTCAGAGACTGGTTATGGCGACACAACCATACGCACATGATGAGAGTCAGAGAGAGGGTGGATTAATATCAAATTAAATGAACTGTTTTGGTGCATGGAGGGAAAAAAAAAAAAAGGAAAAAAAAAAAAAAAAAAGAGTGGACTTACTACCATTTAAAAGTTAGGAGTCGGTAAGATTTATTGTTTTTTAACGAAGTCTCTTATGCTAACCAAGGCTGCATTTATTTGATAAAAACAAATGACCACACATATTTGTGAAATATTTTTAGAATTTAAAACAACTGTTTTCTATCTGAATATATTTAAAAATGTTATTTATTCTTGTGATCAATGCAAAATTTTCAGCATCATAACTTCAGTCTTCAGTGTCACATGATCTTTCAGAAATCATTCTAATATGCTGATTTGCTGCTTAAGAAAAAATATTCATGCCTTACTTATAGTTATTATATTATCAGTGTTGAACACTAATTTGTTCCTTGTTATTGTTAAAGTTTCATTGTATTAATTAGAATCAAATAAATAACTACAAAAAAAAAAAAAAAAAAAAAAACACACTTCTAACACTTTACAATAAGGTTCATTAGTTAACTACATTAGTTAACATGAACTAAGAATGAACAAGACTTAAACACCATTTATTATATTAATGTTAGTTCATGTTAATTTCATCATTTACTAATGTATTATTAAAATCACAAGTTGTGTTTGTTAACATTAATGTACTGTGAACTAACATGAAAAAACAATGACATTTTATTAACAATTAATAAAAATTAATACTGTAATAAATGTACTGTTCATTGTTTGTTCATGTTAGTTACTACATCAACTAATGTTAACAAATGACACCTTATTGTAAAATGTTACTAAAACACCTTACTGACCCCAAACATTTAAACAGTAGTGTGTACACACACACATACATACACATACATATACATATACACATATATATATATATATATATATATATATATATATATATATATATATATATATATATATATATATATATATATATATATCTCAAAGTGTAGAATATGGGGCAATAATAGGACAGCCAATTATTAAATCATAAAATAAAGGCTAGAGTTTTCACAATGCACAATTATTACAACATTGAAAAAATACCTTTCGTAAAAAGACAAGACTATTCACTACAAACCAGCAGCCAGATGGGGAGAAAAAAAAAAAATCAAATTAAATGAAATTTTTCCATTATAAATATATACTAATATTATATATTATATATATATATATATATATATATATATATATATATATATATATTACTAATATAATAACTAACAACATCTAAATTCTAGAATGAAATTCCAGAATGGAGATACATAATTGAGTGCGCACACACACACTCTATGTATCATCAGTCATCACTTGCTATTGACTGAGCACATAATAACAGAAGAGAGAGCAAGACAGGAGTGAGAGAGTGTGTGTGTGTGTGTGTGTGTGTGTGAGCGGCAGGTAGAGACACAGGGTAAAGCCCTACTAACTAGGCAGCACTGTGGGGGGGAATATAAGACTCTAAAGCCTTTAATCACCTCACAGATCTGTTCTCAGCACATCAGCAAACGTCCTCTCAGAGGGCACGAGCAGCAGGGACTCACACACACACACACTCATGCTCGTCTCATCTCACACTCACAACAGACCTGCAGTAAACAAACCCACCCCTTAAAAAAAAAAAAAAATTCATCCTATAATACTGCACACAAGTCCTCACGCTCCTCAGAATATCAGGAGCATCTAAACATCATCTCCTCCTGCTGCTCAGGTGAACTCTGGAGGAGATCTGGTACCTGGGGCAGGTGGAGAGCTAGACAGGTCTGTCTCCATGGCAACAGCAGGGGGGTCTTGGCTCGTCTTGGTTTCTGCAGTGAATTCTGGGAGACGCGGGGCCTGGGGACGTGTCTTCCGGGCCGGGTTCAGGAAATAACAGTAGGCACATCTGAATGCTAAAACGTAAGTGATAAAAAAAATAAAAATAAAATAAACTCATCTCATCTGAATGATCCTCAGACACATGAATATGAAAATAAACATGCAGCACATTAATGATTTGCAATCACATCGGAGGGACAATGCGTTCACACTTGTTTACGTTTTTAAAAAAAGTCCTCTTCAGGTTTAAAGAGCTCAGTGACATACTGAATAGTTAAACGTCAGTCAAAGTCTTACCAATATATTCAAACTCCTCCTTCAAAGCCATGCCATTATGAGACGAACACTGCTGGCATATCAGAGCATATCTGCAATTTAAAGAGAGAGAAATTATTTCAACTGAAAAGCTTAAAGCATTGTTTTGGTTCTAATGGTGTGTTCACACCAAAAGTGAAGCGAATATTTGCATTGCATTACTCGCATTAGATTACCTGTGGGATGTTTTTTGTGTCATGTGTGTGTGGGGGGAAAAAAAAAAAAAAAAGAAAGAAAACACAACAAGACACAACAAGACACAGCTGAACATGTCAAACCGGATGTGTCAATAAGGTCTTTGCTGATTGGCTTGCTTGACAACACGACTGAAATTGTCAGGCAAACAAGTCGATCAAATTCATGTCATTCGTGTCGCTTGGCGCAAATTCGCGACTATTTGCATCTTTGTATTGACTTTGTATGTAATCTACTCGCACTATTAATTCAATACACTTTTGGGTGTGCACACACCATAAAGATGTAAGAAACCACATGACAATAAAATCGACCATATTTACACTAAATATGTCGCTGGTCTGAAAATCCTAGCTTAGGCTTCACAACTCAAAACTTCATACACGTCCATCCAGACCATTTACTCAAACTAAATTGCAAAACAGCTGGGAAATGGTCATGTAAAGTACGTACCTACATTTTTTTCCCCCCAATCCTGAAAACACTTATGGATAATATTTCTGTTTAATCTGTGCTGTTTTTTTTTTTTTTTTTTTTTATAAATAGAAAGTTCAAAAGAAGAATATTTATTAGAAATAGAAACATTTTGTATTATAAATGCTTTAATTATCACTCAATTAAAATCAACTTCTTTCCATTTTAATATAATTTAAAATACAATTTATTTCTGTGATGCAAAGCTGAATTTTCATCAGCATCATTAGCACATAAGCTAATTTTGTCAATGTTGGAAACCTTGTGTTGCTCCATATTTATTTATTTATTTTTTTGTAACCTGTGATACTTTTTTTTTAGGATTCTTTGATGAATAAAAAGAACAGCATTTATTCAAAATAGAAATCTTTTCTAGCAATAAGTCTTTACTGTCACGTTTTATCAATTTAACACATCCTTGCTGAATAAAAGTATTCATTTCTTTCAAAGAAAGAAGAAAAAAAAAATACTGACCCTAAACTTCGAACAGATATTGTTACAAAAGATTTCTATTTTAAATTAATGCTGTCCTTTTAATGTTTCATTGATCAAAGGATCCTAAAAAAAGTATCATGGGTTAAGAAAAAAAAATAGCAGCACAACTGTTTCCAACATTGATAATAAATCAGCATGTCAGAATGATTTCTGAAGGATCATGTGACAATGAAGACTGGAGTAATGATGCTGAAAATTCAGCTTTGATCACAGAAATAAATTTTATTTTAAAGTATATTAAAATAGAAAACCACTCTTTTAAATTGCAATAAAATTTCACAATATTACTATTTTCTCTGTATTTTTAAAATCAAATAAACACAGCCTTCTGAACTGCAATTTGTGCACATTATTGTGTACATTATTTTAGAGACCTTCAAATGTCAACATTTATTAACCAGTCTCATTAAAAAAAAAAAAAAAAAAAAAAAAAAACAACTATTTTTTCCCATTCATATTTTTATGCCAGACACAATTAGTTTGATCGCTTAGGCAAATGTCCCCTCACGTTTTGTGTATCATTTATGTGTGTAGCACATACTGGGTAAGGAAAGATTTCACATTTCACAACACTTGAGCAATAATAAAAGTGTATTCTATAATCTAACCCTAATAAAACACAAGGCCTGAGAAACAATGTTTTACTTGCAAATGTATCTTACTATAGAAGCTAAAATGCATTTAAAATTTTTCCGGTTTTCTTATTTTCTTATGTAACACAGACAAACTGACATTTATTCCCTGGGCTTGGTTGAACCGAAGCTGAACTTCTCTGTATTATATGGTGATCTTTCTTTTTCGGAAATCATATCACACCTTGATTTTGCTCAGTGTAAAGATATAAATCATGATTTCACGATAGACCATTCACCTGTTCTGAGGTCCATCACCCACTAGGTACTCAATGACCCTGTCCATGGCACCTCTCTCTCTGGGGAGGACGGGTCTGGCCAGCGGAGGACCTGGAGGGTGCATTCCTGCGAACACACACACACACACACACACACGCACACACGCACGTGTCAGCGCGCTCTGTAGACGTGTGATGGTATCTGTGGCTCAGTGCTGCATGGCCGATGATGAATGATAAGAGGGACAGCTTTTAATAACGACACTGATATGGACCTCCCTCCTCATGCCCGCTGCGATCCACACTCATAATTAATATAATTTAACATCAAGAGCAATCATAGCGAGAAGACTGGTCATTTCTGCCAGACTTGGCATAGCCAGGAATCCCTGCTGCTTACTCATTTACCGGCATATGGAGACGCCGCAGTGGACCAAGGTGCTTTTCACTTCCAATTTTTTCCTGAAGGTGTTTGCTTGAACAGGACCCAGAACTGTTTGCACACAGTAAAACTCGCATGACTAACACAGCAGGGCCCGTGTCACCTGTCAGTCACTGCTAGCAGATGTTTGTAGTCGACCGGGGAACAAAAAAAAAAAAAAATAGAGCTTTCCATCCAAAAGATAAGTTAAAACACAGACTGCAACTGCTCCTTTGTTATTTTAGCAGTAGTTATACACTAATATAGCATTTATTAATATTTTGAATTTACTATATTTTCAGCTTTCATTGTAAATTTAGTTCAAGTTTTAGTAATTTTGCTATGTGCATTTGTCGTTTTTGTTATATCATATTATAATATAATATATTATTTGTTATATTATATATATTTCTAAACAGTTTTAATCATTCTATTTCATGTTTTGTCATTTTAATTCTCTCTTTCAGTTAGCTGTCAAGGCACCATTTTTCATTTAAGTTTTTTTTTTTTTTTTTCATTAATTTTATTTCAGCTTTAATTCAATTAGCAAAAATGTTTCTATAAAAGACAGACTAAAATGTCTCTGATGTTATTTTAGTAATATTTATACAATAATATCATATTTATGTATTGCTTGAAATACCATTTACTTTTACATGTTCAACTTTCACTTGAAATTGAAAGTATGTTTTGGTATGTTTTTTTTGTTTTTGTTTGTTTTGTTTTTTTTTCACAGCTTTCTATATAGCTTTTCCCCCTCCAGTTTTAATCATTTTAGTTCCTCAACTTAATCAGAAAGTTGTCCAGGCAATAATTTCAAATTTATTTTTTTTTTAATTATGTTGGGCCCTATGATTCCGCGATGTGAAAAACTGTGGATGGAATCCAGTCATTAAAATGGAATTTACTGTTTAATACAGAATTTGACAAATTTTGGCAGGATACATTTAAAATAGGTCAGTACACTTAATTCAAAACATGATATGGACTAGTGTCTGTGAATATTAAGATGCAAAAATACTATTTAAATATGAATTCTGAATGTTCTGCATCTTTCTGTGTGAATAAATGGCGCAGATGTGAAGTTTTATAATGTTTTCAGACTCTGCATTCTCAATAATAAAAGTGTATTACTTAAATTAATGATAGTACTACTACTAATACAATTGTTATTAAAATATTTTTTAAAGGATGTTTACCAGAATAATTATTTACTAGAATGTATTTACCAGAAAAATGCAACTACACAACACAGTATTTCTGGAATTAATGAATGAATGCATACCTTTTCTGTTTAATAAAAATCAACTAATTAGACATTGATTTTTAAAGTTTAATGAAACTTTTAAAACGGAATCCAGAAAATTAATATAAAACACAAAATAAAAGTATAGCAGTACAAATAAAACTGAATTTGAGGGAAAAACAAAACAAAAACAAAACAAACAAGCAAAAAAAGTAAAACTTATTTACTAGAGTCTTAATTAAATTTTTGTGAAACATTTAATAAATTGTAAAAAAAAAAATAATAATATTAATATATATATTATATATACAATTATTTTATACCATTTTTAAAAAGTTATTTTGCGAGTTTTGGGCAAACATCTTTAAATTGTTGATTAAAAGTTAAAATAGAGGTTAGAAATTAAGACTGCAATTACTTTTGTTGAGCGCACTGCATCCTGGGATAGACTTTTTATTAAAATTTAATAAATTCATTAAAATGGAACCAAGAAAATGAATGAAAAAAAAAAAAGAATAAACAAAATTATAGCACATATAAAAAGTATAGCAATATAAATAAAACTGAAATTGAGAAAAAAGTAAAACAGACTTACTAGGGCCTTAAAATATATATTTTTTTGTGAAACGTTTAATAAATTGTGGTTAAATTATGTACGTTTTATGATTTCAATTAATTAGACATGTTTTTTTTTCGTTCATTTTATTTTATTATTATTATTATTTTTATTTAACCATTAAAACGGAATCTAGAAAAATGTAAGCAAAAAAAAAGGGAACCCAGGAAAATTAAAATGGAAAAAAATTAAACTAAATTGGGGGAAAAATAAAACAAATTTTTAATAGGGCCCTAAGATATTTTAAAATGCTTTAAATAAATTTTGATAATTTTAGTTTTAATTAACAACAACAACAGACTCCAAGATCTTCTTGTCTGTTTATTTCTGATGCAATTCTCAAACTCTTCATTACTAAAAACCTCAATTCATTTACTCTTCACATGAGGTGAAATACATATTTTTTTTTTATAGTTTTGCTTGTTTATATAAGCAGTTTCTTAATGTACTAATTTGCAGGGGTTATGCCGACAATGTTATTAGGATACAGTTTACAGTGCAGTTTGCACTGTATAGCACATACTACTTAATGTATGACATGCAAAATAATTTATGACAGTTATCATCTCTGCCTTTTATTACAATTAAACAAACAAAAAAAAAAAAAGATATATTTAAAAACAAAACAACAAAAACACTTTTTGCAATCCCAATAATGAATGAGGAAGACAATGTATTTACAAAACAACGATTAGTTTCACTTCATTTGTCAGAGTGGAAATGAAAGTTCTAGTCATGCGGACTGCAATTGTATAAAGTGAATTTTGGCAAATGTAGTAGGTAAATCATCATTTAAAAAAAAAAAAAAAATTCACATGCTTGCTTGCAATAAATAAATAAATAAACAAATAAATAAACAAATAAAGAAAGCATTGGCATCAACCACCCACATCCCTCTGATTTTAGGAGTGTGATTATATAACTGGTTGGTTTTGTCCCTTAAACAGCAAAGGAATTAATGCAGATCTGTGATGAAAAAATCCTTATTAACCCATCTATGACAACCAAAGCCAGTCAGATGTTTAGTGAGGATGTGAGACTCACCCATCACTGGGCCGGGCGTGCCAGCCGGGGTTCCAGGCCTCCTGATCAGACCATGTGGCGTTGAGGTAGACAGACCTTTTTCAGGTGGCCCTCCAGGGGCAGACAGTGGAGTAGGGGGAACTGCAGGGGAAGGAACAGGTGGTGGACGTCCAGCAGGACGAGGGGTCACATGCCGCTGACGTAGCTCTGACAAGAAAATGACATGATTCTCATAGTGAAGTATGAAACCTGATAAGCTTAAGTCTACATTTGGGGTTGCTAACAGCAGAGCCTGAAACTGTTCTTTTTTTTGTTTTGTTTTGTTTTTTTCCCCCTATCAGCAGGAAAAAAAATTTATTATAGATATAAAATATGAATGGTATGGTATGTTCATGGTTCAACTGTAAGTTCATGTTAACTTTAGAGGGGATAATAGATTCGATTGCACACCTTGGCCTTGTCTTGGAGTCGCAGGTGGGCCACTGGGTTGAGCCTCTAACTCCTTCAAAGAAACAGAAACATGAATATTTGCACATATTTAATGCATTCATTTGTAGACTTAATAATAAGTTACTTACAAGCTTTTTCTTAGAGTCTGGGTCAAACCGTTCCAGAATCAGCTTGGCATTTTTGTAGGTTTCAGTTTCCATCACCTGTTCAAGCTGTTTGAGAAAACATTGCACTCATGCAGTGACGTCAACTAACTATTAAATACTGAAAACATATTGTTAGGAATTTCAAAAACCTTTTCAAATTCAAAAGTCAAATGAAGGAGCTAGACCTGCTGCGGGTTTAAAAAACAAAAAGAAACTCAATCTGTTTTCTCACCGTCTCCTCCTTAGTTTTATTTTAAAACTTCATTTCAGGGAAAGAGCAAATAGTGCTAATTATTTAACTTTAATGAATAGAATAATTACAAGCCCTACTGCGATAATGGGGAGTGTGAAAATCCATCAGCTGTAATTATTGAAAGTTATTAGACATGACAGTGGATGACAAGCAATTTCTCAGATTTATTTCCTCCCATCACTAAACACTATTAATTTAAAGACAAGTCGTTAGCCAAGCACTTTACCAAGTAAAGTCTCTTTGCCAATTACCCGCTGTCTTCATTGATTTCAGATTATTTATTAGGAGCAGAAATTATCTCTTTCTCTCACTGACAGCAGAGGGACACAATATGATGAAAGGAAAACAGGACGCTGTTGTGCTAACATTAGCACAGCGCTAACTCACAGGGGACCCTGACTGGGTGAACTCACTCATATTAAAACATCCAAACATACATGAGAGGGCCTGCGCTCATGTTGCTCTCAAGTCCTCTAAACAGTTGTGAGAACAGACAAAAAAAAAAACGTATGCAAACTAGGCCAAAATGAACTACACACCAGGAAGTAACATTCAAAGACAGACACTGCTACTGATTACTCACTATTTTCTTTTTCTCTGCTTTCAGCTCCTCTAATTTTTCATCTAAGATGCAAAAAATAAAAAATAACAGAAAAATGAATGCGTAGATGTGATTAATACTAACGGTCCTTATAATGACATCAAACATAATTAAGTTCAGTGAGAATTTCTTACTGTTTCTCTCCGTTCGTTTGTTGTATAAAATAATCAGCAGTTTCCTCATCAGCCAAACTCTGCATGCAGGAAAAGAAACTCATTTATAAAGCAATCATTATATTTTGAAAATGTACACTTTGAATCAAAACCAAATGCATATAATTTACATTCATCTATTGGTCTGAATTCAAAAAATGAACCCAAAGTACTTACAACAGAGGAAATATCAAGAATGGTGATGCCACAATTAATTTTCCCATCATCTGCTCTGGGATGTACCACACGTAGACAACCGTACAGGCTATCAGGTACAACAGGACCGAGTACAACAGCAGTCTGTAAACCCATAACTTCAGCTGCTTCTGGTTCTTCTCTCTGTATTCCTCAAGGGCCTGGATATCCTAAGGGAGATCAATTAAAAACACTCCAGATAAATTAAAACTCCACAGGGTAGGAATTAGTAAGTTTCATTCATATACCAAGCTATGAAGCAAGAAATATCAAGAAATCTTTAAAACAGTACCTAGTATTGAATACTAATCCAAAAGTACAAATACATTTCAGTCAAATATCGCTGTGTGCATGCAAATGCTATCCGAGAAAGCATGTAAATTCAGGGATATGGGGGTATGTTTTTAGCAGCATCATGGCAAATAAACGCAAGCATGACGGCCTAAGGACACCAAAATACTTTAAAGTATCCTTCAGCATACAGAAAGTGTGAATAGAAAAGTTGTTTTGTCTAAACTTGAATCGAATCCCCATGACCTAAATACCCAAGGCAGAACTTGAGAGACAGACTCTGTTTAGAACCGCAAAATTTAATTTAACTGTGTGCTGATCTAATCTCGCCGTGATACGAATCAGGTCAAACGTGTTTAAGCAACATGTCTTTGGCTTCTAAACTGCAAATGTACAAACAAGTTATTTGCACAATACTCAGCCAAGCTCTAAGATATGTCAACTGAACAGACTTTTCTCAGTGAGTCAGTACCGTTTTAAACAACCCCTATCCTAAAATAACTAATGACAGTCACACAGTGCCTGTACTGCAGCAGACATCTGAGTCTGTCTGTAACCTTGTGTTATTCTATGAGCCGCAAATGAACCTAAAAAACAAGTCATCCTCCAATTTATCTATACATACATACATAATGTAATGAACAACACAACAGTCCAAGTATTTCTATGGCCTAACTGCATAATTACACCATGAATGTTAGAAAGTACAAGACAGAATGTGCGATATTAGGAGATGGTTGAAAGACTCGGTCTTATACCTTATCAAGACCCTCCAAAACCTCTACAGTGGTTGGCTTTGCCTGTGAATGAATACAGTGCAGTTAGCAACAATTAAGCAAGTTCCCACCAAGAATAAAACAATCTTTGCAGTTTGCACAGATGAAATTGGTAGGACGTACAAAAGGTACAAAAAATGTGAAGTTTCTCTTATTAGATTTCTATATACCTCAGCATGTTATATTAACTCATTAAATATCAAACCACACTCTTAATAGTAAGACTTCTGAAGGAACAGTTGACAAAAAAAACTCAAATATGCTGTAAATTTATTCACCATCATGCCATCTAAGATGTTTCAGCGTTATGGATGTGACATATAAATGCTTAGAGAATGTATGCGTTACCAATATACATCAAACCATCGGTTTACACTGTAATAAACCCTTATTGATAGAGTCTAAACATCAGAAAAATATCAGTCTATGCACAAGCTTTCTATGTTAAAAAAGGGAAATAATCATGCGTGATGGATGTGACAAAAAAAAAAAAAAAATTTTTTTGAGAGACTACATTGTAGGATTTCATTGTAGGATTAAAATGCACCAACAATAACAAATAGAGAAGCGATGGCTCTTTACAAAACATATAATTGTTACTTTATTTTAATTTTGATGTGTCTATTTATGAGGAATATGTACTGTTATGGATGTGACAAGAATGAAAATAGCACTTACCAGACTATGGAAAATCATGCACTAAAAATAAAATTAAAAAAAGCTTTAAAAACGTTAAGAGAGACCTCACATGGGTATTTGAACCACCAAATGTTGACATCTGTGCTATCGGTATAGTAAAAACCTATGGTAACAACTTTATTTTTTCATGGTAAGGTTGACATTTGCATGTAATTACCCAGATACTTTTGTTTCTTGATCTGAACAGATTTGGAGAAATGTAGCATTACACCACTTGCTCACCAATGGATCCTCTGCAGTGAATGAGTAAACAGCGGATTAAAACTTCTTGTTTTTGAGCAAGTGATGTAAAGCTACATTTCTCTTTAAATTTGTTGAAAAAACAAACTCATCTACATCTTGTATGGTCTGAGGGTGAGTAAACTGTCAGCAAACTGTGAACTATCCCCATACAGCTTTGCAACATTCAAGAAAAACAACTGCATGACATTTTTGTTGCATTTCTATCAAACCACATTAAAATCAAATTGCAGATCTTATCATTAACACTGCATGCAGCCTAAGTGTACGTCCTACAAGTTCGAGTGACTGAAGCACGTTTACCCTCCACCGAGACACCACAGCCCCCATCTTATGAGGGCAGTCCTTCTCTCTAAGCCTGAGTTGTTACTCCAAGCCAAAGCCAGACACCTGTTCACAAATAAAGGCAATGGTTTCTTTCAACAATAACAATATTTAAGTTAAAAACAAGATCATGATAGATGTTTTCCACTTGGGAAAACACATGGATTAGAGAAAGGATTATAAAACCTCAGTAGGCATTCATTAACAAACATTTGGGTGCTTAAGTCACATTTGTTGTAAGTGTGTTTATCTTCAAACAAATGCAACTCCAGTTTTTTCTCAGAACCAAAATTATTTTTCTGATCCATTTATTTTTAGTGGATGAAGTCAGTTCTCCTCAAGCTCACACAGGTGTAGAAAATCACATTAACTAGCAACATGGCCCACTAATGTTTCAATGCTTTTTGTCTTGTTTTTCAGCAGTATACCTATCGCTTAGTCATTTCAAACCAAACAAACTTCTTTTCGAGAAATGCTTTCCTTGAAGAATGTATTTGTGCCATCTTCCCTTATAACAAATTCCAAATTTACGTTTTGCTTTCTGCTGCAATGATATTCAGAAACCGTGACTTACATGTGTGTTTCTGAACCCACTGTATCTCACACATGCAGGGTTAGATGCATGAGATCAGTGATATCAAATATCACCACAGCTCACATAAAATCTGGAGGCTCTGAAAAGTAACAAGACACTCCTCTATTTTAAACTGCAGAGTCCTCAAGAGCTCAGACAGTGGGCCCTTCAAGTAACAAACTTATTTGAGACTGTATAAATCAGAGTGGACAGTGGTAAGAAAAACTGCAAGGAAGACCAATGAAAGTCAGTTTATTTATAATTTCATTCAGCCTCACCCTTCCAGCTTACAAATGAGTTTTAATATTTAAAATAAATAAATAAATAAGTAAGTAAATAAATAAACTCAAGCTCTTTTACATCAAGAAACGTCAGGTTGATTGTGATGCTTTAAACCCCTTAAAATAAATACGCACGATATGCTTGAAGCAATGACAATGAAGAAATGAATGTAGTAAAAACTTCACGAGTTACTAAACTCATTCTGTTAGCTAAAACATTGCGCTTTATGTTTTTAGCATAGCATAGGTTTGCCGGCTGATTATGTTTCCTAAAACTAAATTATCAAGAATGTTTTAACTTCTAAATGCAGATTTAACAAGAATCACTTTGAGACAGTCTAACTCGCCGCTGTCAGCTGATACAGCGGACATGATCAGACGACATGTTGTGCTCTCTTTCATGCACGTATTGGTACGCAGCTTTATTGTGCATAAACACGCCGAAAACCGACACAACAAAACATAATTCACGATGCCTTACCCGCGAATAAGATATCCAGAAGAGCGTTATTATTCCTCTACTTCAACCGCCTACGTCATCAAACTGTTCCCACAACCCAACGCGGCACGGCCCTCCTCTCCTTCACCGCTCTGTCACGTGATCAAGCGCTTTCTCTCTCAAAGCGCGGGAAAATAGAATGAACTGCATGCAGTGCTTCCGCAGAGGTCGCGTCACTACGGAAACAAATGATTTATGGCAAGACAATTACATATATTTTGCTCATATTCAGTGGTTTGATTACAATGCTACAATAGTACAAATTATTATTTGTAAATATTACATTGTGTTAAAAATGCTCATAGAAATGCTTTAACATTATTTAAAATAATACTATAATCATATATATATATATATATATATATATATATATATATATATATATATATATATATATATATATATATATGTATATATATATCAACACACTTTATGGCATAAATAGACTTTTATGCTATTGATGGTACCGGAAATGATGTAGAGCACACGTTGTTAATATTTAAGCGGAAGTACTTAATAAGTCAACAGCTGTTCAGTAAGTCACTACTGACTTATGACTTATGGCTTATTTTTATGGAGAAAATGAGAACTTGTTGGTCTGCTTGAGGTGGTGAAATGTACAGTGCAAATATGTGTATGCACTTTTTTTTGTTGTTGTTTTGTTTTTTAGCTTAAAAATTAGCCTGTACTATAGTCGGTTCCATTCATTCCAGTACCCTTGATTCAACAAATGGCTTAAATGTGAGTATATAGTGATGGTTGTCTTTGTTTTGGTACAGTATAGCATTATGAGGAGAAAATTTGATGTCCTTGTAGAGAAGCAAAGCATAGGGCATATTAGAAGCTATTTCAGCATCATCTTACTCTTGAGTATAGTTTTGCTGATGTAACCTAATATTTATCTATTTACGTTCAGTGTGGTTTAGTATCAGTTAATTTAGATCTTAACTAATGAGGCACATTTTTAGGTTAACATTTTATTTTTTCAGTGTATACAGTAAACAGTGGTAAACTGTTATTGTTACTCTAAGAAACTGTTTCTACCTAAATTTAGTTTTGTAATGTTTTTTGGTAGATTCAGTGATGGTAAATAAAATTTTTAACTTAAAACCAATGAAGCACATTTTTAGGTTATTATTTTTGTCAACTGCTCAGAACTGACAAAACAGAAACATACAACAGGAATGTATGTTTTGCCATCAAAGAGAGTAAGAATGTGCATTACTCTACCATTTATTAGTAATACATTACATGATTATTAGTGAGTCCAAATAATTTTTGTTTTGTAATGTTTAAGTAATTATATATATTAGATTATTTGTCCATTTTGTCATGGATTAATTGATTTAATTTTTACAGTATCCCAGTATTTGTAAATAATTCTGCTAATTGATGCCTTAAATAAAACTGGCCTGAAATATCACAAAATCTATATTTTCCTATGTAGCACTTTGCAAAGTGTTGATCTGAAATTTTATTTTAAAATAAAAAAGGTATAAATTAACGTTAGTGGGACATTACATTGCTATGAAATCATTTCAAAACTGCATGTTAAAAAGCACAGCAAATATTTTGTGAGAAAACTGCCAATGCTTCTTATGGTTGGTGCTCTTTCTTTGAAACCTGATAACTCTGAAATGGAGAGAGAATGGGGTATTCAGCATGAAATCTAGATCTAGCATGAGTGCTAGATGACTACTGCCTCAGCTGGAATAGTGAAGATCAGCACCACGGACAGCAACTGCACTTATAAATGTATAACTCTCACAACACAGTGTGAGTAGATTGAATCCAGTGCCCAGTTCACTTCACATAACAATCCCAGTATGTGTGCAGCTGTAAAGCAATAATGCATCTTCCATAAGTTATTGATACCAGTTGTACAACATGTTACTCGATCTGAACTAAACATATTCTCAGTGTTGGCTGGTGACCACAAACTGGACTAAGATCTAAAAACAACCCCTTGACTATTATGCCATAGTTACTTTTATTATCATTATTATTATTATTTTATGTATTTATTTATTTATTATTTTTGGGCCAGATGAAGGAAGCCAATTATAACCATTGTTTGAAAACTATTTGGTTGCCAAAATTCTTCAAAATACCTTCTTTTGTGTTTGCAGAAGAAAGTAAGTCATGTTCGGACTGACATGAGGGTGAGTAAATGAAAGAATTTTTCATTTCTGCATCAACTATCCATATAGCACATCCACAATAAGCCACTGTGGAGCCAAAAATTATATTTTACTGGCTTGCGTATTTCTACAAGCTTATTATACTCTGGCAGTGGGGTTGCTGTGTTGCCCACCACTTGTCCCCACATAACATAAAATCTATAAAAGATACATTCAAGGCTGACTGAGTGCATAGATTATGATGATCTTTTTATGATGACACTTTTCTTTTGCACATTTGTTTCTGAAATCATTGCTGAATGATGTTTAATACTAAATAATGTAATTGTAAATGGGCTGCAGCATCTTCATTAAGAGATTCTCTTCATTCAATATTTGAAGCAAATTAAGCACACTGATACAAACACACATATGCACACTGAGAGAGAGAGAGAGAGAGAGAGAGAGTGAGAGAGAGAGAGAGAGAGAGATTTTGTCCTTCTTTGAAAGCTGCACACTTCATGCATTTAGAAGTATATTGTCTTGCATAGGCACTGTTTTCTATAGCTTATTACTGAGTTCAAACATACAGATTGCTTTGTAGTTTTACTCAACCCAATACACTTTAATGCCTTCAAAAAGTTCTTTATTTGCTGTGTCTAATTAGAGCTGATTCAGACATCTCAGATTCAATATCAATATTTGCTCTAATAGGGGGTCTGTTTTCAGTATGAATATTGATTAAATTGTGTGATATAAAGCATTTGGTCATTTCACTTTGAAAACAAAACTACATTCCTTGGAAATCTGTAAAAATGGACATGTATTGTGAATATTGGTGAGCTATGTGAGTATTTACAGTACATGCATATCATTGACTACTGTCAGTGGTGGTCATTTAAAGCAAAAGACTGCACTCTCTGTTTTAGTAAAATGGAAACTAACGGCGAGACTGACAGACTGATCATGAATTAGCGCGCAAAGCTGCTGCACGTCTCGTAAAGTAACAGCTGTCAAGAACTTTACAGTGTTACAATATCACTACGTGTTTAATATAATGAGGTGCTAGTGTAGGGTACAAATATTATTCTTAGGAATCCGATAAATCTGCGAAATTCCGATTCGCAAGTAGCCATTCTAGAATGTTTGACCTGACCCCGAATGTCGCTCGTACAAACTTTCCACAACTGACAGTTCATTTCATCGAATCTAATTAAAAACTATCCTTCGTTATTACTGCGACAAAAATGGTTCTCTTTCTGGCGCCCAGCAAGTTTAATTCATCGCTTTGTTGTAATGATGATCGTCAGTAGGTCGATGAAATGGCGC